>ML780467.1:454885-485867 GCA_009831015.1 Picea engelmannii
GCATCCTTGGACTGTGTAGCAGCTCCGTGTTTCAGCATCGGTTCAACAGCGCCTTTGGATAGTTCTGTGTTTCAGCATCGGCCTTGAATATTATTCTGCAAATATGGACACTTATGCACTTCTAATCAATGGTTAGGTCGAAAGGTAATGTAAAGTATTATGCAAAACAAATTAAACGTGTAGTAATGAGAAAGGACGTTGTGTACCTTGGAATGATCAGGTGGAATGATAGTATAAGTCTAAATACAGGTGATGAAGGGTATAACAATGGCAAAAAGTATGGGCAAAAAGGGTACAATATGTGGTCCTAACATCAACCACTAGTCTTCTTACTTGTTTTCTACGAGGAAGTAACGACGCTAAGGGCAGTTCTCTGATTTTTTGGGCATAAGCTCTTGTGATTATTTTGAACTGGTTCAACTCCTCGTGGGGAAGAGCATAAGGTATTTCAGGGAATAAATGTTCTTCCTCTTACTGGGGTGAGTTACTCATTTTAGGAGTACTCAATGTGTGTGGTTTGTCTTGACGACGACTAGCCGTGCATGTGGGATGGTTTTGGATCTACAGGCTATGTGGAATATTAGATTAGAAATATTGTCAGCCATTCATTCTTTAGGCCCTTCTTCTAGCACCAATTCTGTTGAGGGGTCCTAAATCCCTTTAACTCAACAGCAGGAACCAAACCCACCACCAAGGCCCAATTAGACTTTGTAGCGTTTGATAGTGGAATGGTTCTCCAAATCTTATGATCTGGCCAATTAATCGATGGGATTTACGTAGTGATTGATAGGATGTCTTCTTGTGAAAGCTCCTCCTTCAGTTTGAACGTTCTCTTTTTTGTATTTTCTTTTATAGGTGGGTCTGATACAATATATGTGCTTGTATAAACCAACTAAGTAACAAAGGGGAAAATATTAACTATTGAAGAAGGTTGAGCTCAGGATAACCCTCATGCTCAAGCATGAAGATAATTATTCTTACACCTACGACAAGCCTAGTACTAATACATCAACTTGTTTGTATTCCAATTATTGACTGAGATACAATTATCAAAAGAAAACATACATGCAATAAACGATGGCAAGAAAAATAGTTTCCTTAGCTCTAATCATTAATCACACATTAACACAACGAATTGTTTTACATCATTAGAGACAATAATTATAAAAATATTGAATCAAATAACTTATCAACAGATTTCGAAACTCTTACTCGTTACAACATCCATTCATGAGATAAAGTCAGAAGTAATTCCTCCTTAGATCCAATCACACATGCCTTTGATGAAAAACAGAAGTTTGTCTCCGATCCTAAACATGACTTCTCAATTAAGGTAGCTTAGAAATAGTTCTTTACAATTCCAAAAATGAGGGTCTTTTCCAAAACCATCGACCCCTTTCTAACAGGTCGATCCTTCTATTTATAACAAATTATCAACTAAAAATAACTATAAAAGTGAAAGCTAAGTAAAAAAAAACATCGACACATGGAGCTTTCAACTCTGAGTCTTCTAAGAGTCATCAAATGGTTTCACTTGAGTGGATGACTCTTCTCATACTCCGACCATTTGACGAAGAGTTCCTCGCATGTGTTGGCATACGAGAATATGTGTTGGTCCATCGGGGCTGAAAGGATCTCCTTTATTTCCACTGCCCGTGCCTGATACTTGACTACTTTAACACTTAATTGTTGTAACATTGTCTGAGCCTTGATCGGGTGCTCCATGAACTGATTTACTTGACTTGGCGCCATGTTTTCCAACTTATCTATCTCCACATTCCACGATGAGTCTTGTTCTGCATGTAGTTTGACTATGTCATGCAAGTCGACAAAGTCCTCGGGTGTGCCAAATTATAGGAGACCGATGTCTCTCATCGCCTGATTGATCTTGTTCCAACTCCTTTTTCAATCGGCCCATTTCTCTTGGATCTCTTGATGAGGTTCTTGGGAAAGTTTCACCCAGTATTCGGCTTACTTCCTTATACGGTCAATGTTGTTGTCCCTTAGTACCTGAATACTGTGCTCTTTGGCAACTCGACCCTTTTGAACTGCGTTGATGTAATCAATTATTTCCACCTCTTAGTGGTTTTTATCATACCATATTTCCGTGTCCTTTCACGTTGCCAGTGCCATAAGGGTGTCTTCTTGGAAATCGACTATCCTTCCAGTGAAAAGGTGCTACTCATTCGTCAATTTACTGTAGGCATCCTAGAATCCACTTTTCAAGAACATCGTGGCCTGCGTGGAGTCTTGGTAATATTTATTCAAATGGCGCAGATGCTCCAATTCCTTCAACACAACAGGAAACTCCTCTTCATCTTTCCTCACTCTATCCAGGGTGGCATCTGTGATTTCCATCCCTGTGTCAATAAGCTCGGACGTCTTGGCATGCTCGGTGCTAATCAATTTCTCCTATGTGGTGATGAGGATGGATATATCCAGAGGGAGCCTCCTCTTCTTGGTGGTTCTCTTCATGATGGTTTTCCTATTTCGATCGTAGGCGATGGCTTGTATATTGGCAACCTCATGCATGGGTTCAAGGATTTGTTGCTCTCCCCAAGTAAGAGTGTTTCCCAAGCTCCTAATGATGTATATATGTTCAATAATGGGTTCTTAAACTTCTTTTGTATGTCCCAAAATCTCGGCCTCTGGTTGTTTCTCATTGGGAGGTAAAGTAATGGCTAAAATCGATGAATGAGGAGCAGACTCGGTACTTACTTGATAATCGACTATCAAGATGCTGACTTTCTGTTGTGGAATATCTTCCGCTTGTTCACCTGATTCTAGCTCATCCCTCGAGCTATCCATTGGGATCCCCGGTTTGTCAAGTGGCTCAGCATCTAAGGCACTTTCTACCTTGTGCTCGTTCTGCAGAATTCTCTGACTTGGAGCATAGGGACCCGGGGTGGATTCCTTCTCAGGTTTTGTTTCCTTTGTGATTTTCACTGGAGTAGCCAGGGACACCTCTGAACTCTCCTCATCGTCGTAGATGGTTATTAGATTGAATAGGGGATTTGGTGTACTTTCTCTCCATGATGCCCTCACTATCTCGGGCTGAGCCGAAATGTCCCCTGGCGATCCGACTTATGGTGTTGAAACTTCAAGGTTATCTGACCCGGTGGCTTCTTCAATTTGTATTTTCTCTGGGTCACTTGGTCAGCCCCAACTTTAGATTGGGTTGTCTGCATGAACCCTTGTCATATCTACGAGGTCTGGGTCATTCTGCAGTTGATTAATTACTTTATGTCCCTATACCATTAGGTGCAGACCCCTTGTCTGTGCCTCTGGTGTCAAGAACAATCCCCTTCCCTCCACCTCTATTGCCTCTGCTGCTCTGATTTCTTCCCTAGCTCTGAGGGCCTCTTCAGCCAAGTCTTCTATTGTTTCCACCTATTCATCCACACTCATGGCCTTGAACCTGGTCATGTTTAGGTTGGCCATCCTCTGCACCACCTCGTCCCATTCCTGGGCATTCTCTATGAAGACTTCGTCCTCAAACGTATCGTGAGAATATGGCCAACAGGATGACACTTGTGATGCATGTTGGAGGACTAGGCCTTTACGATCATGCTTGCAGAATCGACATGTCAAGAACCTGAATTCAAGTTGGCTCAAACCTTCTTGTTTGGATTGAGCAATATCCTTTACCATATAGAAACCTACATGGAAACCGTAGGGTATGAAAGCACGTTTATTTTCTTTGACCAGTGTGGCATTGTAGCCCTACAAGATGGTCTGATAACAAATTTCTCCCATGACAAGTCGATCTGGGACATGAGTTGGTAGGAGTTGTGGTGCTCTGGTGGCCCTGAACACCCTGATGAAGGTTGTGTGCTCATCCAAGTACCAATGGTCTACCTTGCCTATCATTTTATTAGTTGTCGCTGATAGCCTTGGGCATTCCTTCTTAAAAATAATAAAATAAACGCGGGCAATGAATTCACCGCAGATGAGGGCATAAGATTTTTTGTTCCTGTTTTCCCATAACACGCTGAAGTAGACGTTGACTAGGAGCTCAAAAATATTCCATCTTAGATTCATGTCGGTGAAGATGTTCCTAGCGCACATGACATCGAGCAGGTACGAGGCCATGTAGAAAGTTGGTGTCTCTCCTTCCTTCGACATTTGAGCCTGCTGCACATAGATGCTTAATTGTTTGAATATTATTTCTCCCCATTTCAAACTGCTCCCGACGATTGCAACTGTGTATGCCAAAGGTATCCATGCTTCCGAGAACTTGGAGCAATCCTTTTCTCTATAAATTTGGTAGATGAGAGCCATCAAATAGATGTATGGCTCCCTCGGGTTGATTGTCCTGTACCATCGATTGCTCCGATTGGTGAATTTCTTATCTTCCCTCCACCATGAATCCATCAACTGATTGGTGTCATGGAATTCATAGAACTTCACCACGAAGTCTGTGTTGAGCCGCTCCTCTGAGTCCTTGAGCTTGTAGTATTTCTCAATCTCTATTGGGAGGAAAAATTTGATGCACCCACCATTCTCATCATTTATCAAACATTCATGCACATCTGTGTGGTCGATGAGCCACTTTAAGACCTCTGTGCAGGGGAAAATGCGGGTCCTTCTAGCCACCATGTGTAAATATGACCGTCAGATTATGGGGAACACCTGGTCATCGAGCACCCTTACGTCCGGGTCATTGTGTGGGATATACTCTGGATATTATTCTCTGTTAATTCTGTTGAAGATATACCCCCATTGTGGGAGTTATGCCTTGGATCCAGTGGTTTCCTCGTATCGCCAAAGGCCAGAGGATGGATGAAAATTTTCTTTGTTGTTGTCTTGACGATAGGCTCTGGCCTAGGAGCATACTCCAATTGCCTCGCGGTCCCTGGAGAAGAACCTTCACCTGAATCTAGTTATTTCAACTTTGGTGCCCTCAGCGAGCGTCTGGTGGTTGGATTTCTCAGTGAAATTGTTCCTACAACTTGAGCAGAGTTTAGAGATTGTGTAAAAAATAGGATGAACATGTATAAATTATAACCAACTAATTGACAGACTTGGATACATACCTCTGAATCTTGTTAAACCTGTTTTTTATTTTATAATCACGTGGTTCAGTACACTCTTCGAGTTTCTCATTTTTCTCCTTCGGATGCTCTGGAATTCTCTTACGCGTAGAATGAATTTGTTCATAATGGTTCAAGAGATTTAAACAGGGAAGACCTTATAGTGTCGCATCAGCCATTCAATTCGGGTTATGAATTAAATTTCAATAAATCTGTCGTCGAATCTTTAGGGGAGTTAGAACTTAAATTCATCGTGGGTTGATGGCAGAGGCGTGGGTGATGATGTGGTCTATTGGATATTTCAAAAATGTTGTTTTAATTGGCACACGAGGTAGAAAATAATGAGGGATAGGGTATTAATTAGCTCTTTAAATGTCCAAAATCTGATTGTATCTAATGCTGAAAATGTCTTTGGGGTTTCATAAGTTCAAAAAAACACAAATAGGTGATGAGAGTCATGATAATAAACAAATACAAAACATTTCCCAAAATGAAATCAAGTCAGACAATGAAGAAAACAAGTGGTACCCAAAAAGTGACAAAATTTGATAAGGATCTTTTAGGGTGTGTTGAGTTGTCAACGGGGAAGTTGTTTGGGATTACCATCAATATGAGGACAAAATGGAAGGGGAGATACTCCAAATGAATGTAAAAAGGCTTGATAAAGAGTCAGTTATATTTTGTCAATTTAGTATAGAAAAACTCATTACATTGAAGTTGATATTATATATTTCATCCCATACTATTTGTTTTTAATTCTTTTATACATCATCTTGAATTTTTGTATACATCAATGAATTTAGAAATGGAAACCATTAATAAATTCATTCTTTACAATGCGGAGGCAATAGGACCAAGGGTTGCATTGTATGAAGAGAAACGAAGGAAATGGGATAGTGAAAGGAAAGAATTCAGATGATTGAATGGTAGAAGAACACCTGATATTGATCATTTAAAAGAAAATATGCCAAAAGTATGTCCCAACAGTTGGGTGGTTGACCAGATATAATAGAAATATGTGAAGTCTGATCGTAACCCATGTGGAGAACATCCATATGCACTAAACATAGGAATTGGGTGCAACAACTTTGTAATAAACTCTCTGAGTACCACGTTCTATTTAAAATATTTCACATTTGAATTGTAACACGTATTATGTTTTTATTAATGCTTTGGTTATTGTACATATGACACCATCCTTTGTTCACATTTTAACAGGTGCATTTTTTCCTATCTATGTGGGCATATGAACATAATTTTCACACTGAGCATGTTGATGATGGACACATCACACAATATTGTGGAGTGGAGGTTGAGTTTGACCAATATATTTGTGCTAACCACTGTGATGAAAACCTAATAAAAGGGAAGTTAGGTTACATTGGAAATATACAAGAGATCATGCAAGTGGACTTCTCATCATTTCAATGTGTTATTTTTTGTTGCAAGTGGTGGGATACCTTTGACTAGATAATTGTAAAGGAAGATCCTGATAGTGGGATAATATGTATTGACTCTAAAAAAATGTGGGTTGAAAGTAAGGAGCCTTATGTTTTCCCAAAACATTGCAACCAAGTGTTTTTTTACCTAGATGTGTTGGATGGGGATTGGTGATTTGTAATGAGACATGATCTGAGATCTAAACATCTATTTGAGAACAACAATGTAACAATGCCAAGCGAGGAATATAATTAGGGTGATGGCAACGAATATTGATTTGTAAATGATTTGTTTGGACATTTATATTGTGGATGTGTCGTTTTATTATGGGTATCTATAATGACAATTATCTTTTTTAAATCATTTTATAATTATGTTGGATATGAAAATTTAACAACCATTTACAACCACCATATTGAAAATATATTAAATAGTACAAGCATAATATGTGGTTTTGAAATATTTTTATTGTCATATTTATTGTTTAATATAGAAAATTTATGTTGAATTGTATTAAAATATGTTTATGTTAACCTTTAAATTACTGAGCATTAATTGAGACATCACAAAGTTGGTGACATACAATAGTAAAAATTTATTTCAATTTATATTTTATTTTAAAAAATGAAGATATTAAAAATTATTCAAACCTAAAAAAAATTGTTGTTTGAAAAAATCAAAATTCAAATAAATATATACTAACTTTGATGGAACTTCTAAAAACAATTCCAACAAAATAACTTTGTGCAACATATGCACTTGTGGTGTTGGCATTACCAACTTTGATGGAATTCCCCACCTTAACTAGCATAACACCTTCCCTAATTTCTTCTCTTACCTTTTCCCTAAGAGAAGAAATTGCCCCCCCGCCCCCCCCACCTTATAAAACCTTTCTACTGGAAAGCCTCTCATACTCTCTCATGCAAATGAAAAATACCAAGTCTCTCTTCCCACTCTCCATAATTTACCATTTGCAGCGTTTCTTCATATCAGTCTGACCCACCAATACACAATATCAATGAGTTCCCTCTTTCTTCACCAATACATATTGTATCGACGAACATCATTTTTTTTCTCATGGATACATCGTCACCATCAATACTTGATTTTCGATACAATGAAAAAAAATATTTTATTAATCATCGATACATTGTAGACCATATTGCTATCAGCACCAATATGTATCGACGACCATGAATTTTATATCACTGATGCATTGGTGTACTTCGCCTCATCTTCACCAATACATTATTTATCCACAAAGTTCCTTCCTCTCTCTCTCTGATACGTGGTGTATTGACGAGGTTTGTCTCTCCCTCCGACACATTTCTTTTCATTGAGATTCCTTTTTTCTACTACCGGTGTTCCAGTAGAAGGATGTTGACCCCTCATCAACATTGAGCATATCAACGATGTTCTTCTTTCTCTCGCTGACACCATCTCTATCAATAAGACACACCTTTATATTTAGACCTCTCATATTCTCCTTCAGCTCATATCCTTGTTGCTATGCCTATTAGTCAAGTTCCTATCATCTCCAATAATTAAACTTTCCATGCCTAGCTGAAAAAACTGATAATTGATCTCCTACCTGTTGACGCGGGCTTTTAGACCTTAGTCAACAAGGGGGATGTGACCCGAACCGAGGCTCTTTAAATAGCCGAATTTGTTTGGGATAGTCACTCCCAATGAGTTTGTAGCCTCTGTTTTCCTTTAGATCTCTTCCTCTTACGAAGAAAAGATCCCAAATATTCCTAAATGACCTAAATGTTATCTACAATGGTAGATGAGTTCAAATACTATTAGTATTTATAACCTACAAGATAAGTAATTGGTAAATATAATACAAAGGTTAGTAAATACAAATATAATATACAAAAGACACAAAAGACATAATACAATATGAACCAGACCAAAACTTAATGTAAATGGTGCAAAGGATAAGTTAAAACGGTTTCGTCAATATACATATAACAAAAATGCGAAGAAATCTTAATTCATATATGCAATCTATAAATTTAAATTAACGATAACTCTCAATGTGTTACATAAAAGAAAGAAAAGATACAACAATGTAAGCTTCATATCTTTTAAACAAAATAAAATGATCTAATTTTGATTTAATGTTTCACATCAAGAGTTGAGAAACTAATTGTAGTACTATCTAATCAGTATTTATTGGCCAAGATGAAGAAAAAAAGACCGTCACAATTTCTGTAAAGCAATTAATTATTTAGTCTGTGTTTATGAAATAGTTCAATAATTGATGTGCAGGTCAGTCTTCCTTGATACGCAGGTATTTGAATGAGAGATTAGACCGAATATAAATATATATGAAAAAGAACTAATACAGTGGAAGGAAAATGCAGTTATATCACTATTCATCCATGGATTAAGATCACATAAAGAGCGATGCTATTTCTTCAATACATTCCAAAATAATATTATATAAAAATACAGAAGATAACATTAAGTAACTACAGAAACAAAAGATCACATACATGTACTAATTAAGGGACTAAAATAGTTTATTTCCACAACCAACTGTGCAGTATGTCTATACAATAATTCCATAGTCGCCACAAAAGTTTTTAGGCATCCCTGCCCCCTTTTTCATGTTCTCATGCTCTTTTTATAAACCAAGAGTTTATGAGAATAGAACAAAGACAATCTCCCAAAAATACAGGAGATTATCACTCTAATTCCTACTTATAATTCTAAATATAATATCTGAGCAACTTTTATCCACCACTGACAGAGTCTCTTTCTATAAACTAAGACAATCAAAAAATTTGACCACTGACTATAATGAGAGCATCCAATTTGTAATTCGATTCATCAAGAAGTTATCCATTTCCCAAAGCGTTCCTAAAAATCAACAAATAAAACAATTTAATAACCAAAACACCTTAAAAATAGAACAACTACATAATCTATGATTCTGAAACTGTTCTTTTAAAAATTAAAAAAAAGAAACTTAAACGAGCTAAAATGAAATTTGTACCTCAAAAGAAAATGACCTTCAACAAGATACTATTCATGAATCTGATAATTAACAACAAAATTCCTTAATATGTTATGACACAAAAATGTTGACTCCGGATGCATTAACATTCATTTTCTCTTCTTTCAGGTTCTTATTCTTTAATTCTCTGATTTGTCTATCACATTTATTGATTAAGCTTTGATTTTCCACCTTTAACTCTATGTCCCCAATTCTTGAGACTTGACCATTAAATCTATGAGAAAAAACCCTAGCCACCTTTTGGTTGTGACCGTGAAATGACATAAGAAAACCCATCCATTCATCTTTCTGTAATAGGGTTTGTTGGCCCTCGACCAAGTTTTGAGAAAACCTTGGCCAATTTTGACCACTTTTTGGACTTCGACACATTGGTCGAGAAAGAAGCGCCCAAGCGGAGCTGAGATTGTGGATGTCACTTATTTTGCAGGCTATGTGGACCCAACAAGGGGTCTCTAGGGTTTTTTTAATGGGTTATGGGATGTCGGCCCATGGGGTTTACCCATGACTAGGCCTTATTGTAAGGGATTGTAAAAGTATAAATAAGTAAGAATGTATGGTAGAAGTAGCGAAGTCTTGGTAGCTAACTTAAAATAGTTTTGAATTGCTTTGTGCAACAGGATGTGTATGTGTGAAGGCTCTCTGCTCGCTAGAGAAGTTGTCTTTGTTACTCGGTGCATAGGAGCAAATGAATGTAAGAGATTGAAGAATAATAAAGAAGATGAAGAAATTGGTGGGCGTAGCCCCACACTGGGTGAACCACGTATATCTTGTGTCTTTGGTTTTCTTCATGTTGTGTTGTTTATGTTATGAATCTGCTCAATGCTTTGATTAGTAGATAGATTTGTTGATGCTTAGTGCTTTACTTGTGTTAAAGATGAATGAATGTTAGATCTAACTCAGTGGTGTGTGCTAAGTGCTTAATATTTATTGTTATTGTGCCGATCTATCTTTGGGTATGTTTTGTGATGTTATTAAAGATAATAAACTAATTCATATAACCTTCTAAGTGTTTCTAGAATAATCTGTGAACTGTTGTTATCACAGATCTGTGTCCCATCTTGGTTACGGACACCTGCATCCTGTAACCACCCCTGCTTCTACCTCAGGTGAGACTTCACCTTCTTCGTAGGTGTTGCCGAAAGGGCCGATAGTTACGATTTTCTTGGTGTGTTGTTGAAGCGTTGAACCCTGGGTTTTCCCCTATGCCAACAAATGGTTATGTTGTTGGGACCTGAAACTGTGATTGCTAAGAACTGAAGTAAATAAAAGAGAATCTATGTGCGTAGATCTGTTGTTGAAGTGCGCAGTACTCTACTTGACGTGTGAAGCTCTGTGCTAAGAAATAAATCTGATCCGAACAAAAGAGGTAATATCTGAGGAAAGGTAAAGATTTGTGCTTTGATAAGAGTAAGATAAGTGAACATTTTTGTTTCAAAAGAATGAATTTAGGTATGTTTAATAGATTTTTTCCTAGTCTAAAGGCTAGGGCACAGTTGGAAGAAAGAGTTGATCTAAGTAAAGCTAATAGAAATGAAGAAAGATATGTTATTCCTATTCATAGCAAGATTTTTTGGACTAATAAGTGGATGCAGGAACCTAGAAAGATTTTTTTCAGAATGCAGGTCTGGCACTGTGATCCTAGTGCGTAGTACAAAAGAAGATGGGGAACATTTAAGAGGAAAAGAGGATTGAAATTGTGTCAGAACTGCAGAAGATCGGGACATCTTGCTAAGGAATGTCCTGGTACATGTCCTATTTGTCTTTGTTGTAAAACTATTGGTCATGAGGTTGAGGATTGTCCAAGGATGATTGATAAAGTTGAAAGAATGAACATGAGACAAGAAAACTATGAAGGGAGTCAAGAGACTAAGAGCATGTTAGAGAATCATAAAGAGAAAGAATCAGAGAAAGCTCAGGCTATGTTATTATAGTTGAAAGAAACGATGGATGTTCACAAAGATGTCAGTTTACCAGAGATCCTGAAAGTAAAACAACGCATAAGTGCAAGAATAGAAGACTTCAACATAGACTGTGTCTTGGATGAATAAAAACAAGTGAATATTATGACAGAAGACACTTGGGAAATTTTGAGAAAGCATGTTATGGTACCTTCATTGGGAAGGATAGGCTTGTTTAAGGGTAAGATGATAACTTTATGTGGAAGAGTTACTAATGTACCTATTATTATCTATGGAACATCGACTGAAGAGGAATTTGAAGTCATTAAGTTTGTTGAGAACAACACCCCTTTCCCACTTTTTTTAGGAAAGACTTGGATTGAGAGGGATCAGATCATAAGAGAAACAAAGGAAGAGGCCACGGAAAAGAAAAAGCAAGAACTAAGGGATTTTATAGCTAGAAAAATAGACCGACTATAGAAGAACAAGAGGATAAGTCAAAGCAACAGAACAAAGTAACAACGTAGGAGGGACACAAGGCAAGGTAATTAGTTGTCAAGGTTGAAAGAATGCAAGAAGGTTTGAAGGACCTATCCATGCAAGAAATAAATATATCCACCTAGGAAGTATTAAGAGAAGGGATATTAACTTCAAATCCTTTGAGAGCACATCAACAGTGTGAAGTCACTACACTAGGAGAAGATAAGAATAAGAATGGAAAGAGGATCCCAAACATAGTTAGAGAGACGCAGATCACATGAAAGAAGGCAAGGAAGATCAGTAAAAATAAAGCTAATATGGAAAAGCTATAGAGTCTAGATGGAAGACTTCACAGACTAGAACCTCGCAGGAGGCAGGTTCGTAGGATTTGAACTTTGCTGGAACAACAGGACTGCGTAGAATGGGACTTCACCCTGGCGAATCTATATGACCGTTGGAGCCCCCCCCGACCATTAGAACGATGCTCCAAAATGGTTAGAAAACATATTTATGAGCAGATGGACCACTTTTGGGATGTTAAGACCATGCCATAACGGACAAATTCACATTGATGAAAGCATTCATGCCCATTGGAAGAATCCATTATGAGGCCCCACTTATTTAACCCGTCAGACATTGCGCCGAGACCACTTTTTGCCACCCATGATTAACTGAGCTAACAAAGAATCGATTGTGTGTTGAGTTATGTTATCAGAAACTAGACGTCGTTGTTAATTTGTCTACCCCACTTATCCGTTCGCCTACCCCAACCTGTCTGTTTAAAAGTGAGAATGTCGGGTGAACCCACTGAGTTAGAGAAGTTTGTCGAGGAGGTCCTCAAGAATATAATGGCCAACAGACAGTTATCTGAAGGTTTCCATGCATCATCGACTAGGGGACGACAGGCTTCCCCTTCGACGGGACGACGTTCTGGCCATGTCAACCCCGCAACTAAGCAACGAAGTAAGCATCGTGGTGGTCTGGCTAATGTGAAGTAGATCCCGTCCATCCTACCATAATATATCCCACCTTTGGTTGGCACATTTAACCATGAAATCATTCCACGAGAATAAGAGTACACCTTGTTCACCGCGTACATTCTGAAAGGAATATGCGTAGTCAGGAGCTAGCTAGGACAGATCCCGTTGCTGAAGAACAAGGACTTCAACCTAGGAGACAAAAAGAACTATGCTATTCTAGCACCCCACCGATACTTGAAGAAGTCAACTGAGAAGAAGCCTCACCTCATCTCCCAACCATGGATTTAGGGACTAGCGCAGTCCACCGTGCTACATGTAATGAAGATTCCCCATTTTTGGCGTCATCATAAGGTTAACACTTGCGTTAAACTCCTCTTGTCATGCTATCATGGCAGATACCTATAGCTCAACTAGAGGATTACTTTGGATCTGAAGTTGATCCACCAAATTACAGGATTAAGCATGAAGGGACCTAACCGTCAACAGTTTTACCTAGGGAAATCCTCGGACCACTCCCTGGCACAGCGCATCAAGGAGGCTTACGAAGAAGTCGAAAAAGGAAAGTGAGGTTACAAGGTAGCCTCTATATAGGATGGCGTAGTGTGCCTCGCTTTTCAACTCATAGCTATCGAACTCGTAAGGAAGAACTGCCCCACACATGTCACCAGGTTCGTCGTGGACCTCGTAAGAAAATGTGTGGAGGGCATGCAAATGAATTGGGCGAGTTACCTTGTCAATGAACTGGAGAAAGACTGTCGCGAAGCTTAGGATTTGGGATACGAATTCCACTTCAATTGGCTGATCGTTTTGATCGCATTTGTTGCTTGGAAAATTCTTGAAGGAGCCACCTTTCCGGAGATCGAACCATCAGAGTCGTTGGCCACTAGGTTTTCTACCTTGTGGTATGCCAACAACATGGCAAAGCAGTGGCAGTCCAATGTTGTGTTTCATGCCTATTATCAGCAACTAAAGGTTTCCATTGAGTCATTTCCACGCATGACACCGTGCACCCTGCACCAGTACAGATCGATAGCAAATAACTGCATTTTATCTATATCACTGCATGCAAAGATGAGAACAAGGAAGAGTTACAATCGTAGTATAAGCTAATAGATGAAGATGTGGAGCAGATCACCAAGGAATGGTCGAAAGAGTTCCTTTTACCCGTTGCTAATGCAGAACTCTCTGACACTGACACCATAGAAAGCCCCATGGTCACTCGAGTTGAGCATGTCAGACAGTCCAGTGGGACAAAGAAGAAGAAGAATCAGGAAGAAGTCCAAAATATAGAGACCGATGAGGAGGAAAATGCCTCTAAAAAAATGGATATGGCTCGCCAGGAGGAGGAGGAGATGAAACAGATGGAAAAGGAGGAGGGGATGAGCAAGGAGGAGGTGAAGCTACACTGCCAAAATATCCCCCTACTCAAATAGTAACATCATAGAAGAGGAAGCTTTCTCCGCAGAAACCTTCAGCAAGAAAGAAGATGTACGCCAGTAAGCCCCAGTTAGAAGCAACGCTCACAGAAGACGACATCATTTTGGTCCGCGGAGCCATGGAGGATGCTTATGAGGACATCTTGCAGAGATATGAACCAAAGCAAGAGGAGTTGTATGGAAGGATTGAGAAGGAACTGAAGGAAATACAACAAGCTATTCGTTTGGTCCGTGCAGTACCTACTGCACCTTCCTCGTCACAGATTGTAGAATTGGGGGATGAACCAGCCCAATTGAAAAGGATAGCAGATGCAATAGAGGCTCGACTTCCGAAAATCTAGGAAGAAAAGGAGAAGGCTACCAAAGCCTTGAAACAAGAGAAAGATGAAGTCTTAGAGAAATTACGAGTAGCACGATATAGTGTAACCGCGTATGAAAGTGAGAGAGAAGAGTTTCGGGCAATGCTCCAGGAGGACAAAGCAAATCTACAAAGAGAAAAAGAGAAGCTTGTCGCAGATCATACTATGTTCAAAGAACTGACAAATAAATCATTCCTCTCTATGCCTGGCTTGGCACAAGAGGAACATGAGTCGGTCGAGGCTCAAGTAGTGAAGCTCGCTGAGACCATTTAGCAGCTTCAAGTGAGGATAACAGAGTTGGAGGTCCAAGTAGTACCGAGCACCCCATAAGAAGTGCATGATCAGAGGGAGTAAACTGTCAAGAACATAGTAACAAGGATAAGGGCCCTCGTCTCAGAGTGTAAATAGCTGAGTGATAGAAGCGTGCATACATATGAACGCCTCGCAGAAGATCCAGAGCTAAGGAAACTGGAAGCACAGTTACAGGATGTGCAACATCATGCATTCTCCATGCAGGCACAGATGAAGATACTCACCGTAATTGAAAGAATGAAAATATCCTAGGAGCAGCGTGTTGTTCAGCAATAGATCACTGCCTTCTAGGACAGGGTAATAGAAGTCACACAGAAGTTGCAACTTGTGCAGGATGAATCCTGCACGGTGTTTGAATAGATTGAGGGACAGGGCTCGCAATTGGACCAAGTGGTTGCAGCAGTGGAACAATGCTTGGAAGGGCATGTTATAGAGAAGATGATCTAGGAGCTCACTGAGAAGGAGGCTCAGGTGAAGCAGCAAGTCGAGAAATATTGAGTGAAGCTCGAGGCCTTCGAAGAAACATTGCCTAGACCAAGTTTTGAGAAAACCTTTGTCAGGTTTGACCACTTTTTGGACTTCGACACATTGGTCGAGAAAGGAGTGCCCAAGCGGAGCTGAGATCGGGGATATCACTTATTTTGCAGGCTATGTGGAACCATCAAGGGGTCTCTAGGGTTTTTGTAATGGGTTATGGGATGTCATCACATGGGGTTTACCCATGACTAGGCCTTATTGTAAGGGTTTGTAAAAGTATAAATAAGTAAGAATGTATGGTTTTGATATTTTTTAAAGACCATTATAAATATCAGTATAAATATCAGTATAAAGTGATGATGAGCATCATCACTTGCAAAGACCATTAAGGAGAATGAGTACGCCGATGTATATTCAAAGTCATGATAACTTCATTAACTCGCGTTATAAAAATTCCTATTGTATGACTTCAGTACATTTGGAATCGTAGGACTTTGATAAGATTATAATATATGATCAAAGAAAGAGGTGTCATGAAACATATTATTAAAACATCGGTTATCAAGTCCTTTTTCTCAATATTCAAATGATAACATCAAAACCAAATTTCATAATGAGGAAACACTAACAATCATTTTGAATAATAAACAATTATTGTAACAAAAAATATCATGATTCTAGTTATGACACACCAAGTCTTTGATTATTCATCCAAGGTTGATTCTATTGCTGAGGTTTAAACATGACTTGTAACAAAATTAAGATACAAGAAGTGTATAATAAAACAAGTAGCAAATTAATTGTTGCATATTATAACAAATTTGAGTCATCAAGTCCACTTACTAGCAAAGAAGTCATAAAAACTAAAACCCTATTATTAATGAAATCGAAATCTTGTTTGAATTTCATGTTGGAAATCATGAAATTCAAACTGATAGATGCAATAGGAGACAACTTCAAAGTCATTTCAAAACAAACACAAACCATTCAAATCAAAGGGAAATGAACAAAAAATCCAAATATAATTAGAGGGGCCCCAATTTTCAATCAACCATATTGAAAAATGGGGGGGGGGGTTATTGTTCACTACGACAAGTGGTGGCTCACCGGGTGAACCAGTTATCTATGCCATTGTAATATAAAAACTACAAAATATTTAGGGAGAATGTTAAGATATTCCTGTAATGAAAAACACTTATTCATCAGGAATACTTCATATCTGATTCATAAAGATATAACATGTGTTTCTTTAATAAAATTTGGATTCTCTTCACGAGAACTTGGAAGTTAAATAAAAATAATCCCCATATTTATTTATACAGAAACAAAAAACTTTACCAATAATAAATTCTACGAAAAGAGGAATAATTAGGTAAACCATTAGTTTTAAAGAAGGAACCTCAATACCATAGTCATGGCCAACTTTACCAATAATAAATTCTACGAAAAGAGGAATAATTAGGTAAACCATTAGTTTTAAAGAAGGAACCTCAATACCATAGTCATGGCCACTACTTCCAGTAGACATTCATAGCCTCGACGAAGTTGCCTTTTAACTCCTCTCATATGCTTTTGTCTCAACTGTGTGGAGTTTATGCAGTTTTCATATTCATTTTCTTTCTTTTTTCTATAAAGTTCAACTGAAGATCATTGTCTCGGCTTGGTAACCAGTTGATGATAGTTCCATTCACCAAAACTCTCATAGTGAACAAGATGTATTGTGATGAGAACCCTTGTCTTATAGCCTTATAGTTGAAATCCATTACCTTGGTTTGGTGGCTAGTGGTGGTAATATCATTATGTAAAGAATATATGATCATGGTAGGTCGGCTCGCAGTGAGACCTACTATTCTTTAATCGATTCATATATTAGGATCAATTCTTATTTAAATCAATCTCAAAGGAGATCACCACACAAGTGGGAAAGCAGATCTGAGAACTTCTTAAAAGTAGCGGGATGGTGTAAGAAGTTTTGAAATAACAAACATTGAGATGATCTATTAAGTTTTCCCAAAACTAATTATTTTAAAAGTAAATCATCAGTTGAATTATTGGATGGGTTGAAGATAAGATTCTCGGGTGATGATACAGAATTCCACAAAAATTATAACACAGTCTGCAACTGATTTTAGAATAAAAGGAGATCTATCCTCTAGATGTTTTCATGTCATGTATACAGAAGCAATTTTGATGAGAGACTTCCTTAAAAATAAGATTTCAAAATAGAATGAGCAAATATTTCTGCTATACCCATAGATGAAATCAACACACAGAAAACAAGACAAATCATAAAATAAACTCAAAAAAACATTCAAACCAAAGTGATCAAATCAAAACAGTAGAAAGTAAATATGTACAAAACAGAATTCCCGATTAAGAATCATGTAAAATACCTTTTCAAGAGTTGTCCATTTACCAAAAGAGATTCATTTCCCCCCCTCCATATTTTGCAGTCGAAAGGTACTAGGTCCAAGCTTTTTAGTAATAGTGAATGGATCGCCTACTTCCAGATTTCTATCAGAAGAATATTTTCAATCAAACGAACATTTCACTATTTGTTAATGTTGATGTAATTTATTTCTAGATTTTTCTCTTTCCTCTTCTAGTTTTATTAGGGCATCAATTTGATTTTGCATATTTGAATATTCAACTTCTTGCACCTGTTGAGACAACTACAAAGAAGGAAAGCATATGTTTGGAGGTTGTATTACCTCTCTACCATATACAAGGAAAAAGGGTGAATTATTGATTGTATCTTTGAGAGTAACCCGATCATCCCATAATGCATTAAAGAGAGTAGAATGCCAATTCTAATGATGATCTGATGCAATTCTTTTCATATTTTTCAACATATTTTTATTTGTAGATTCAGCAAGGCCATTGCCCTGAGGATAATAGTTCGCTGAATATTTAATATTGGTTTCTTTTTCTAAGGCATAAGCATCTATCCCGTTAGAGGAAAAGTAAGATGCATTATCGAAAACAAATTATTATGGAATACTGAAACGAGTGATAATGTGAGAATCTAGAAAGGAAATTACATGTTTGGCATTTACCACTTGCAGAGGTGCTTCCTCTACCCATCTCGTGAAATAATCAGTGGAAATTATTATATATTTATGTTTCTGAGATGAGGCAGGGTTCACAGGGCCAACTATGTCTAAGCCCCATTGTTGGAATTGAGCTTCAACAATGATGGGTTGAAGGGGAAAAGTAAGTTTTTTAGCTCTACCAACAACCTTTTGGCAGGTTTCACATTTTCGTACTAGAGCGTGGGAATATTTAAACAGAGTAGGCCAATAATACCCAGCTTGTAGTACCTTATGGGCAATGGTGTCTCCACCATAATGGCCACCAACAGGACCATAATGTAATTCATGTAGTGTTTTCTGGGAATCCTCCTATTCAAGACAACAAAGTAATACCCCATTGTAGTTTTTACGAAAGAGAATGTTATTTATCAGCTGAAAAGGGTTTGAATTAAGTCTTAATGCTCTTTTATTTTCTTCTTCAAGATGAGGTGGTGATGTACCATTCAAAAAATAAAACCTGATATCATAATACCATGAGTTAGGATTATCAGGTAAGCATAAAACTTCACTTTGTATTAAAGATACTTCATTGTCAGAATAAGGATATTTATCAGAAATGTTGATAGACTCGACAACCAATTTACAGAGACCTTGAACTTTTACAATTTGGGAAAGTTTTATCTCCAAGTCATACTCGTGAAGGGCTGTCATCTAGTGTGCCCTTTTTTTTCCTAATTCTTTCTAGACCAACAAATTTCTTATCATTGGGTATGGAACAATGACTTTAGTTTTGTATTTCAACAGATAGAATCTGAAATTTTTTACTGCTTTAAAAACAGTAAAGGCATGTTTTTCCACTGTTGAACAATTAATTTATTCTCCTTTGAAAGTAGAGCTCATGAAGGTGATAGGAATTTCATGATCGAGCTCATTTTTTTGGGTGAGCACAACAACATATATGGAATCAGAAGTGAAGGTATACAATGTGAAATCCTTGGAGAAATACGGGTTCATAAGAGTATGAGCTTCAGAGATGGCTTCTTTAATTGTGTAGAAATCTTGTTTTTCTTTATCTCCCCATTTGTAAATAGAACTCTTTTTAATTAAGTCCTGAAGTGGTTTGACAATTTGAGAGAAATTGGGAATGAATCGTTTAACAAAATTAATCCTACCGAGAAAGGACTGCATAGCCTTTTTAGAATTTGGAGGTGACAGATTAGTAATGGCTTGATTTCTTTTCGGGTCAATATTTATACCATCTTTGGAAACTAGACATCCTAACAATTTTCCTCCAGTGACTACAAATATAGATTTTGGGGGGTTCAAGGAAATACCAAATTTCCTACATCTCTCAAACACATTTCTAAGATGAGATATATGCTAAGATATTTTCTTGGAGAATATAATGACATCATCAAGATAGACAACAACAGACTCATTTATTAGTCCTCGGAAAGCAATATTCATCATCCGTTGGAAATTTGCTCCAACATTGATCAACCCAAAGGGAATTTTCCTATAGGCGAAGGTACCCCATGGATTTATGAAAGTAGTTTTCGATCAATCTAAAGGGGCTACCAAGACTTGGTTATAGCCTAAAAAACCATCTAAAAGGGGTAGCATTTCAGAGCCAGAAACCTGTTGTAGGATCTACTCCCTGGGAGGAAAAGGATAGTTGTCTTTGTCAAAGGCTTTGTTTAAGTTTTTGAAGTCGACACATAGACGAATGTCACCATTCGTTTTCCTCACTAGTACTAATTTTGAAACCCATTGTGTATGATGGACATAGAATATGATTTTGGCTGTCAGAAGCTTATTAAGCTCACTTTTAATTGTGGTTTCAAGGCCATGATGCATCTTTCTCAACTTTTGTTGGAAGGGTTTAATTTTTGGTTTCATGGGGACTGTGTGTTGTATAATGTTGGGGTCAAAAATTTTTAGATCGATATACCCCCAAGAAAATACATCTTTATATTTTTTGAATAGCTATATGAAATCTTCTCTTTCATTGGGAGTACATTTTGTCCCCAAATTTATGTTTTGTAGGTTACCCTCTGTCCCCAGTTTTATGAATTCATATGACATAGAAGAGCTATTAGTTTTGCAATTTACACTTCTTTTAAATTTTTTAGTTAAATCATAAAATTTCTCAAACCTTACAACAGATTTAGGGATCAGATTTACCAGATTGAACATTTTTTTTACTGACCGTTGGGCTTGTGTCTGTGAAAATTTGTGGAGATTTTCTTTGTGAGCCAATTCATCCACGAAAGCCTCTTGGAAGGTACCTTATGAGTGGAGGAAGTCAATAATCTATTGATCATCATTAAAAACACGCTAATTAGTTATATTATCAGGGACAAACGGTCTGGACATTAATTCAACAGTAAAAGAATCCGACTAAAAACCTTCCCCGGAAATTAATCGAGATGCTACATTAGCTAGTAAATTAGCTTCGTGATTATGAGACCTAGGAATAAAAGTACTATTAAAATCTAAAAATTTTGAGATGAGATCCCATACCTCAGTTTGATAATTATGCAAATGAGTTGAAACACGATGTATAGCATTTCATACCTACTTGAAAATTATTTTAGAATCGCCGAAGTCTTTATGCATTGAATCCCAAGGTCAATAGCCTTCCTGAGTCCCTGAATAAGTGCCTCATATTTTTAAGTATTATTTTTTCACTCAAATTCTAATCTACAAACAATAAAAATTTGGTTACCTTTTGGGTCCAGAAGTAGACATCCAACACTTGCACCTTCTTTTGATTTTGATCCATCAAAATACAATGACCAGAGTTTATTTTTCGACAAATCCTTAACAACAACCACATCAAGTACTTTATTATCTGTTGTTACCAATTTATTGATAGATGACAATTCACATTGTTGCTATAAATTGGTAATAGGAGAGGTTTCGATAGCGAAATTTTCGAAAAATGAGTCAATGTTAAAAGAATTGTCTAACATGATCGTTTCATTGGAACTGTCAATGTCAGTAATAATGTGTTTCATATAGGGCTCTTTGTTGACTCATATCTTATTTGGTTCCCCTTTCCAATGTAACCAAAGACGAGTTAAGTCTGTATCCATATATCCCTTTAAGTGTTGCATCCAATCCTGTCTTAGGAACAAGCCATAAGCCTTAGGTACGTCTACAATCACTATGTTTATAATTTGATGAACTTTGTGGTCAGATGATAATATGATAAAAACATCAATAAGTTCCCCTACTAATTTGACAAAATTTATGTCCAATTGAACAATTTTTATCTTGGAGGGTTTCATTTGGGCATTGATTTTCTTGCAAACTCCAAGGGGCATGACATTAGAAGAAGCCCCAGAGTCAATCATACAATTGTGGACATTCATGTTGTAGATATCATAAGTAAGAAAGAAAGGTAGAGGTTTCTTCTTATGCATAGGGGGATTACCTGAAGAACGTTTCAGGATATGAACAAGACAGATCAAGATTTAGCAGAATTATCCATATTACCTGGAGGAGCGGACTTTTTTTTCTTGAAATCTACAACAATATGTTGTTGAATTTTCTGTTGAATTACAGGAAATTTAAGCATCTCATAATAAGAAATATTGGATCTTAACTTCTTAAGGTGTTCAATGGGATCATATTCAATATCTGAAATAGAAAGTTATGGTGAAACTCCTAGTTGTTGATTATAAATTTTTCCCTTGTTAGAAGTAGATGGATTTTGATTTTCATCTGGACTTTTACTGTGTGTATTTACAAAAACAGTTCTAGATTATGGTGCTAAATATGAGAAGTGATTGAAAGTGGGAGGAAGCGAATTTTCATCCTCTGTTTCGTCATTTGTTTCAGTCTCCTATGTGCCATTTTTGTGAGGGGTTTATTATGTTGTTGTTATTACTGCTTGCAATAAATCTCTTAGTGTATCAATAGTAAGACCTTCAACAAGAGGGGTTGGTTTGTTCTAGAATTAAGTTTTAAATTTGGGTTTAAAACTTGTTCGGTTTGATGGTCCAACTTCATAGTTTTTATTGAGATAAATAAATTTGTAAGTTATCTTGTTGAGGACCTTTTGAATATTCTCTAAATCAAAGGCAAATTGATGTTTTTTTAGCAAGTATCTTGGACCCTATTTCATATTTATTTTGGGAATATGAAGCCTCATCATTCTGAAAATTAGAGTGAGTTTTCAAACTAAGCATATCATTTTCGACCGTTAGGGATTCATTGAATGCTTCTTTTAAGGTTTCCATTTGGGCCCTTTTTACCCACATGGCAATATTAGAAGGTAAGGATTTGACATAATAATCAATGACAAGGTTTTCAGCATGCATGGAATCTTTAGGGATTTTGTTTTTTAATTCTAGGATTACATTGAAGTCCTTAATATTCTCTTTCTTGTACATTTTCATGTTAGACCTCCACGAACAGAACCTTGGGGGTTTTTCCATCCCCAAATTTTTCAATGAATGTTTTCTCAAACTGATTCCATGATGTAATACTTTGAGGTTGTTGGAAAAAATACCAAGTTGAGGCTTTTCCCTCAAAGGTGTATGGAAACAACTTGTAGACCACATCCTCATGTAGCACACTCTTCTGTTGAAGAGCTAGCATAAATCATTTAATGTGGTCATCTGTAGGCTCATTGGGATTGAGGTTGTATTTTGGGAGGAACTGGTGAGGATTCCTAGGTAAAGGATGTTGTACACCAGGTACAGAGACCACATATTGGTCAAGCCAAGGTGTAGCAGGATTGTTTCCTTGATTATTCGCCATCTGGGGTGAACCTTGTGAATTATTTGAATCTGTTGACGAGGAGCGTTCTTCATCAGAAGTGGATGGGGGTGAACTTGGTGGTGGAGGTTGTGGACCAGATCCCTCTAATTATAGAATAGGTTGATCCATGAGAGGTGAGGAATGATCACCAGTAGCTAACTCAAGTATTCTTCCAATCAAAATATCACTCAGTCTGTGGTTTAATGTGCTAATAATGGGTGAATTTTCCTGTTGAGGAGAAGTGTCAAAAATATCTAGGGGTTTAGTCAATTGATCTCTCATACCTCAGTTTATTTCCATTGTAGATTGAGTTCTCAGCAGTGATTGATGCGACCTTTGAAGTATGTCATGTCAATATAGTCTCTGTGAGGATTATGTGGAAGTCTCAACAAGGGTGCATGGAGAATGGGGTGTTGGTGGAGTAATGGGTTTAGTTCCTAATGTAGTAGTTATGTCAGATGTGACAGGAGGGTCTGAGTGACTACGAGTAATTATTGGAGAGTGATTTTTTGGAGGGGTCTTTTGGCCTCCTCGAGCCATCAATGTATAAATTCCCTACTTTTATTTCCATTTTGTTGGCATGGGATTTTATACATCATTCAACAAGGGGATGTGACCTAGACCGAGGCTCTTTAAATAGCCCAATCTGTATGGGATAGTCACTCCCGACGAGTTTATCGGCTACGTTGGCCTTCAAATCTCTTCCTCTTACGAAGAAAAGATCCCAAAGATTCCTAAATCACCTAAATGTTATCTACAATGGGAGATGAGTTCAAATACTATTAGTATTTATAACCTACAAGATAATTAATTAGTAAATATAATACAAAGGTTAGTAAGTACAAATATAATATACAAAAAGACACAAAATACATAATACAATATGAAGCAGACCAGAACATAATGTAACTGGTGCAAAGGATAAATTAAAATGGTTTCTTCAATATACATATAACGAAATGCAAAGAAATATCAATTCATATATGCAATCTATAAATTAAAATTAACAATAACTCTCAATGCGTTAGATAAAAGAAAGAAAAGCTACATCAATGTAAGCTTCAGATCTTTTAAACAAAATAAAATATCTAATTTTTCTTTAATGTTTCACATCAAGAGTTGAGAAAATAATTATAATACTATCTAATCAATATTTCTAATATTTCTTGGCCAATATGAAGAAAAGAAGACCGTCACAATTCCTATAAAGAAATTAACCATTTAGTTCGTGTTTATAAAATAGTTCAATAAATGGGAGCGGAAAGATAACATCACAAGAATTTCTACAATGAATACATCAGCCCATTTCATATGTAAATAGCATCAAACAACCAATCTAAATCTCATATATAGGTCACAAAGACTCAGACTTAAACTGATGCGTAGGTCATAGTCTTCCTTGAGACACAGATCTTCGAAAGAGAAATTAGACCAAATATAAATATATATGAAAAAGAACAAATACAGTGGAAGGAAAATGCAATTATATCACTATTCATTCATGGATCAAGATCACATAAAGAATAATGTTATTTCTTCAAGACATTTCAAAATAATATTATACAAAAATCCAAAAGATAACATTAAGTAACTGCAAAAACAAAAGGTCACATACACGTACTCATTAATGGACTAAAATAATTTATTTCCACAACTAGCTATGAAGTATGTCTGTATAATAATTCCATAGTCTCCCCAAAGGGTTTTAGGCATCTCCCCCCCTCTTCATGTTCTCATGCTCTTTTTATACACCAATAGTTTATGAGAATAGAACAAAGACAATCTCCCAAAAATCCAGGAGAGGATCACTCTAATTCCTACTTATAGTTCTAAATATAACTTCTTAGCAACTTTTAGCCACCATTGACAGAGTCTCTTTTTCTAAATATACTAAGACATTCAAAATATTTGACCACTAACTGTAATGAGAGAATCCAATTTGTAATTTGATTCGTTAGGAAGCTATCCATTTCCCAAAGTGTTCCTAAAAATCATCATATAAAACTAATTAATAACCAAAACACCTCAAAAATAGAACAACTACAGAATCTATGATTTTGAAACTGTTCTTTTAGAAGTAAACAAAATAAACTTAAACGAGCTAAAACAAAAATCGTACCTCAAAAGAAAATGAACTTCAACAAAATACTATTCATGAATCTGATAATTAACAACCAAAATCCTTAATATTTGATGACACAAAAATGATGACTCCATATGCATTAACATTCACTTTCTTTTCTTTCAAGTTCATGTTCTTTAATTCTCTAATTTGTCTCTCATATTTACTGATTAAGTTTTGATTTTCCACCTTTAACTCTATGTCCTCAATTCTCGTGACTTGATCATTAAAGATCGGAGCAAAATCCCTAGCCACCTTCAGGTTGTGACCATGAAATGACATAAGAAAACCCATCCATTCATCTTTCTGTAACATGGGTATACACTTGGTATTGGATTCCACAAGCTCAGGACCAGGAGGTTCGACTCTCGATACATGACCAGGGAATGCATTAACTTTGAAATTAATGTCATCAAAGTTAATGTCACGGGAATGCATTAACTTTGAAATTAATGTCATCACATTAGGACTGCTACATAGTATGACCAAGTGTTGTGTTATGGAAATCCAAAGGTTTTTATTAAAGGTGGCAGGAAAATATAATCCAAACAAAGATTCCCATAGTCGTTTAAACATGAAGGTTCATAACCAATGGTTTATTAGCTTTCGCTATTAATATATTTCATGTAGGACCAAGTGTACTCAAACTATTACCGTGTTTCAAATTTTGATGAGCATCATCACTTGCAAAGACCATTAAGTAGCATGAGTACGACGATGTATATTCAAATTCATGATAAATTCGTTAACTCACATTATAAAAAGTCCTATTGTATGAATTCAATACATTTGGAATCATAGGACTTTGATAAGATTATAATATATGATCAAAGAAAGAGGTGTCATGAAACATATTATCAAAAACCTTTGCTCAATATTCAAATGATAACATCAAAACCAAAGTTCATAATGAGGAAACACTAACAATCATTTTGAATAATAAGCAATTATTGTAACAACAAATATCATGATTCTAGTTATGACACACCGAGTCTTTGATTATTCATCCAAGCCGGATTCTATAGATGATGAGGTTTAAACATGACTTGTAACATAATTAAGATACAAAAAATGTATAATAAGACACGTAGCATATTAATTCTTGCATCTTATAACAAATTTGAGTCATCGAGTTCACTTACCAGCAAAGAAGTCATAAAAACTGAAATCTTGTTATTAACTAAATTGAAATCTTGTTTGAATTTCATGTTGGAAATCATGAAATTCAAATCGATAGGTGCAACAGGATACAACTTCAAAGTCACTTCAAAACAAATGCAAACCATTCAAATCCAATCGAATCAAAGTGAAACGAACGAAAAATATAAATCTAATTAGAGGGGGCCTAATTTGCAATCAACCATAGTGAAAAATTAGGGGGGGTTGTTGTTCACTACAACACTACCTCACCTAATCTACTTCATGTTTCAATCGTGATTAAGTCTATTTGTGTCACCGACAACTTTCATTGTGCATACCATATCGGTATGTATACTTTGTGTTTCTTGATTTTATGACTAACCATGATCATAAAAGTGTTGTTTATCACTAGGTGGGTTAATTGCAACATCTGTAAGACTTACGTTGGCTCTGAATTGCATCTTAGAAGAGAATTGGTCAACCCATCTCCTAAATAATGTTCAATGCTCCAAACGTCCATTGGCCATTTTCGCGGATTTATATTTCTGAGCCATTGAAAAATGAACCTAGCATCAATGGATGAATCAAGAGCCTGTATAGCACAAATAACACATGAACTCACATAAATGAAATTAGGAAAAATAAGAGAAAAAATAGGACTAGAACTTTCATTAAAAAATGCCTTTGCTCGCAATTTTTGGGTGTTCTTCAAAGTGTATTTTTCATCCCCAAAGGAGGAAAACCGTATGATTTGTGTGATTATGATTCCAATGTCACTGGCAGAATCAAAATCTAAGGCTTGTATGTACCAAAATGATCATTAGATATTTCTAGCCTAAGTCAGCCTTGTTAGCTGTAACAATATTGGAATATTTGAATGGCACAATAGGTCATCTCATGGAAAGTGCCCCCCTGCACCCTCCACACCACAGAAAATGACACTCCAATTAGGTATCATCTCAGCAAGTTATGAACCTTTAGATCTTGTTGGGAAGCCTCAAAATCTCGTCCAATGACGTTTCATGCTATCATGCAAAATTGTTGTGGGTAAAATGTTTGTTTTATACATATTATTTTAATATTTAATATTTTTTAAATATGAATAATTTTAAATTTAATTTAAATTTAAGGTATTTAAAATTAATATTTATTTAAATATAAAAATAAATACAAAAAACATAAGGAAATAATAATAAATAGGGGGTTTTTAGTTTTGAATTAAAAAAGTTTTCATTAACAAAGGTTTATTGAGTTGAGTACATAGAGGTGAAGGGAGCCAAGCTTAGAGGTAACAGTGTAAAGGGGAAGGGGAGTAGCACACACACACCCCTTTCCACTTAACCATCCCTGTGCACATAAGACAAAGTAACCCCCACATGCATTTTTCAAACCCTCTATCCACCATCATGATACATCCTTGCGCTAATGCAAGGAACCATTACGATGCATTCCCAGAGCTGATGTGAAGATCAAGTCCATTCCATACCATAGCTAATGTGAAGATCAATTTCGGTCCATACTAGATCGAATAAGAATATCTTGGCCAGTATATCAATATGTCTCATCCATGGATTCACTTGACTATGTTCGGGGTTCAAATTTTTGTTTGAACAATGATGTGGATCGGGTATGGTCAACACCCCCCTCCCATGTTACAATGAAATATGTTAAAGGTGAAGAGGGAGGGGGCGCCACAACCCATGACCCCCTCCTTATTATTATATTATATATGAAGTGGAAAGGGAGGAGCCCCCCCTTCCCTTCATACTTTAAACCAAAACTCACAAACGATGCAAACCAGAAGCAATGTGAACATGAGTGTCGATACACCCAATACAGATGTGAACATGAGCACTGAAACACCCGGTAGTGATAAGAAAATTAAGGCCAATACTTAGGCAAGTCTAAAAATTTAACAAGTTAAGGCTCATGCATTAGATTGGTGAAGTGGAGGAGGGAAGCGGGGCATGCCCCGTGACTTCCCCCCTCATCATGGTAGCTTGAGTGTGATAGGGAGGGGGTATGGCATGACACCCCCTCCCCCTCTTTAATATCGTTCATGGAGTGTGGTGGAGGGGGGTGTGGCATACCACACCTTTCCCCTTATCCTTATTTATTTAAAACATTTTTAAATAAACCATGCATACATTGTGGAGTGAAAGGGTTGGGACCACCCCCTTTTAAAAATAATATTTTTTTAACCTTTAATTAACATCAAAATTTTCACCCTCAACCTAAACCAAAAGAGAACCAGGTTCCATCACTTGAAACTGAACCATTGCAAAAGGAGTTAATCCAACTCAGCATGCAACACACTGATGATGTGAAAACTTGAACTAAGCCTTGATATCACAATGATCATTTGTGAGTTCTTACAACATGATGCGACTGGATATCCTACAATGTTCTGAGACTTAACTCAACCATCAAATCACTAGCAAAGGAAGTCACCTATTCCTTGTCGATACACTCAGTACCAGATCTAATCACTTGAAATTCACCAATACATACCAGATAAATATGTGCCTTCTTCGCCAATACATACCAAAGATGATGTATGACCATTTGCCACCAAAGATGATAAAGAACCAACAACAACAATAGTTGTCGCAAGAGAAAATGAGCAGTGAAATGGAATCAAATGTGAATGGCCCTCTTGGTGCTATAAGTTAAGGAGGGCCAAGCCCTACCCCCTAAGACCCCCCCCCCNCCCCAAGTCAACGCCCAACACATGCGTACACCGACATGTGATGGGATTGTCAAATGCAGTCGTCAAATATGACACACCCCCCCACACACATGCAAAGAATATAGCACATACATGTTGAGATAAATTCTCGCTTCCGAAATTTCCCTCCCCTTCTCTATTTTCCCAGTTTCTTTTGTCCTTTTCTTTTCCTTCTTCTATACTTACCCAAGTTCCCCTTTTCTTTTCTCCCTTTCTAGTTACTATTCTTAGTCCTTTTTTCGAAAATGGTGGATCTGCAGGTTCATGGACTCACGGACCCTCGTCTCCATCAATACCCCCACATCATGAGTTCGACCGACCACTATATTAGCCTATACTTAACTGTTTATGTAGTCGCGGGTTGGCGGGGTCAAGATTTCATATCCCATGTTTCGTGATATACATTTTTCATCCAAAAGATCCACAATCTACATTTTGACCATCGGACTCCCCTGTTGATCACTATAATTGCTTAATTGACTCAAACAACCAAGTGATACATAAATTATCAACCCAGGGAAGTCTGTTTATTTCAAAGATAACCACGCACTATATATGCTCAATTCCAAAAGCCACTTAGAGTTGTAGTAAAAGAAGCTATACTAATCACACTTGCCTTGAATGGACTGAAGTTCTGATTTAAATCACAGGAAAGCAACCTACCTATTGCAGATCTTAAAGATTAATTCAAAGAATCCTAGATTACATTAAAATAACACTTGCAACAGGAAAGAATAGCTATTCTGCAACCAGAGAACAAGACCCTTACTCTCAAACAAAGACTTCAGTACTTGTTTCTGATTAACACTTTTTCATGAAAACAGTAATGCAGAGAAAGCTAACTCTATCTAGCAGAGAACAAGGCTATCTAATTCCTTCCTTTCTAAGCAGGAACCTTAAGCCATATCTTTGACTAGCATACTTGTGAAAGATGACTGAAATCTACAGAGAACAGGGTATTCTGACTCCTTCCTTTCTGAGCAGGAACCCTTAACCCAGTTTCTGGCTAGCACACTTGCAGAGGTAATTGAAATCTACAGAGAACAGGATGTTCTGATTCCTTCCTTTCTGAGAAGGAACCCTTAACCCAATCTCTGGCTTTGCGAAAGTAATGAAAATCTACAAAGAACAGGATGTTCTGATTCCTTCCTTTCTGAGCAGGAACCCTTAGCCCAATCTCTGGCTTTGCAAAAGTAATGGAAATCTACAGAGAACAGGATGTTCTAATTCCTTCCTTTCTGAGCAGGAACCCTTAACCCAATCTCTGGCTTTGCAAAAGTAATGGAAATCTACAGAGAACAGGATGTTCTGATTCATTCCTTTCTGAGTAGGAACCTTTAACCCAATCTCTGGCTAGCACACTTGTAAAAGTATTGAAATCTACAAAGAACAGGATATTATGATTCCTTCCTTTCTGAGCAGGAACCCTTGACCCAATCTCTGACTAGCACCATAAAATCATCACACAAGATTGCTAATAAAAAGAATTACGAATTTCATTCAATAAACTAAGACAGAGTTCAGTAGTGTTTCAGCAAAGCGGAATTCATTAAAAGTAGTGTTTCAGCAAACAAAAGTCAATCAAATCATAAACAGAGATTGTACTAACACACTTCTAAAACTAATGGGTGAATCTTGTGATGAAGGTGGGCCCTCCCTTCTCACAAGATTCCCCTGAAATGAGAAAGCTAGAGAAGGATACTCAAAGCAGTCTTTTATTCATCTGTCAAAATATCATGTTACAATCTGG
>ML780467.1:494073-523672 GCA_009831015.1 Picea engelmannii
CTGTTCTTCGTGATGCAATTCTTCATTGTACTCATCCATGTTTTCCTCTGTCTACTCCCCTGCTACACTTGCTATGTCCTCAATGTCTCCTACTGGCTTCTGGACTGTCTCAGGACTCCAAACTTCTTTCCATGTTCCAAAAATTGCTTGAAATGAAGGTTGGGAGTTTTGTTTTCGAAGGTTTGGTCGTTGAGCAGCGGATTCAGACTTTGATAAAATTTCGTCAATGTAAGTCTTTCTTCCTCCTTTTCCTTTTCCCTTGCCACCTGTAGGGTTAGTGTCTTTGGGGTTTTTCATGCAATCCTTTTATCTAAAGAAAAGAAATCATAAGTGCTTTTGAAATCTATAGCTATCTTCCCCAGCAACGGCGCCAAAATGTTGGTCACTATAATTGCTTAGTTGACTCAAACAACCAAGTGATACATAAATTATCAACCCAGGGAAGTCTGTTTATTTCAAAGATAACCACGCACTATATATGCTCAATTCCAAAAGCCACTTAGAGTTGTAGTAAAAGAAGCTATACTAATCACACTTGCCTTGAATGGACTGAAGTTCTGATTTAAATCACAGGAAAGCAACCTACCTATTGCAGATCTTAAAGATTAATTCAAAGAATCCTGGATTACATTAAAATAACACTTGCAACAGGAAAGAATAGCTATTCTGCAAACAGAGAACAGGACCCTTACTCTCAAACAGAGACTTCAGTACTTGTTTCTGATTAACACTTTTTCATGAAAACAGTAATGCAGAGAAAGCTAACTCTATCTAGCAGAGAACAAGGGTATCTAATTCCTTCCTTTCTAAGCAGGAACCTTAAGCCATATCCCTGACTAGCATACTTGTGAAAGATGACTGAAATCTACAGAGAACAGGGTATTCTGACTCCTTCCTTTCTGAGCAGGAACCCTTAACCCAGTTTCTGGCTAGCACACTTGCAGAGGTAATTGAAATCTATAGAGAACAGGATGTTCTGATTCCTTCCTTTCTGAGCAGGAACCCTTAACCCAATCTCTGGCTTTGCGAAAGTAATGGAAATCTACAGAGAACAGGATGTTCTGATTCCTTCCTTTCTGAGCAGGAACCCTTAGCCCAATCTCTGGCTTTGCAAAAGTAATGGAAATCTACAGAGAACGGGATGTTCTAATTCCTTCCTTTCTAAGCAGGAACCCTTAACCCAATCTCTGGCTTTGCAAAAGTAATGGAAATCTACAGAGAACAGGATGTTCTGATTCCTTCCTTTCTGAGCAGGAACCTTTAACCCAATCTCTGGCTAGCACACTTGCAGAAGTATTGAAATCTATAGAGAACAGGATATTCTGATTCCTTCCTTTCTGAGCAGGAACCCTTGACCCAATCTCTGACTAGCACCATAAAATCATCACACAAGATTGCTAATAAAAAGAATTACGAATTTCATTCAATAAACTAAGACAAAGTTCAGTAGTGTTTCCGCAAAGCGGAATTCATTAAAAGTAGTGTTTCAGCAAACAAAAGTCAATCAAATCATAAACAGAGATTGTACTAACACACTTCTAAAACTAACGGGTGAATCTTGTGATGAAGGTGGGCCCTCCCTTCTCACAAGATTCCCTTGAAACGAGAAAGCTAGAGAAGGATACTCAAAGCAGTCTTTTATTCATCTGTCAAAATATCATGTTACAATCTGGAAATGAAGTACGTCCCTCTCTCTGAAGATTTTCAATACATAAAAACTTGGGTGTCTCGAATGATGATTTCCTCTATATTAAAGAGGGAACCCCTTCGATACAATTGATCAAAAATTACAATGTGTATCTGAGTCCTATCTTTAGTTGGATCTACTTTCTAAACCAGAATAGGATGTCCTAGTCTCGCACAACCGAATGCTATTACAGGAGCTGAATGAGGTATTGTTGTTACGGCTAGTGTAACAGCTTCTTCTCGTTGTTGCTGATGTTGTTTTAGCATCGCAATTCGTGGGTTGTTTCAGCCACGTGAATTGCGCTCTTGACTGTGTCGGCATTCTTATGTGGGAGCGACGGTTGGTGCTTTGTTGATCGCTGACTGTAACGGATTCCTTTGTGTTTCAGCATCGTCGGTCCTGGCGGTTTCCTCTGTGTTTCAGCATCTGTAGCTTCGGACTGTGTAACAGCTCTGTGTTTCAGCATCTGCGACCTCGGACTGTACAACAGCTCTGTGTTTCAGCATCTGCGACCTCAGACTATACAGCAGCTCTGTGTTTCAGCAACAGCGACCTTGGACTGTGTGACAGTTCTGTGTTTCAGCAACAGGCCTCAGATGCTAATCTGCAGTTTTGAACACTTATGCATTTCTAATCAATGGTCAAATACGAGAGTGATGTAAAATATTATGCAAAATAGATTAAATGTATAGTAATGAGAAGGGACGTTGTATTACCTTTGGAATGATCAGGTAAAGTGATAGTATGAGTTTAAATATTGGTGATCAAGAGTATAATAGTGGAAAAAAGTATAGGCAAAAAGGTACATTATGTGGTCTTAACATCCCCAAGCTCCTAAGTATCTCATCCCTCCTATTTTTAGTCTGACCGACCACATTACAACACTTAGCCAACTTTTTACCTTTCGCAATCACGGGTTGGCGGGTTTGCAAAAATTCCCAAATCCTAATTGCTCGAGTCCATCCCCGCCACCTTCACGCTTTTCCCAATATGCATTTAATATGGTTTAATGATATAACTCATCATGCAGGTTCCATAAAGATCGTCATTAATAAGAGAGGGGCTCAAGGTGATTTCTTATTAAACCACATTAAAGCATGATTTGCGGAAGATTATATTATATCTCTCAAGTGCTCATTTCAAATATTATCTGGACTAAGAGAACAATCTTGTCAACTTATGCCAGCAACAACTTGACATTAGTTCTGCAGAGATACTTTGAACATCTTTGGGCATGAGGACCAAAAATTTTAGTGGTCTAGAGAATATTCTTACTATTTTTCCCCTTCTTCTCAGAAAGAAGTAATTTGAACATCCAGAATTCCTCGTGCAGGTTGTGTTCCTGATGTTTTTGACTGCAAAGAACTAATTTCCTGGTCTGCTGAGAAATGTTTACCAAGTCAATAAATTATTCAACTTCAAGATCATTCTCCAGTCTCACTTTCACCTCAAGTGTTTCGTAAAATGCTAAAACTACCAGAGCCAACACTCACCTTCAAAGGTGAAGATTGCAGGGGCTTCTTGAAAAATCATGACAATGGCCTGGACCTCTTGCCTGAATTTTTGGAGAATCTTGTGGCCATCCCTAAAGTTATTACCAAGTTGCAGGTCAACTCGTTCAAAAATTCTTTTCGGGAAATTGCTTGGTTATTCACCAGAGTGGCCGGCCAAGAAAATACCGCCAATATTTCTCGTATGATTCTTTATATCTTATATTTCACTGTTAAGGAACAAGCCATTTTTCAATTTGGGTAAATTAATTTCTATTGAAATCTCTTCCCAATTGTCACAATACAAGAAGGATAAGAAATTCTTTATGGCCTCTTATTTGGTATTCGTGATAGCAAATTGCTATCATTTTCCTAAATTGTTTGTCTGAAAGAAGGTTAATTGCGAATTTGACCCAGTGACCTTTTGTTACCAAGCGTTATGGAGGCACAAAGCTTCCCTGCATTTTTATGAAGTTCTCAATGACTTCGTCTCGGTTTTTAAAGGATTGTTATTTGGAAAAGATACTCCCAGAATGTCCTCCCAAGCAAGTAAATTCCTGGATAAAAAGGGAACCATGGAGCAAATGGAGAATTACAATGTTACCGGGATTTTCGGTTCTAAGGAAAATCCCTTCTTCCTTCCATGTCATATATCCGACATAATGTTCATTACATAAGTTGCAAGGAAATATAATTTATGGTTACACTTTTTTTATAAAAACGAAAAAAAGCAATGCATACCCTTTCCTTGGAAAATCGGGGACTTTGTATTCAGCAATATGAGCAAAATCGCTGAATTTGCAAACCACTTCCACAACTTGAATCTCAAGTATGATGAAATTTTAAAAGGGTTTTACCCTAACACAATTTTTCTGGAACATATGTTAACAGTTGGTTTTAGCAATTCATTTATCCACATTGTTATAGGAGAAGAAGAAGAAGATAATAACTTGGGTCCTCCTATTCACACTGCTTGTGACTTGGAGACGGTACTCAGTTCCAATGAACTTTACAAACATAAAGGAATGGATCCCAGCGAGAAGAATTCTTAGTCCCCAATTGTTACTCCCAATACTACAACATCTCGGAGCAGTTCTCCAGCATCCCACCCATCTATAAAAGTGATCAACAATAGTTTGGGCGGAGGAGGAGATAAGAACCCCCCTCCAGGAAAAAATGAAAGCTCACATAAAATTCCTCTAAGTAAGAAGAGGAAGAATATTGTACAAGAAGAAGAAGAGCATCGCGTCAAAAGTGAAATAAACAACTTCTCTCTCGAAGATATGGAGCTTGAGGCTGAAATTGAGAAAAAATTTCCTAACATTGATCAACCAGGAGGCACGGTCCACCAGAATCCTTCGTTGGAAATTGTTGAGGAGACCTTCAATGAATAAGAGTTGTTTGTATTTCAGAGCGTTGTCTTTGACAGCGAATCTAAAAAATTAATTATTGAGAAGAATGATGTGAAGAATAAAAAAGGGAAATCTCATTCATAGGTTAACTTAAGAAATAGGCGGCCTTCCCAGATTTCTAGAATCCATAGAGCAATCGGCGATGCATTGGATGACTCCATTGGCGGTCTCGAAGAAGAAAATACAAAGTTAAAGGAAATGATTAAGGAACTAGAAGAGACTTTGATGCCTCTTCCATTTCTTTCTATCCCTTTGGCAATTTTTGGACCCACCACACCTGCTGCTAAATTAAAGGGATCCTCAAGATTACTCGCGTCAGCCAGGAGTTATGTGGAAATAATATCAAGAAAAGAATGGCACTAATCACAGAAGCTTGGGAAATTTCAAAGAACATGATTTATTTTGGCTCAAGGTCACATTCCTTCCATGATTATTTACAGGCCAGCCTAAAAAACGAGGAATGTTTTTACCTTGATGTTGTGTTACCTTTTGGTGTTAAAGTTTCCAACATTTCAGAGCTAAAGAGAAGAGAGGAGGACCTTCTCTCTCCATGTCGGATCAAGTTGTTGAATGCCTGCTGGAAAGAAAAAATAAAGAACTTAAATAGCATCGTTCAAGCATGCAGCTAGGCCATAACTAGAAGAGAATAACTATTCAAAATGCTTATAGAGGTAGACTTGGCTAGAAGAACTAGCGAAGTCCAAGATCCCAAGTTGATTCTTAACTCATTGTTCCTAACAAAACAACAGTTTGATGAGAAAATTGATATTTTTAAGGGATTTTCAATTGAAAAATTCTATGGTATAATTGAATATGATGAGGATGCCATAAATAACTGAATAGTGGATTACTTGGTAAAAAATCATAATATTGAAGAAGCATTACATGGAATTTCCCTTGATCTACGCGACTTGGAGGGTGAGTTGTTCAACATTAAAATCTAGCATGAAATCAATGTGGAACCAATGAAAATTTACATCGAAGAATGGTTCAAGAAAGTTATTGATAAATTGACCAATGAAGGGAAAGAAGCAGTTGAGATGGTTCATGTAACCATTGATGAAACAATAAAAGGACATCAACAAGAAAATAACAGGGGAGAGACCATCATAGTAATTTTATGTTGATCACGTTTTTTATTTTCTTTATCAACTCCTTCATCTATTTATTCCACCTCTTTCACTAGAAAGGTTTAACCGAAGACTGATAACTCATTTTTTTCTTCTTACCAGGTCTTTTTGTTCTTATACCACCCATCGTATTCCTTCTAAGAGCTTACTTCTTGTATTTATTTTCTTTATGGTCTGTGGGAGCTCCAATCCGAGTCTTTAAGACAAATGCATTTACAATTTCAAAGAATATGTAACAGACTATGTATTTTTTAGAAATTTCAAGAGAGTTGTTTTGGGAACAATCTCAACTGTGTTTTGTAACCCTATTTTCATAACATAGATTATTTGAGGTTGATCTATCATTATCTTTATTTGAGCTGCCCATGTGTCCACTCTGTTAAAGTTCTCTTGTGCATGCGGATCATCTTCTTTTTATTTTTATGTGATGAGAAATCTTTATCTTAAACTATGATGGATGTGAGAAAATTTTGTTTATTTTCTTTAATGTGTGAAGTGTGTGATTCCTGGTCCTTTCTCGGGAACTTTCTTTAAAAAGAAAACAAAAAACATTTTCCTTTTATTGTCTCGCAATATTTATTTTTCTTTGAATTAATGCGATGGACTTTTGTCAAGTCCCACATTTGAATATATAGAAATCCCAAGAGAATATAAAAGAGGAGTATCACCTCTATAAAAATGCAGGAGGATCTACATCCTTGTGAGGTTGGCGTTTTGGTCCTTAACGGATTCAAGCGTCAACATTTTTTGCAACCATACTGGGGAATGAACTAAAATTTGGAACCTGGTCTAGCATTTCAAAAAATATATGACTTTTCCCCAGGTTGATCAGCCCCACCTGGAAATTGGATTGAACAACTAACGAAGCATTTTACATCAGTTATACAACTTGGTAATATCAATGATCGAGACCCGTGAATATTTAGAAAGGTCTTGGCAAACCATGCTCCAAGAAGAAGAAAGAGAAATCCTCCGAAGACAAAGGAGAGAAGAATGACAAGATTGAAGAAATCAAAGGCTAGCTAGAGAATCACAATGACATGGTCAAGATTAAAGTTGGAAGGATATAAAGGACCCGTTACCAGGAGTAAAAGTAGCAACTTAGTATTCTAAGAAGCGAAAATCATGCTTTTGGAACGTTTGCAGACATGGCAAAATGAAATGAACAACCGTGAGACTAGCACCATGAGGAGAGACAAGGAGGTGGAAGAGATGCTGCAAGAAATCAAGGAAACCCAGCATTTGAAAATCAAAGGAGGGTAAGAGACTCCCCTTTAAATCTTATAGGAGAGAAACATGATCTCCCCATTCTCCCAAAGGGCACCCTAAAAGAATTTTTTGGAGACAGAGTAATCGATGCAAAGAGGCATCTACACTTATTCCTTGATGTTTGTGATTTTCACCATGTTGAATATGACGATGGCATGGTAAGTTTGTTCCTGCAAACCTTGTAAGGACAAGCGTATGAATGGTATACAACATTACCCAGTATATCAATTCGCTCATTTAATGACCTCAAAGCTATGTTCCTAACTATGTTCTCCCCTCCTATTTCTTATCATACCCTTTTCACTGATTTCACCCAGATTGGTTTGAGGAAGAATGAACAGATATGAGATTTTAATCTTAGGTTCAATAAAACCTTGAGTAAGATTCCAGAAGATAAAAGACCAAATGACCCTATCGTTCTTGGTTGTTATAAGAATGAAATGCCCTGAATGTAAAATATTCTATCATAATTTTTCAAATGGATAACCTGGAGGAGCCAATGACTAAAGCCACAGAGATGGAAGAAATTATGATTGAAATGAGTGTCGACCCCGACATTATATTCGGAAAAATACAAATATAGCTGGGAGGATTAAGTATTGATAATCAAGGAGCTTCCAGTTAAAGAAAGAATGAATAATTCAAGCCTCAACCGACACACAACCAAACAATGGGAGGAATATTTTTCAACGGAACCATACCCAATGTAAAGGTTGACCCTGTAGCAGCCCAGGAAACTAAGAAAAGAATTGAGATTGCACAAATGAATAGAACTATCAAGAAAATGCAGAACGAGATAAATAGACTAAGAAGGGGAGATAATTACGTGGCAAATCCAAGAATGCCAATCCCATAGCAAAGAAGGAACCCTCCGCAAGAAAATAGAGTGAGGTTTGAAAACACGGATGATCCACAAAGACCAAGGGTTCCCAGGCAACCTGTTCCTAATGTGGTTGTTTTGGATGATGTGTATGGTGAGCCATTAGTTGAGAAATAAAAATATTACTCACCTCATGAAAACTCTGAAACTGTGCATATGGACGGATGCAAGACGTCCATGTATATATTTGAAGAGGGCGACAATGATCCCAGCTTGAAAGAAAACATCACCCAGACAAGAGGATTTGTAAATAGACGAAAAAATAAAGGAGACTCTGATAAAGGGAACCAAAAAGAAAAATAAAAAGAAAAGGCCAATGAGAAAAGGGAAAATGAGAAGGTGACAAATAGAATCGAGAGTAAAAGGAAACACATGGCGTCAAACTCCACTCAAATGACGTATAATGTCGTGGAGGACTTAAGTAAATAAAGGATAACTTTTCCCTTTACAGAAGTGGTGAAGATTCCTTAGCAAAGACAGAACATTATGAAATTGTTAGATGATCTATCTAAAAGAGATGAAGTTGTTGTTACCAGTTTGAAACAAAGCCAGAGCCCATCAAATTCCAAGTTGAGAGGTAAAATTCCTCCCTTCTACATTTCAATTGAAAATCATGATGTTGCACTACATAACTATTTAGTTGACACGGGAACGAAAAATAATATAATGACACTTTTGGTCATGGAGGCATTGGGCATGAGTTGTACTAAGTATTATGAAACTGGTGAAATCATATATGCAATTGATTCTAGGAAAATGCCAGTTTATGGAGAGATCAAATATTTTTATGTCTGGATTACGACAGCTCCCCATATCATTATTGTTTTCAATATTATTGTGGTGGACCTTCCTCTAGCATATGGAGTTGTGCTGGGAAGAGATTGGACATCTATTATCTGGGAATATATAATGAGCAATGGAAGTTGTATGATACTACGAGGCAAAGAAGGAGTAATGATTAAAGTGTTGAAATATTGTAAGTGCAAAGAGTATGCTACTTATTATTGATGTATTATTCATTAGATCAATCCCCTATTGTGGATTGATCTTCTTGGGCATTGTAAATGACTAAATCCCCTTTTGCGGATTGGTCAAACCCTAATTTTAATATGCAAATTGAAAAGTTGGCCCCAGTGCAAATTAATGTATTTCTAACCACCCGGAAAGAGAAGTCGGCCTTGCCAGTGAAGAGACACCTCCTTTCAGCATCAAACTCCACTCAAATGACGTATAATGTTGTGGAGGACTTAAGTAAATTAAGGATAACTTTTCCCTTCACAGAAGTGGTGAAGATTCCTTAGCAAAGACAGAACATTATGAAATTGTTAGACGATCCATCTGAAAGAGATGAAATTGTTGTTACCAGTTTGAAACAAAGCCAGAGCCCATCAAATGCCAAGTTGAGAGGTAAAATTCCTCCCTTCTACATTTCAATTGAAAATCATGATGTTGCACTACATAACTGTTTAGTTGATACTGGAACAACAAATAATATAATGACACTTTCAGTCATGGAGGCATTGGGCATGAGTTGTACTAAGTATTATGAAACTGATGAAAGCATATATGCAATTGATTCTAGGAAAATGCCAGTTTATGGAGAGATCAAATATTTTTATTCATGGATTACGACATCTCCCCATATCATTAATGTTTTCAATATTATTGTGGTGGACCTTCCTCCAGCATATGGAGTTGTGTTGGGAAGAGAATGAACATCTATTATCTAGGAATATATAATGAGCAATGGAAGTTGTATGATACTACGAGGAAAAGAAGGAGTAATGATTAAAGTGTTGAAATATTGTAAGTGCAAAGAGTATTCTACTTATTATTGATGTATTATTCATTAGATCAATCCCCTATTGTGGATTGATCATCTCGGGCATTGTAAATAACTAAATCCCCTTTTGTGGATTGGTCAAACCCTAATTGTAATATGCAAATTGAAAAGTTGTCCCCCGGGCAAATTAATGTGTTTCTAACCACCCAGAAAGAGAAGTTGGCCTTGCCAGTGAAGAGACACCTCATTTTAGCGCCTTCCAGTTTGTATAAATAAAGGAAGCCAACCACTCAGTTGTTCACTCACTCATTCGATCATCCAGAGTGCAAGTTTGGTAGTTGCAGTTGGAGAAGAAGGAAGAGAGAGAGAGAGGCACATTACTTGGGAGAGGATATTCTCTAGTGTTTGATTTATTGTCTTAGCATTGTATTGGCTATCTATATAAAGGAAGTTTTTTATGGGTTTTCTCCACCATGAGGGTTTCCTAGGATCAATGATGTGTCTCTTGTGATTTTTTTTTTCTCATTGATCCTATCTATGCTATGGTTATCTAGTAAATTGAAAATAAACCTAATAATAGCTTAAACTCTAACATAAAGTACCCCGTGAACCTAGAAAACCCTGATCTTTCAAGAAGAAGGACAATGAATTGATGGAGGATTATATAGATGTCAGGATTGGAAACTATTCTATCCTAGACATAGAGCATAACGAAATCCTAGATCAAGTTCAAGACGCAGAGAATAAAGAGTTTTTGTTTGAAGGCTATTGGAAGATGTCATTTGATGGAGCATGTTCTTTTGAGTCCAAGTAAGATTATGTATCCACATGTTGTAAGACTGAATTTTTCATGCACTAACAATGAGGCATAATATGAATCTTTGATTCAGGGGATGATCCTTGCACGAGAAATGAAAATAGAGCATCTAATTGTAGCTAGCGACTCCAAGTTGGTGATTAATCAGGTCACCCAGAAGTATAAAATCGAGAAGGAAAGACTTAAGTTATATTTGAAAAGAGTTAACGAATTGATGGAATGTTTCTTTTCCTTCAACATTTCTTTCATTCCAAGGGACAAGAATCACAAGGAATGTTCATTGGCCTTTACGGCCTCATTGTCAAACTCAGACGATATCCAAAGCAAAACGTCTTTCCAAGTAGAAATAACTTTCCGACCGGTTGTGCCCAATAACATTGAATATTTGCAAGTATTTGAGAATGATGAACAACTGGATTTTTTTTTGTTTAATGAAGATGATCACTCGTCTGTTGTCACCAAATATTGTATACAATTTGAATCTCTTTTTTACGAAATATGATCATGCTAAGAATCTCCTTGAAGAAGTTTTAGTTAGAAAAGTGCAAGAGACAAGAAAAGTCAATATTGGAACTGACAGTTTCCCGAAATATGTCAACTTGGGAGTTGGTTGCACCACTGAGGAATTTGATCAATATATTGCCTTGTTCAAAGAATACATTTATTTGTTCACTTGGACCTATGATGATGTGAAATCTTACGATAAAACTATATTCCAGCATATCATTCCTTTGAGGGAAGAAGCAAAGTTAGTGAAGCAATAAATAATGATGATGAATCCCAAACTGAAACCTCTAGTAAAGATTAAATTGGATAAATTGAAGAAGGCATGAATAATTTATCCCATTAGACACTCAGACTGGCTTTCAAATCTTGTGATTGTAAGAAAAAAGACAGAGAAATATGGATGTTTGTCGACTTCAGAGACCTTAACAAAGAAAGCATAAAGGATAACTTTCCTTTACCTAATATGGAGTTCCTTATCCAACAAGTCACTGGATCAGCTTGCATGTCCATGTTGGATGGTTTTTATGGATATAACCAAGTCTTGGTGGTTGAGGAAGACAGGGTAAAGACGACATTTATCACACCTTGGGAGACATATGCATATGCTAGAATGCCCTTTGGTTTGAAGAATGTTGGAGCCACATTCTAGAGGGCCATGGATCACACATGTAGTGGTTTGATAGGAAAACTTATGGCAGACTATCAAGATGACTTGACAGTGCATTCAAAAACAAGGGGTGATCATATCCATCATTTGAGAATTTTTTTTGAAAGATGTAGACTATATGGTGTCTCTCTAAATCCAAAGAAATGCTTGTTTGTTGTAACTCAAGGAAAACTGTTGGGACACATTGTGTGCAAGGAAGGGATTTATATAGATTCGGAAAGAGTTAAAGAAATAAATTAGCTCAACCCCACAACATCTAAGAAGGGATTCCAATCATTTTTCGGCAAGATCAATTTTGTGCGAAGAGTTGTTCCTTATTTGCAAGAATTGTAAAATCGATCAATTTGTTGCTGAAAAAGGAGAAGAGGTTCGAATGGACAACAGATACTAAAGACGCTTTCAATAAATCAAAGGAGAAATCACCACAACACCAGTCCTCATTAGTCTAGATTTTCAAAGGGATTTCATCATCAATTCATTTGCTACAGAGAAAATTGTTGCATCTTTCCTCACTTAGAAGAATACCAAAGGAGAAGAAATCCCAATAATTTTTATGAGAAAAACCCTCCATGACTATTAGTTGACGTATTCAGAACTAGAAAAGCAATCCTCAAATCTTGTAAAAGTAGTAGCTCATTTTCGGGCATACATATTGAATTCCCATGTTATTTCCTATGTTCCCTCATCACCAATGAAGATGCTTCTGAATCAACAATTGAGAGAGGGAAAATGGGTTAACTAGATGGAAAAGATACAAGAATATGATATCGAGATTAAACCTTTAAAATATTTCAAAGGACAAGGTTTGTGCAAGATCATCGTGAATGGTGATTATATGGATGAAATGATTTCAATTTTAGTAGGAGAACCATTAGCTGATTCAGATTGGTACAGAGATATTTTATTCTACTTAAGGTTCAGGAAATTCTCTATCACTATGAACTCCAAGGAGCGAAGAACATTGAAGATGAAGGAAAATCAATATGTGTTGATTGTTGATATAATGTTTAGGAGAAATTATGATAGTATACTACTAAGATGCGTTGATGAATACCAGACCCAAGAAATGGTAAGATAATTCCATGAAGGAATATGCGGTGGACACGTTGCCCCTACTTCCACCGCCTACAAGATAATAAGGGATGGATTCTACTGGCCATCAATGTTTAGAGACTCGTATGCCACGATAAGGAAATGTGTGTCATGCAAGCAGGTTTCAGGAAAAATAAAGAGATGTGCAATGCCTTTACATCATGTAATTGTAGAACAACCATTCTCCCAATGGGGACTCGATATTGTTGGGCCAATTAATCTGAAGTATAGCAAAGGGAATATGTACATTCTCATGGCTACAAATTATTTCACGAAATGGACGGAAGCGGTGGCGTTAAAGAAGGTTGATTCTAAATAGCTAATTAAATTCCTCAAAGATTATATTATGTTGAGATTTGGTGTCCCAGATAAATTTATTTTTATCGGGTTGAAGTTTACAAAGTTTTGCAAAGAATATGGAATTATCATGGGTCAATCATCTAATTATTATCCACAAGGTAATGGCCTTGTTGAATCCATAAACAAAACACTTTTTTCAGATACTAAATAAAACCATTGACAAGAACCACAGGAACCGACATCTGAAGTTGATTGATGTGTTGTGGGCAAGCCGAATGACTCCAAAAGACAACACTGGGATGTCCTCTTATACATTGGTTTATGGAAAGGAAGCGGAAATGCCAATTATCCACGAGCTCAATGCATTGAATTATGTGGTTAATATCAAAGATACAAAAAAGAGCTCACCAATTCAAAGGAGGATCAACCAGTTGTTAAAATTGGAGGAAGAACAAAGCAAAGCCCTGAATCAAACCTTTCAAAGGCAGCAAAGTGTCAAGATATATTTTGATTAGAGCACGACTGTAAAGAATTTATCGAAGTGAGAGCTAGTGTTACTTTGGAACAAGCCCAAGGAGAAATTGTCGATGCACACAAAGTTTGAAGCACTCTGAATCGAACCATACGTCGTCGAGAAGATCTTAGGTTTCAACTCCTATATGCTTCAAGACATGAAGGGTAAAATATTAATGCTTCATGTCAATGGGAAACATTTGAAAGGTTTCTTCTCCTAATACTTACTCATTCCCATTATATATAATTTTATTTTTCAGTTTGTATATTCTTACTTTGACTCCATAACCCAATTGGCGGAAGCACCTGGTCATGAGAGATTCTGGATTCTTGACAAGCCACAGGGGGTTATCATCCCACTATTGGAGCCTGTTGTTGAGATAAATTTCCTCTTCTGAAACTTCCCTCCCCTTCTCTATTTTCCCAATTTCTTTTGTCCTTTTCTTTTCCTTCTTCTATACTTACCCAAATTCCCCTTTTCTTTTCTCCCTTTCTAGTTATTGTTCTTAGTCATTTTTTGGAAAACGACGGATTCGTGGGTTGGAAGAATCATGGACCCTCATCTCCATCAATACTCCCACATCATGAGTCCAACCAACGACAGCATTATCCTATAGTTAATCATTTCTGCAGTCATGGGTTCCCGAGTTGGCGGGGTCAAGCTTTCATATCCCATGTTCTGTGATATACATTTTTCATCCAAAAGATTCGTGATCTACATTTTGACCATCGGACTCCTTGAGATCCCAAGTATCTCATCCTTCCTATATTGAATCCGATCAACCGCATTAAAACACTTAGCCAATTTTTTACCTTTCGCAATCGTGGGTTCACGGGTTTTAAAAAATTCCCAAATCCTAATTGCTCGAGTCCATCCCTACCACCTTTGCAATTTTCCAAATATGAATTTAGTATGGTTTAATGTTAATAACTCATCATACAGGTCATGTAAATATCCTCATTAATAAGTGAGGGGATCGAGGAGATTACTTATTAAACCACATTAAAGCACGATTTGCATAAGATTATATTATATCTCTCAACCGCTCATTTCAAATATTATCTAGACTAAGAGAACACTCTCATCAACTTATGGCACCAGCAGCTTGACAGTAGTTCTGCAGAGATACTTTGAACATCTTTGTACATGAGGACCAAAACTTTTAGTGGTCTAGAGCATATTCTTACTATTATTCCCCTTCTACTCAGAAAGAAGTAATTTGGACATCCAAAATTGCTCGTGCAGGTTGTGTTCCTGAAGTTTTTGACTGCAAAGAACTGGTTTCCTGGTGTGCTGAGAAATATATACCAAGTCAATGGATTATTCAACTTCAAGATCATTCTCCCATCTCACTTTCACCTCAAGTGTTTCGTAAAATTCTAAAACTACCAAAGCCAACACTCACCTTCAAAGGTGAAGATTGCAGGGACTTCTTGAAAAATCATGAAAATGGCCTGGACCTCTTGCCTGAATTTTTGAAGAATCCCGTGGCCATCCTTGAAGATATTACCAGGTTGTAGTTCAACTCGTTCAAAAATCCCTTTCGGGAAATTTCTTGGTTATTCACCAGAGTGACCGGCCAAAAAAATACCGCTAGTATTTCTCATATGATTCTTTATATCTTATATTTCATTGTCAAGGAACAAGCCAATTTTTATTGGGGTAAATTGATTTCCATTTAAATCTCTTCCCAATTGTCACAAAACAAGAAGGTTAAGAAATTCTTTATGGCCTCTTATTTGGTATTCACGATAGCACATTGCTATCATTTTCCTAAATTGTCTGTCTGCAAGAAGGTGAATTGTGAATTTGACCTAATGACCTTTTGGTACCAAGCGTTATGGAGGCACAAAGATTCCCTTCATTTTTATGAATTTTCCAATGACTTCGTCTCGATTTTTAAAGGATTGTTATTTGGAAAAGATACTCCCAAAATTTCCACCCAGGAAAGTAAATTCTTGCATAAAAGGGGAACCTTGGAGAAAATGGAGAATTACAATGTTATCAAGATTTTCGGTTCTAAGGAAAATCCCTCCTTCCTTCCATGCCATATATCCGAAAGAATGTTCATTACAGAAGTTTCAAGGCAATATAATTTTTGGTTACACTTTTTTCATGAAAAACAAAAAAAGTAATCCATACCCTTGTGGAAAATCGGGGAGTTTGTATTTAGAAATATGAACAAAATCGATGAATTTGCAAACCACTTCCACAACCTGAATCTCAAGTATGATAAAAGGATAAAAGGGTTTGACCGTAACAAAATTTTTGTGGAACATATGTATACAGTTGGTTTTAGCAACTCATTTATCCACATTGTTTTAGGAGAAGAAGAAGAATATAAAAACTTGGGCGCTCCTATTCACACTGTTGGTGAATTGGAGACGGTACTCGGTACCAATGAACTTTACAAACAGAAAATAAAGGGTCCTAGTGAGAAGAGTGCCCACTCCCAAACTGTTACTCCCAAGACTACAACATCTCAGAGTATTTCTCTAGTGGCCCACCCATCTAGAAAATTGATCAATAGTAGTTCAGGCGGAGGAGGAGATAAGAACCCCCCTCCAGGAAAAATTGAAAGCTCACATAAACTTCCTCTAAGAAAGAAGAAGAAGAATATTGTATAAGAAGAAGAAGAGCATCGCATCGAAAGTGACATCAACAACTTCTCCCTCGAACATATGGAGCTTGAGGCTGACATTGATAAAAAAAATTCCTAACATTGATCAACCAGGAGGCATGGTCCACCAGAATCCTTCATTGGAAATTTTTTAATTATTGAGAATGAGACCTTTGATGAAGAAAAGTCATTTGTATTTCAGATCATTTTATTTGACAACGAATCTAAAAAATTAATTATTGAGAAGAATGATGTGAAGAATAAAAAATGGAAATCTCATTCAGAGGTTAACCTAAGAAACATGCAGCCTTCCCAGATTTCCATAATCCATAGAGAAAATGATGATGCATTGGACGACTCCATTGGCGATCTCGAAGAATAAAATACAAAATTAAAGGAAATGATTAAGGAACTAGAGGAGACTTTGATGCCTCTTCCATTTCTTTCCATCCCTTTGGCAATTGTCAGGACCACCACGCCCGCTGATAAATTAAAGGGATACTCAAGCTTACTCATGTCAGCCAGGATTTATGTGGAAAATAATATCAAGAAAAGAATGGCACTAATCACAGAAGCTTGGGAAATTTGAAATAACATGATTTCTTTTTGCTCGAGGGTGCATGCCTTACATGAGTATTTACAGACCGACCTAAAAAATGAGGAAGGTTTTTACCTTGATGTTGTGGTACCCTTTGGTGTTAAATTTTCCAACATGTCAAAGCTAAAGAGAAGAGAGGAAGACCTTCCCTCTCCAAGTCAGATCAAGCAATTGAACGCCTGCTGGAAAGAAAAAATAAAGAACTTAAATAACATCGTTCAAGCATGCACCCAGGCGATAAATAGAAGAGAAGAACTATTCAAAAGGCTCACAGAGGTGGACTTGTCCAGAAGCACTAACGAAGTCCAAGATCCCAAGTTGATTCTTAACTCGTTGTTCCTAACAAAACAATAGTCTGATGAGAAAATTGAGATTGTTAAGGGATTTTCAATTGAAAATTTCTATGGTATAATTGAATATGATGAGGACGCCATAGATAACTGGCTAGTGGATTACTTCCTAAAAAATTAGGACATAGAAGAAGCATTACATGGCATTTCCCTTGATCTACGCAACTTGGAGGCGATCCGTTCAACATTAAAATCTAACATGAAATTAACGTGGCACCAATGAAAATTTACATCGAAGAATGGTTCAAGAAAGCTATTGATAAACTGACCAATGAAGGGAAAGAAGCAGTTGAGATGGTTCCTGTAACCATTGATGAAAACGATAAAAGGAAATAAGCAAGCAAATAACAGGGGAGAGACCATCATAGTAAGTTTATGTTGATCACATTTTTTATTTTCTTTATCAACTCCTTCATCCAGTTATTCCACCTCTTTCACTAGAAAGGTTTAACCGAAGACTGATAACTCCTTTTTTTCTTCTTACCAGGTCTTGTTGTTCTTCTACCGCCCACCGTCTTCCTTCTAAAATATTACTTCTTGTATTTATTTTCTTTATGGTCTGTGGGAGCCCCAATCCCAGTCTTCAAGACAAACACATTTACAATTTCAAATAATATGTAACAAACTATATATTTTTTAGAAATTTCAAGAGAACTATTTTGGGAACAATCTCAATTGTGCTTTGTAACCTTGTTTTCATGATATAATGTATTTGAGGTTGGTATATCATTGTATTTATTTGATCTTCCGATGTGTCCACTATGTTAAAGTTCTCTTGCACATGCAGATCATCTTCTTTTTATTTGTATATGATCATAAATCTTTATCTTAAACTATGATGAATGTGAGAAAATTTTGCTTATTTTCTTTAATGTGTGAAGTGTGTGATTCCTGGTCCTTTCTTGGGAACTTTATTTAAAAAGAAAACAAAAAACATTCTCCTCTTATTGTCTCGCAATATTTATTTTTCTTTGAATTACAGCGACGGATTTCTGTCAAGTCCCACATTTGAATATATATAAATCCCAAGAGAATCTAAAAGAGGAGTACCACCTCTATAAAAACGTAGGAGGATCTACATCCTCGTGGTTTGTCGTTTCGGTCCTTAACATATTCAAGATTCAACAATACCCAACACAAACCAAGAAGAAGCAAGATAGGAAACAAGCAAAGAAATCCAAAGGGGTAGATAAGCAACTAGAGGTCTAGAGGAAACAGGTGCATCAAGTCATAGGGAGCACTCTGCCCAGGAAGGGAAAGCAAGCATGGACTTCACAAAGCCCAACCTCTAGGTCCAGCTCAATAGGGAACACATCTATTCCATCATTGTCGACTAGACTGATGCCTATCGAAGATGATTCCCCCTCTCAAGTGACAGTGAAATATGCCAAGCGGGATCTAAGGCCTTCCCTAAAACTAGTTCAGAGCATCGTCAAGGTGCTCTGGTATAATTTGGATTTGCAACAACTTCTACATAGGGAATCAAAACAATAATTGGGTGAGCTCTATCACATGCTCAACATTTCCAAACTGATGACCAACCCCAAATCCCAAGAACAAATGCTCATAGATAACACCACTAACGCTACGTCACTACGCAACAATACACAAAAGAGGGTTTACCGTATAAACCCATTATCCTTGACGGCCTTCACGGAATCCACTAGCTTAGAGCCTTCATTATTTCCTTATGAAAAGTTAGACTTTGTGTAGGTACCTTCATAGGACCTATAAGTATTTATGGCTGAGATAATGAATGAGTTGGGGAACATGAAACATGCACTAAGTCCTATATGGCCTTGTAGTAGAAGCACGAGAAGGAGATAGATAAGCACCATGAAACCCAACAAAGACATTTGCAAGAGGTGGTTGTGTGTAAGGAAATATAGGAACACCATGAATTGGAGGCAATTTCACATACATTGTTGATCAATGCAGTGGATGAAGTATATGCTCAAGTCCCCAGCCTGACTGAGGAAACAACACACAAAAAAAATTAGCAAGCTAAAGGAGGTTTTCCAACACCTTTAGGCATAGAACATAGAGCTTCAACAATAATTTAAGAGCACCTCACCATTAGCGTATGGGGGGATGCACCAAAAGATTGTGGTTGTAGAAAAGATGTTGCACCAAGGATAAGCGTATGTGGAAGGATTCTCGAGAGTCATTGAGTACATCTTCCAGTGCCAAACTCACCTACATAATTCTCCCGAAATCGACATAATTGAATATCACATACACATAAGTGAGGTGCAGATCAACAATAAGAAGCAAGTGTTGACCTCCCTTACACCCGCAAAGTGCAAGGAGGCCATGACAGAGATATTTGGACTTCACTGATAGATTACATTTTCCCATGCTAACCAACATATGTTGTTAGCCATTGTGTTGGAAGAATAAGAGCAGGCCCAACAACACCATTATGAACTTGCAAATGTGCACATAAAGGTATCCTCAATGATATATTTGGGCACATAGATCAAGCTTGTAGTTGGGTTGACCACGCCAACAAAGGTAGAAAGTTTTTTCAAAGACATGAAGGAACTAATGAATATTTTTTATCAGATAGACTCTGAGTTCTAAAACTTCATCACTGAGTTAATGTAGAATATGTCATCCATCGCCTCAGTCACACCGTAAGGAATTTTGTTGGCTCAAGGAAAAGCCAACTAATAATGTTGGGGGCCTGTTGGAACCAATTTTTTAGCAAGATCATGCACATGACACAAGTGATGCACAACGCACGCGCCACAAGTTTTATACTATGCAACACCAATATACAACACTTGCACCAACCAATTTTTCATTACACATGCCACCAGTTTTGTACTGTGTGCAAGGACTTGTAAAGATGCATGCATATCAAATCCTTGAAGATCAATGTAACCATTGTAACAATTTTTTTAACTAACCAATTGGTCATTTTCAAGGTTGTTAGTCAGCTGGAAAGTTTGTTATGATTTCCATGCTTCTATAGAGATGTAAGGAATGCATGAAAACATGTAAGGGTTAATTGTCAGCTCATTGTAATGTTAGGTTCTTGTAATATGAGAGAGAAAGTAGATCGAAATCTAAATCTCTGATCTCTGGTTCAAGCTTAATGATTCTCTACACAGGCTACAACCCTCCATGTATCTGAATGTTTCACTATGATTAATGAAAGAAGGTATGAGGCCCGAGTTTCTACTTCCTACCATGTACTCTATTATGAATGCGAGTTGTTATAGAGGTTACATTGTGTTTTACTTATATGAATGTTGATGTTAATGAATAATATCTAATGTGCGTCTCTAAGTGAAGTGTTTCATGTCTATATCGTTCCATCATGACATGCATAAACATCCAGTCTTTATGATTCGCATGCATGCCTCGGGTGAGACCTTATTCTTTCCTTGAATATTGAATATGCCAATAAAAATAGGGTATTTGTTGGTAAATCCTTTCAAACCTTAGGTCTAAAACCCCGAGTCAACAAGGTATGTGGAAACACTTAAGGTATTTGTAAGGAAACATGCATGTCCTAAAAAGTGCAAGGCCCAAAGGCATATTTCTAATGAATCTTTATTTTTTACGTCCAAGTTACTAAAACAAATTCATATAGATGATCTGGTCATGTAAGATGGTGATCATGATGAAGATCAATTAGGAGGGGATCATATACCTGAAATAAATGGATAAACACATTTTATGAGAGGTGATATACTTATTTCACACATATATGGTTATAATTGTGTTATTGAGGGAATAATTATTTTCCTTGTAAAAATGAATAATATTAAGTATTGACTAACATTGTGGATGAGGATGAATGGGATAAAATGGATAAATTCATTTTGTTCAGTATGGAGGCTACTAGGAAATGGGTGGTGATGTTTGATGAGATGTGAAAAAGTATAGTAAGACATTTAATCATTTGGAAGGTCAAACCTAGTCCATGTTCTAGTCCTCGCAGAATTATGTGATTCATGTCCTGCAGAGTGCACAAACACATGAGTGAAGGAGCAAATTCAAAATTTCAGACTATCCAACAAGGAAAGTAGATTAAATTCATTGGACATAGGAATTAGATGTGAAAGAATGGTCTACGATATTTGTTGGACCTTGGTTATGGAAGGAAGCAAAGAATGAGGAAGAAAAGGTAAAAAGTGAACTTCGTGGGAGACACAGTGACTGTCGCTGGGTCGAAGTGAGCAAAAGAACAAAAAAGATGGAGCGAAGTGCGGAAAAGAAAGTCGTTGGATGAGGAGATCGAGGATGACAAATCAACAAGGAATATGGACCGAGGATGACTCAGGAAGTGGAAAAAGCTAGCATTAGATGCCTTGGAGCACTGCCAGATGAAGAAGGAAAGACAGGCTGGCGAAGCCTAGAAAGAATGGGTCAAGTCGACCTAGGGTTGTAGACAACTAGGGTTTTGGTAATTAGGGTTTTTGACACCTAGGTTTCAACCTGAGGCTTTCGGTGAGGGATTATAATGTATAAATAGAGGTTGAGAGGACCTCGGTCAGGGTGGTACTGTGGCTTTGCCTTGTTATTGATTATTGTTCATTGGGAGAATATTGTATTAGGGGTGAGAGAAGTGTTGTGAGGGAGAGCCTTCTGGTATTGTAAGATCTTCAGCTGGGTGCAAAGATCAAGTCCTGCAGCTGGGTGCGCAGGAAGGGGAGAAGGAGAGAGAGAAGAGAAAGGATTTGTTGGCCAAGAGTGCCGATTAGAACTGTAAGATTTATCTTAATATATCATAAGCATGGTTCCGTGGACGTAGCCCTAGAGAGAGAGTGAACCATGTACATATGTTGTTGTGTGTGTGATTGATGCTTTGAAATCTGTTGTTGTTATATTGTTATATGCATCATTGTATTAGATCAGATCTATAGCTATGAAGGATAGATCTAGCTAGTTGAATGGTAAATGCATGTTATGTTGTTGTTGTAATAAGAACCACTTTATATTCCCCTGGTTGTAGACATCTCTCTCCTACAACCCCCTCATAGTTGCTTCGGGTGAGACTGCATCTGCTTCGTAGGTGTTGCTGAAAGGGCCAGTAGCTAGGGCTTATTGGTGCGCTCTTGGAGCTGAACCCTGGGTATGCCCTTGTGCCAACAAATGGTTCCGTTGTTAGGACCGAAATATTTTTAAGGGAATGTCAAGGTGGTTCCTGTCGAAGACAGAGATTCAGAAGTGGATAGAGGACCAAGAGAAGGAATTTGCTGAAGCCCAGAACAAGAACCCTAAAATAAGCACTGAAGATTGTCTACAAAGATACATCTTCATCGACATTCACGAGATCTTCTTTGGAGTAATCCATCAGGAGCTACACGAGTGGTTGGCCAAGTTAGCTAACACATAGTTTGAAATCAGATCTATACCTCTTGTGGTTTGGACACCAGCATTGATCCAGAAGGTCAAGAGAGTCGACAATGTTGTATCCAGAGCAGTAGATCACTAGTTTGATAGTACCATTGGAGGGTATATCACCGAGTTTTCTTTTGACAGAATAGAATCATATAGCCAAGCCGAGAGATACTTTTTCAAATGACCTAGAGGAAAAAAATTTCATTTCCTGAAGCTAAGAATCAAGATTCTCTTTCATGAAAACCACATCTTGAAGATACAGTAGATTGATCGGACCTAAAAAGGCTAATGTTCAAGATCTCGAACAGCGACAGTGACACAGAAGCAGGACATACGCATAGTGGGAAAGTATTCCTAGGAGTTCACCTTGAGAACTTGTTTAAGAAAAACTACGGGGAAGAGGGTTTCTATAGTGCAGAAGAGGTAGATATAACCGACGAAGAGCATCCAGAGCCCACTATAACAAAAGAAGGGGAAGATGAAGAACTACGCCAAAACGAGCCAGAAACCTCAGGAACTGCGTGAAATACTGAAGTAAGTAACGTTAATCCTCCTGTTGTCCCAACAATACTTAGCAGCCAGAATACTAAGAACCACCAAAGTCTTTAGAGTACTGTTACTAGTAGCTCAACATCTACTCAGAAAAGAACCCTAGTCAGCTCTATGGTAGATGAAATGAGACTCCCTATCTTTAGAGGAGATGGATCTGAAGATCCAGATCAACATTGGTTTCTGTGTGAGGCCATATGGAATATTAAAAGTATCACCGATGAAGCCATCAAGAGAACCCAGTTCATCACTATGCTAAGGGACCGTGCACTGAGCTGGTACATGAAACTTGTCCAAGGACTGGCACAGCCTAAACCCCTGAATGAGATCAAGAATGTGTTGATTGCAGATTTTAAGAAACCTAAGTCGGAGTCACAATGTATTACAGAACTAAAAGAGATTAAACAAAATGTAGCAGAACCTGTTTGGGAGTTCGACCAAAGATTCAAGACCCTGACAGGTCAATTAACTTTCCAAATCCCCGACGAACATAACAAAGAATGGTTCATCGTTGCGTTGTTACCACACATAAGGATCCCTCTGATGCAGCAAAAGATTGCATCTCAGGCAGAAGCTTTGGAGATCTCCATGAAGCTTGAATCAACACCAGTGGGAGAATCTAGCTCAGGTATTAGCTATATCATGAGCCAACTAACTAGTTTGTCTTTACAGGTCGAGGATATGAAGAAGATAAGGGAAAAGAAAAAAGGGAAGATATATGGTGTGTAAGATGCAGATATGAAGGCCATGATAAGGAACATTGTCCCTTATTTCATGAGTACTTGGCATCAGGGGCACCGAGCCCCTTAAAGCAAGTTAACCTACCCTGGTGCGATGTATGCAGAAATAGGCATCACCCAGGTGAGTGCTACTACATGTAGAAGTATGTCTAGACACCCACAAACTTGTATTGTACATTCTGTAAATCAATGGGGCATGATGTTCGGGATTGTAGAGCTTATGATCTCATGCATGAAAGGTCGAGAGACATATACAAGATTCAAGGTGTAGTACAACAAGAGGGAAACACTCCGCAGTACAACTCTCTGGGGAGAGGAAATTTCACTCCTCGCAGTGGCTACAGAGGACAAGGAAGAGGAGGAGGTATGGGCTGAGGCCGAGGACAAATAATCTGTTACAACTGCGTGCAACCAGGACATTTAGCAAGGGATTGTCAGAATCCCTGCACAACCTGTAGTTACTGTAACTCCTTCGAGCATGTCATAAAGGAATGCTCTATGCTGCTGGATAAACTTTAGGAAAGACGAGGACCCCAACAGAACCCACAAGTACAACTGATATATGTTGAACCTCACGGAGCAGACCCTAGAGTCAATGTTATTACTCAAGGAGGCACTTCTACAGGAGAATACAGAGCAGCCCAAGGAAAGACTGAAAATGACCACAGAGTCAGGAAGGCTACAGAAAATACCCCAACGTTCAATGCTAAGAAAGAAAGACAGATATTCGAGGAGGCAAGGAAAGAGTTCAAAGGAGATCAAGGATCTTCATCAAAGAGACAACTAGAAATCAAAGAATATGGCATGCCTCGGGCGTTTGATCCATCTGCATCGCCAACAGAAGGGAAAGGGGTAAGAAAACTCATGGAATTCTTATACACTTGTGTTAAGTTGATTCAAGATAAAGGCGTTGTACAAGAATTACAAGATTTAATCAAGCAGTATGAACTAGGAAAAATAGACCCCTTACTGAATAGAGAAGTGCACCAAATTGGAAAAAGGAGAAGGACAAAGAAAGAATTACACTTGAATGCTCAAATAAGAGAGTATGAGATAGACTATGTGGTCCTCGACTTAGGGTCAGAGATCAATGTCATGACGAAGAAGACTTGGGCATTGATGGGAAAACCCAAGATGATATATTCCCCTATCAGGCTTCTCATGGCTAATCAACAAGTTGTCAGACCATTTGGACGATTAGAGAATGTCCTAATGGACATCGATGGAGTAAGAACCTTTGCATATTTTGAGGTAATTGAAATTGTTGATGATAGCTGCCCTTTTCATTATTAGGAATTGATTGGGCCTTTGACAATTCCACTATTGTTGATCTAAAGAAAAGATGCATGACATTTGAGAAAGTTGGTCTTAGGGTCATTGCACCTTTAGATCCAGATGAGGGTCCACGATACACAAAACCTATCATAGAAGAGGACCACGCATTTGAACTGGAAAACATCTACAAATTAATGGCCAGACAGCAGGATTATATCAACCCTACAACTGATGGGAATCTGACCTAGCTAAGTGACAATACATGTTCATTCGACTCAGAAGAAGTGTTGGAGAACTGGAAGAACCAGATGTACGAAGTATCTACAAGAAAATGTGCCAGTCTAACCAGAGAAGTTCGTTGGATTGGCACAATAGTGAGTAATCTACCCATATTTGATGGGTTGAACCCCTTAGAAAAATTCTTATCAGAATTTGAGACAAGTGTACCAACACAAAAGAGGCTGTTGGCAATGGATGAGGCCATGAAATCCACACCAGCAAGATGGTGGGGGACACATAAAAGCAATATTACAGACTGGACACAATGTCGAACTTTGATGACAACATGGTTTTCAGCACTAGTAGGAAGCTACGAAGCACGGTACACAGGTCGAAGATGCCCAAAGGATCATGTACGAAGCTGTGAAGAGGCCTGGAGTGACATTCCTAGAGAACAATGGGTACACAGCTTCGTCAATTCGTTGGATACCACCCCGATTAACTGGTGCCTTCAAGCAGAGTTGCGCCTTCAAGACGATGATCCAAGGAAGGTGAATATCATAGAAATAGAAGGTCAAAGAGATGTGTAAGGACCAGGAGTTGACCTGCCATTCATTGGACAGCCAATAAAGATAAAGAAAGTCAATATCGGGACAGAGGAGACCCCAAAGCTTGCCAATGTCGGAGATTACTGGGATGCTGCTACTACTAACAAAATCACAGAATTACTGCATGATTATCAGAACTTGTTCCCAACCAAGTTCACTGATATGAAGGGAATCAAAGGACCTATGGGTGAAATGAGAATACCCTTGAAACCAGATGCGAAGCCAGTCAAGCCAAGACCCTACAGATTGAACCCGAAATATAAGGAAAAAGTAAAGATTGAGCTCGACAGAATGTTGGAAGAAGGGATTATTGAACCTGTCGAAGAATAAGAGTGGATTAGCCCCATGGTAGTGCAAGATAAGAAGACAGGTGATATTAGGATTTGCGTATATCTTAGGAAGCTGAATGATGCTTGTCTACTTGATCCTTTCCCTATGCCTTTCACAGACGAAGTGTTGGATAACGTGGGAGGCCAAGAAGTATATTCTTTTATAGATGGGTTTTTAGGATACCATCAGATCCGCATCGCCAAGGAGGACCGCCATAAGACCACATTTGCCACAGAGTGGGGATCCTACCAATACATAGTAATTCCATTTGGACTGAAGAATACCCCAACCATCTTTTCTAGGGTGGTGGTTGAAGCATTCAAAGAATTTTTGCATAATTTTTTAGAAGCATACTTTGATGACTGGACTGTTTTTAGTTTGTTGAAAAATCACATTGAATGTCTAAGGCTAATGTTGGATAAATGCAGGCAGTGTCAAATTTCTTTGAATTTGAAGAAGTGCATCTTCTTCTCAACATTTGGAGTATTAATAGGTTATATTGTATGCAAGCAAGGATTGTCGGTGGATCCATCCAAAATTGAAATTATAGTTGATTTACCACCACCTACATCAGTCAAACAACTGTGCACTACGCTAGGACATACTGGCTATTACAGGAAATTTATCAAGGATATGCTCAGATTACTACGCCAATGGAGAAGTTATTAAAGAAAGACTGTCATTTTGGTTGGACAAACGAATGTTAGCAGAGCTTCGACACACTGAAACACAAGATGGTGACTGCGCCCATTCTAGTCTTTCCAGACTGGAGCAAGGAATTTCATTTGCATGTTGATGCATCTTCTATTGCATTAGGAGCAGTACTAGCACAACCTGGAGAAGGGGACATTGACCATCCATTAGCATTTTCCAACAGAAAACTATCTATAGCTGAAATCAATTACACTACTACAGAGAGAGAGGGATTAGCCATGGTGTATGCATTGCAAAAATTTTGACACTACTTGTTGGGAGAACACTTTAAAATGTTTACTGATCACTCCGCGTTGAAGTACCTAGTCAACAAGCCAATGTTGGGGGGGAGAATATGCAGATGGCTTCTCATGTTTCAAGAATATGATTTTGAGATCATAGTTAAGCCAAGTTGAATGAATAAGGGCCCAGACCACCTGTCGAGGTTGGAGCACGGCGAAGAACCTACCAGTCTGAAGGATACACTACCAGATGCATAGCTGCTCGCCATTAGAAATATTGATGACCACTTTGCAGACATAGTCCAGTTCCTGTCAACAAGAATGGCTCCAGCCGAGTACACAATTCCGCAAAAGAAACAACTAATGGTGCGCGCTATAGATTTTTCACTGATAGCTGGTCAGCTATATAAAATGAGACCTGATGAGATCCTAAGAAGATGTGTGATGGAGGTAGAATGCCCTATGATCCTCTAATAATCTCATGAAGGCATTGCAGAAGGACATTATGCAGAAAAAGCAACTGCGCAGAAGATTTTGCGAGCTGGCCTTTGGTGGCCTACGTTACACAGAGATGCTAAAGAATATGCCAGAGCATGCGATGTATGTCAGCGAATTGGAAAACCATCTCGAAGAGATGAGATGCCATTAGCACCACAGATGACCCTACAAGCATTTGAAAAATGGGCCATTGACTTCGTGGGACCTATAAACCCACCAGGGAAGCACACCAGAGCAAGGTATATTATCACTGCGACAGAATACCTGACTAGATGGGTCGAAGCAAGAGTAGTCAAGGATTGTAGTGCATCTACAGCTGCATGTTTTATATTTGATGACATAATAACCAGGTTTGGATGCCCTAAGTTCCTTATGAGTGATCAAGATACACACTTCATCAATAAGACAGTTGAAGCCCTGACTAAAGAATTTGTAGTCCACCATCAGAAGAGTACACCTTATCATCCACAAGCAAATGGAACGGTTGAAGAATTCAACAAGATCTTGGAGACAGCATTGACAAAGATTTGCAGTGTGAACAGGGATGACTGGGATTTAAGAGTACCAGCAATACTCTGGGCTTATAGAACCACTTGCAAGAAATTAACAATGCAGACCCCTTTCAAGTTGGTTTATGGTCTTGAAGTTGTTGTCCCAATGGAGTACTTGGTACCAAGCTTAAGAATTGTTGCATTTACAGACATGGATGATACTGGCGCTATTCATGAGAGGATAACACAGTTGGTCAAACTAGAAGAAGACAAATTAATTGCAGGCTTCCATCAGCAAATTCAGAAGGAACAAGAAAAGGCCTATCATGACCTATCATGATCGACACATCAAGAAGAAGATATCCAGGCAAGGTGATTTAGTACTAGTATATGATAGTAAGTTTATCAAATACCCTGGGAAGTTCAGAACACATTGGCTAGGACCATATGAGATTGCCTATGTTACAGAAGGAGGAGCTGCGCAGCTGAAGACATTGAAAGGAGACTGGAAGGAAGGCTTGGTGAATGGGAGTCGGCTGAAGTTGTACTATGACAACCAACTGCCTCGCAATTCTCACTAGAATCAAGAAGACAAGGGTCCAGGTACTAGGTGTAGTTGAAACTGGGTACCAGACACAAGAAAGATAGTCTGCACAAGGATGGAAAGGAGGCATAAAGTAGAAAGCAAGGGCTGCACTGCGCAGTCGAAAGTCAAAGTAAAACAAGAGGATAAGATCTCAAGTGCCTCGGGATGAGTCACAGGTGAGTGTTGGGGGCCTATAAGCCCTTGGTTATGGAAGGAAGCGAAGAACGAGGAAGAAAAGGTAAAAAGCGAGCTTCGCGGGAGACACAGTGACTGTCATTGGGTCAAAGTGAGCAAAAGAACAAAAAAGATGGAGTGAAGTGTGGAAAAGAAAGCCATTGGATGAGGAGATCGAGGATGACAGATCAACAAGGAAGATGGACCGAGGATGAATCATGATGTGGAAAAAGCCAGCATTAGATGCCTTGGAGCACCGCGAGATGAAGAAGGAAAGACAGGTTGGCAAAGCCCGTAAAGAATGGGTCAAGTTGACCTAGGGTTGTAAACACCTAGGGTTTTGGTAATTAGGGTTTTTGACACCTAGGTTTCGACCTGAGGCTGTCGGTGAGAGATTAGAATGTATAAATAGAGGTCGAGAGGACCTAGGTCGGGGTGGTACTGTGGCTTTTCCTTGTTATTGATTATTGTTCATTGGGAGAATATTGTATTAGGGGTGAGAGAAGTGCTTTGAGAGAGAGCCTTCTGGTATTGTAAGATCTTCAGTTGGGTGTGAAGATCAAGTCCTGCAGTTGGGTACTGCAAGATACCAGATATATAAAATATGCAGAACAGAAACGAATGCTAGAAATAACAGAATAACAGTAAAATATCCAGCATAATCTTCACAATACACAGAAATGATATACGAAATAGCAACAGAAATAACACTTGAACAGAAAT
>ML780467.1:529724-540419 GCA_009831015.1 Picea engelmannii
AGATCCTTCTAGAAGCGGAAGCTTCTATTAGGTCTTCTTACATCCGCCTTATTCTATTTTATTGAAAGGTCTTATTAATATTGACCTTTATTACATCCGAATACATTGATCTACCTATGTGTGGGTTAGGACCTTAACAGGTACACAGGAAGGGGAGAAGGAGAGAGAGAAGAGAAAGGATCTGTTGGCCAAGAGCGCAGATCAGAACTGTAAGCTTTATCTTAATATATCATAAGCACAGTTCTGTGGATGTATCCCTAGAGAGAAGGTGAACCACGTACATTTGTTGTTGTGTGTGTGATTGATGCTTTGAACTCTATTGTTGTTATATTGTTATCTGCATCATTGTATTAGATCAGATCTATAGCTGTGAAGGATAGATCTAGCTAGTTGAATGGTAAATGCATGTTATGTTGTCGTTGTAATAAGAACCACTTGATATTCCCCTGGTTATAGACATCTCTGTCCTGCAACCCCCTCATAGCTGCTTCGGGTGAGACTGCATCTACTTCGCAGGTGCTGCCGAAAGGGCCGGTAGCTAGGGCTTGTTGGTGCGCTCTTGGAGCTGAACCTTGGGTCTACCCCTATGCCAACAATATTGGATTGATCATGGGATTAATTGTATAAATTTTAATTAAACATGTTTATGTATTCTTACAGGTTTAAGTCTAATTATTTATTTTAATATGCAAATTTTTGTATCTGTGTAGGTACAAACATATCTCACGAACTGGGCATATGGTCATCATTTTAGAGTGGATTGCACTGTGTGGATTGTGGAAAACAAACGTGTGACTATGGAGTGCTTGTTTCAATTGATCAAACAAGTTGTGCAAGTTCAAGGGATACAAATCTAACAAAAGGACAAGTTGATTATGTTGATACCATTTAACAAATAATTGAGTTTTAAATATAAAAGGTTTGATAATTTTGATAGAATGAGATCTTTTAGATGTGATCTAGATAGTGAATTATATTATATTGTCACACATAGAGAAATGTCAGCATCTTGTGTTGAACCATGTGTGCTTCCAGAACATTGTGAGCAAGTTTTCTTCCATCCTGATGCCTCTAATGAAAATTGGTGGTTTGTTATTCCATGTAAACTCGGGGGGAAAGGGGTTTTGAAAATGTACATGTTGTGATTGTTACACTAAGTCAATAAAATGATGATGTAAATGTAAATGGTCAAGTAAATGTGGGTGATCAAGTGGAATTAGGAGTGTATTTTTAACAAGCGGTATTCATTGTACTCATAATGATTTTTTTAATATATATATATATATATATATATATATATATGGTGGGTTCACATTGTTATTTTATGAATTTAAATGAAACAAAGTTGCTAATTCACAAGCTACATTTTAATGAATAGAAATGAACCAATGTTTGGATCAACCAATTAATAAGCATACAAACATAGATAGGCTTTAAATGTTTTGATTACTTATATTCATTGTTTTACTTTGGAGTAATTGATGGATATAAATACTTCAAAGAACATAGTGGACTATGATTGTCATTAGTAATTTATTTTAATTTATCATATTATTAATCAATTATTAATATTATTAATTGTAATTTTTAGTATTAATTATAATTTTTATAAAATGAGAATGTTGGGAATGTGGATAGGAGTGTCTGAAACAAGTAGAAGTTTCCCCCAAATTTGCAGGAAAGGTTAGGTCATCCATAAATATTCAATTATAAAATGAGAAACAAAATTGAAAATACATATACAAAGTTTTAACTTCTTTTAAAAATTAAACTTACATATATAAACTTCAAACACCTTTGTAAATCTGAAGCATTATTCTTCTTGGAAAAAGCTAAATAGTGATACTCTTGTAATTTGGAAATACAATAAAAAGCAATGATATGGTTGGTTGATTGGAGAAAATGCTTGCCATGGATAGGGTATTGATTTATTCTACTTTCATGTTTAGTTTGTGGAGAAAAATGCACATGCATTAAAAAAAAATCATATCCACAACTATAAAGTGAGTAGTATTAAATTTTTACTTAATAATATTTAGTGTAGTTTAGTATTTTCTTTTTAATGATATTTTAATTAAATATAATGAAAATATTTGTAATAAATTATGTATTTGTAATATTGGAATAAAAATATTTACATTTTAATTTAATAGAATTTTAATTTAAAGCTTTCTATTTCAGAAACTAGTTCCCAAGCTCCCATTTTCTTGATGTTGAAGCTCCCAAAAAGCTCTCAAGTTCCCAAAAGAGTTCTCAGATTGGGGAGACGTTTCCTACTAGTTCTCAATCTCTTGGAACGTGGGGAACTAGTTTCATAGATGTTGAAAATGTTGGGAGCGATTGTACAACTATGGATATTAGTTATTAAATAATTCCTAATAATAACAAATTATCATTAATTAAATATAATATTTTTTATTAATTATTAATAAATTATTTTCAAACTCATATAATTCATATATATGTTATTGATTATGTCTTATGAAGGTTTTATTAGGCTCACCAAAATGAAATAACATGCAAGGGAATAATTCTTTATCATTAATTAAATATAATATTTTTTTATTAATTATTAATAAATTATTTTCAAACTCATATAATTCATATATATGTTATTGATTATGTCTTATCAAGGTCTTATTAAGCCCACCAAAATGAAATAACATGATAGGGAATAATTCTTAAGCATAAATCTAGTTTGGGTGGTATATGACAACTCTAGGTACTTAATAGTAGCTTGCATGGTGGTTTTTCCTCTTTACTGTAGTGTATAAGCTTGAACTTTGATGAGAAGTGATGGGTTTCAAGAAGGTTGTATGATTGCCTAAATAAATAAATAAGTGTTTGCAACCTCTTGTTCTATATCATTCTCTTCACAATTACCTTATGATTCTTCATATCAGGTATTTTCTTTTCCTTCATAGTGACATTATGATTCCTCACATTAGGTTCTATAGACTACATTCTTGTCAATGATAAATGGAAACTCCTTGAAAGAATGATGTAAGACTACATTCTTGTCAATGATAAATGGAAACTCCTTGAAAGAATGATGTAAGAATTGTGTGCAAATATGACCACAATTTCACATGTAGGTTTTTATAGAATACAATATTATGATATTGATACAATTATATATATTTATATATGAGACACTACTTTGATGCAATACGATGCAAACATGATATGACGTGTGAAAGTTTTTAGCAACACTTAAATGATGAAAAAACGACAAAACTATAATGTTGGTCGATGCAGTAATGAAACAAAGCATAAATAACATTTTTTCAACCTTTTTAACGTCATAAATTAGATGTGTTTTTTTTATAGAATATGATATTACGATGTTAACATGATGTTGATATGATGTTATATATTTATATATGAGACACTATTTCGATGCTATACGATGTAAGCATGATGCCCACAACGTGTGGCATTTTTTAGCAACACTAAATGATGCAAAAAACGATAAAACTATGATGCTAGTCAATGCATTAACGACACAAAGCATAAATAACATTTTTTCAACATTTTTAAATAAGTTAGATGCAAATTTGATGTGCATTCACATGCATTCAATGCAAATTCATGGCACAAAATATCAACCCACACTAGCAAAAAAAAATTTGTAAGTAGTAACTTGGGCTATGGTGACAGTATAGCCCCATATTGTACTAGTGACAAAAAGTGAAAACACCACAATGGTCTCAATAATTATAACTAAAAAATAATCTTGTCTTTATCATTAAAACTACATTGCTCCATGACCTATAGGTTGTGATTTTAATACATTATTATGTACCTCCCTATATCATAATTTTTTTTTTTTTGGCAATTAAAGTTTGATTTATGTTTTTTACAGTAATTTCTAACCTAGATCAATCTTAATAATCAATCTATTAAATCATCATTCTATTTCACATCAAAATATATTAAAAAACTCCAACTTTTGATTTATTGATATTTGAAAGACAAATCCAAAACTTTATTGGGAAGCTTGTTCTTTGTTTTAGAATTGGAAATAGACTCTCTCATAATATAGCACTTGTAAATGATGAATTACAAAATTTAAAAGCTTTATTTGTTATAACCATTGATATTCATTATAGTACCATAATCTTTATTTGGGAAACACCATTAACAAAATGGTTTAACATATATTGTTTAATTTTAATTTTAATAGTGAATATAAATGATGTAATTTTATTTAGTGCAAATTTATTTAGTTATATAATACTACAAGATTATTTTAAAAATTTTAATATTAGTTAATGTTTCCATGGATTAATTTACCTTGTATTTAAAAAATTAATATAAAAAATTATTATTTATATTTATATTGAAAATATGTTTCTGATTGCTTTATTCTAATACATTAGATCTTAAAAAATAATCATTAATATTTTATTTAAAAAATTGATAATCTATTATTTTTTTATATTTTTATGTACATTAACATTCCATAAATTTATATATACATAAAATTAAGAGTGTATTAATTGCTATGAATTTCAATGATCCATACATTAAAGACTCATATATACATTAAAGACTCATATAAAGTAGATAAGAGAGAAGGGACTCTAATAAAACCTCCTCCTGTTTGTAGTGTTGTCTATCCAACTATAATTTATTGGTGGAAGGTATGGCTCCCAAATCTCCAACCCATATAGGAGAATAGGTGTGACTAATAAGTTAAATAGGTATGATTTGTTGGTTGGTGGTAAGCTCCCAAATTTTCCAACATGGGAGACTAAAGGTGACCAATAAATGAAAAAGGTGGTTTTTCAAGTTTTAGAAAGAAAGTTGGAAACACCGATTCTCAAGGTTGGTGACAACACATAATTGTAGTTCACTATTTTGTTGTCAATGTCAAATTAAAGCATGATGTGGAAAACATTGTCCACTAATATATGGTTATCTAAACTCTCTCTCCTCTACAGTTGATAATGAATTTGTTTGATTTTTGCTTCACAATATTAAAAATTATGTTTTTTTTTATATATTTTTATATCTAATTAAAACTCAATAATACAAAAAAAAAAAAATCTCAAAAATATAAAAATAATAAAAAATAAATATTAAAAAATAAATAATCATAATAATATCCAAAATCGTACTTGATACGATTTCTTATTGCGAATCTAAAATCCAAAAAGTAGGGAAGAAAATGAAAGGATTGGAATTTGAAAAATATTTCATCCGTATTTCTTGACAATTTTGACTTTAAAACCATGCCGTAACGCTTTACGGACTGCCTATAATATCATAGTCGGCTTCCATGAACGAGATATGGAATCGGTCAGAGTTATTCTTTATTCATTTTCTGATATTTTGGTTTTTTTGGTAATTTTTTTTGTTTGATTTTGTTTGAAATTTGGTGATGAATAGTTGGATCTGTAGATTTGAGTGGCTAAATTTGTATAATCTGAGTGTTTTAGGGGTTTTTCAACAAGTTGAATCCATTTATGCATTTAGAAATGCAATTTAAAGAACAGAAAATAGAGATTTTGTCCAAAATTACATGGCCGGATTTCGGCCAAAAAAACTCAATAGGTAAAACGTTTAGCCAACGTCTTTTCTGCATTACTGCATTACTTTGGAGAAAACAATGTCTAAAACCTTTTTTACTGAAATTTAGTAATATAAATATGGGCGAAACATTGAAATCACATTTTTTTATTATTTAATTTGTATTTTTGAATGTATAAATGGAATCCGTGGTATTTTGAAGGAAACAATGTTTAAAAAAAAAATTTAACATTTTTCAAGAAAATTCTATAATATAAATTTGGGTAAAATCTCAATTTTCTATTACTTAATTTGAATTTTTGAATGTATAAATGGATTCAGCCTTCTGAATTATATAAATTCAATCACTCAAATATACAGTTCTAACAATTTCTGAAACAAACCAAAAAAAAAAACAGATTTAAAGTAAAGAAGATAAAAAAGTCCACAACATTTTAGATAACAAAAAAACTGACTATTTACATCCACTGAATAATGCACATCCTATTATTCATAAAGAATCAAGGTATGATCAGCTTACAATCATATCGATTCACAAAGAGCAAATGTCATCAAAGAGAGATTTGAACCTGGAAATATCATCTGAAGATTTGATTTGATGGCCCAACTAAAAATTTGAATTTGTCGCTGTCCCTGTCTAATTGCTGCCCATCACTTCCCAGAAACCAAAAAAATTAGAAACAGCCCTACATTCCAGATGGCAGAAACCAAAGAGAAAGAGAGTATTTGTTAGCAAATGGATTTTATTTTTTGATAAATTTTCACCGTAAATTTAGTAGATTCCTTGATAGTTTGTTGTAATTATTAGTTATGATAATTACCATATATAATTGATTTCATGAAATAGATCTAAAAATCTATCTACAATATCATACTTAGCGTAAATATATAATTTTATTGTTAAAACTAAGAATCTTAAAGTGCTTTAAAAAACCCTAATCAACGGCTCCACCACTAAGGGATAATAGCCTACTATATCACATATTTGTGAAGTATTTGAATGTGTTTAAAACAAAATTATCACTAAAAATACATTTTATACCACTAAAATAACTTTAATCAACATTTTGCTACTAATTCCATGTAGTGCAAATCTGCATTTGCAGCTTCCAAAATTCTGTCTTTAATGTCAGTTTGCTACATGCTAATGGTTGTAGCATGTAATTCATGCAGTGTCCTGCTGAGTGTATCAACCATTTTTTTCTCTTTTCCTTTGATATGCTTGATATCAAAGTCGTACTCACAAATGAATTCAACCATCTACTCTGCCTAGCACTTAAGGTTGGTTGATCAAACAAATACTTCAAACCGTTATGGTCTGTCCTCAGTTCAAACCTCCTTCCCATGAGGTAATGCCTCCATTTCTTCAGAGCGTGAACGATGACCGCCAACTCCAAATCATGAGTGACATAGTTCTTTTCGTGCTCTTTCAGCTTCCTGGACTCATAACATATTACAAATCCATTATGGTTGAGGACTCTTTCCCGTCCTTCTTTGCATGCGTTTGTACATACTATGAAATCTTCATTCGGATCTGCAATCCTCGGGATTGGAGCATTGGTTAACAGATGCTTCAATCGTTGGAAGCTTCTCTCAGATTCTTCTGTCCACTGAAATTTCTTCTCCTTCCTTTGCAAGGAAGTGATAGGATGAGTTATCCTTGAGAACCCTGCAATGAACCTTTTGTAATAGCTGACTAGACCCATAAAGGATCTGACTTCTGTTACATTCTTCGGCGTTGTCCATTCTCTAATGGCTTCTATCTTCTCAGGATCCACAACTATCCCATATTTTGAAATTATATGTCCCAAATAATTAATCTTGTTTTGATAAAATGAGCACTTACTCAACTTGGCATACAGTTGGTGCTCTCTTAGCACTTGCAGCACCATCCTCAGATGATGTTCATGCTCTTCCTCCGACTTGGAATACACTAGGATGTCATCCAAAAAGACTATGACAAACTTGTCTAGATATTCCCTAAATACACCATTCATTAGGCACATAAAAACAACAAGTGCATTTGACAACCCAAATGGAACCACTGTGAATTCATAATGACCATACCTTGTTCTGAAGGCAGTCTTGTTGGTGTCTTCATCATTTATTCCTACCTGGTGATATCCTGATCTAATATCTATTTTCGAAAATATCTTAGCATCCTTCAACTGGTCAAAGAGATCATCGATCCTCGACAAAGGATACTTGTTCTTAGTAGTCACTTTGTTCAATTGTCTGAAATTGATACAAAATCTCAACGTCCCATCCTTCTTCTTCTTCACGAATAGGACCGGAGCACCCCAAGGTGACACACTTGGGCGTATATACCCCTTCTTCAGAAGCTCTTCAAGCTGTAATTGCAGTTATTTCAGCTCTGGTGTACTCATTCTGTAAAGAGTTTTTGACACTGGAGCTGCTCCAAGCATCAAGTTTACAGAGAAGTCAATATCTCTCTTCGGGTGTAGTCCGGGTACCTCCTGGAATACATTTTCAAACTCTTTTAGTATCACATGATCTTCAATATTTGACACCTTATCTTTAGGTGTTTCCTCCACATGGGCTGCAAATAATTGACATCATTTCTTGTAGCACTTCTTCAGCTACATTGCTGAGATTTCTCGAACAGTAACTGCCCTTGGAATTCCCTGCACTTTCCTTAGGTTTCCTTCCTCATCCAGGCAAGTGAATGCCTTTCTATGATAGTCTAAGATGGCGTGGTGTTGGTCCAACCAATCCATCCCAATTAGACATTCATAGAAACCCAAAGGTAAGATGTTCAATTCAGCCCGTGTGCTCATTCCATTCATGTCCACTGGACAGGACTTAACCAGCTCAACAACCTTTCTCTTGGCTCCAGTAGACAGCTGCACTAACCAAGATTTTTCATGCTTGTTTCTTGGCAATTGCAAACTTTCCACCATCCTAGGGTTTATATAACTATGACTAGCCCCTTAATCAATTAAAATAGTAAACGGATGGTTATTGATCATACCTTCCACTTCAATCATGTGCGACTGATATTCTACTTGCTTGTTGTCCAAGGCTGCGTAGATCCTGGGTATTCTACTGCCCATGTCCTCCATTGTTTCAGCTTGCTGAACATTATGGATATCTCTCACTTTGCCATTTTTGTGGGGACAATATTTGTACTTGTGGTTTCCCTGACAGCCCCAACACTGAATGGGCATCTGCCTTGGCCTTTGTCCCCCTATGTCAGTCATTCTCGACTCTCTAAATGATGGTTTCCCTTGAGGGTTGTTTTTGAAAACGGGAGGTTTGTTTCCCTTCTGCCTTTGCTCTTTCTTAAACTTCTTCTGGTCATCCCAAGCCTTCCGAAAAGTAGGTTTTTGTCTTTGATGTTCACATAAGCATTTCGCTCTTCTTATAGTTTCATCCATAGTCTTAGGGTCATCATACTCAATCTTGTCCCCAATGGAAGGTGGTAGTCCACTCAGATACCTTTGAATTTTGACAGTCTCATCCTTGATGAAGGGAACATATTTCAACAACTCCAAGAACCTTCATTTGTATTCATCAATGGTCATGTTTCCCAGCTTGAGTTCAAATAACTCTTTCATCTTTCAGTCATAATATATTTTAGTCAAGTATTTCTTTTCGAAATAACTCTTGAATTCTTTCCAGGTAATATCCCTCTCTTTAATGTGTTGCACCTGCACTAGTTGATCCCACCACATTGATTCTTTTCCTTTCAGTTGATACATTGCAATTCTTCCTTCGGCATGAGAGGAATAATTCTGCAGTTGGAAATATTTCTTCATGCCAAGAAACCATGTCTCGACATCTTCCTCCTTCTTATGTTCTCCATCGAACATAGGAGGCTTAATCTTGTTCATTTCTCCCTTTAGTTCATCCACTCCAGATCTCCTATGTTTTCTGGTAGGATATGGGCTTGAACTACTGCGTGCTTCCTTATTGGAATGTTTCGGGGAGTGACGATGATCTCTGCTAACGCTTCTCGATCTTCTTTTCTTCTTAGGGGGTCCATGACTCCCTGAGAAGCTTGAATCACCCTCCTTATCCAACTTATTTTCGATCCTTTCTAGGCTCCGTATCAACTTTAGGTTGAATTCACCCTGTTGTTCCTTAGCTTTCATAAGCTTCATGTTATCTGCTTGGTTAGTCTGGGCATCTTTCTGCAACCGATCAATGATTTTCATCATATTCCCTTCCTTATCTATCTTTTCTCCATGTCCATTGGAGTTCGATCATTCAACTCCCAAATGGACATCCATTCATTTTGCTTCATTCTCTGAACTGGAAGCAGTCTGTGCCTCTTCCATGTCTTTACACTTAGTGGCAACTCTATTCAATTCTGACACTTGTTAAACTTCTGCAAACACAACGTGTAGATAACCGTAATTTGTTAGGCCATCATTCCTTAACAAATCCCACAACATTCATAAACAAATCTGATTCAAGAAAACTTTCAAACTCCATTTTCTTTCGGGGCTCTACTCTGTGAAGTTTTCAGGCACTAGCCCCTTTCTCTCAGTCCCCAACCCACGCGACCATGGGTTGTGACCAAGCGCTAGATCAATAAGCACTTACTCGGGCCTTCGACCCTCGGCTTTGAAAGATTTCCAAGAACCACACAACAATCTCTCGAAGTTCATATTACCGGACTCGCGAAGTAGGGTGGATCAACAGTCCATGACTACCCAACATCCAATGGCTGACACCCACTGTGGAACTTCAAGCATGTGAGCTCTGGGACTTCGGAGCTTTGGAGCTTCGAGACTTCAGAGGATTTCACATCCGCACACCCCCAACACCCCGAACCATTAATTTTCGAACACTTCCATGACACTTTTGTTGACGTCATTACGTCACATCACTTATGATTTTCCAATTGCGGGGGCATGCAACGGTGGTTTGGAGTAACCCGCCTTTCATCTCGCAATTCTTCCGACGTTAACACGTAACCCCTCAGTGAAATCACAGTTTGGATTGCAGGACCGACTTGGATAATTAACTTTTATGCAATTTGGGTCCCCGCAATCATAGATGATTTTAGGGGCGAAATTTCGCCATTGGGCGAAATTTGAGGCCCTAAAATTTCAAGTGGGCGAATTTTTATAATATAATGCTTTCTGAAATTTATGAAGTTTAGCCCAAAAAATATATTTAATGGATAAATAC
>ML780467.1:563296-623794 GCA_009831015.1 Picea engelmannii
GCTGGTAAACCGCCTCATCCGCTGCTGGTGAACGTCGATAGGTGTCCGCTGTTCACCGTGTTTAATCAGGATGCCGATAGGTGTCCGCTGCTCGCTGTTTTTACTAGGATCAAACCAGTCTCAATATTACTGCATTCAACACCGGAATCTGAATCAACACCTAACGTGGAGATGAAAGCGACTGCTGGAGAAATGGAAAGTAATAAACTTTATTAATCACTCAGACGTGTCAATCAGCTAGCCATTATAGTAAATTTTAAATATGATTAAGTAAAAGTAAAAAAAATAAACATGTAAACGGATGTCTTTATAATAGTGAGGAAGTTAGTGGTTGAAATCACAACCATTGACTTATTGGGGACTAAGAATATTCCATCAATATTTAATCTTGTCCATACAAACATGATTAAGCACTAAAAACCTATTAAATGTGTCCATTGTCAATAGGTGTAGGCCTTTCGGCTTAACCACTCAGGGATAGAATTTGCTCGTCAAATACAGTTAAGTTTTTTTAATAACTGTCAAGATTCTTCCTAGAAACCCACATAACGGTTATTGAGGTCAAGAAAACCATCAAATATAACGTGTTAATGAGTTTTGAAATTCCAACCTATTAAATGTGCCCATTGTCAATAAGTGTACGCCTTTCGGCTTAACCACTCAGGGATCGAATTTGCTCATCAAATACAGTTAAGTTTTTTTAATAACTGTCAAGATTCTTCCTAAAAACCCACAGAACAGTTATTGAGATTCAAGAAAACCATCAAATATAATGTACTAATGGGTTTTGAAATTCCAACCTTGATACCACCCATCACAACATTGAATACTATATAGCAAGCTGCTTATTACTGGTTTATATAACTTAATTATTTTAATGGTTTTTAAAAATAATTTTATAAAAAATTAATTAGAAATTTAACAACCATTTTGGATTAATTTTGAATCTCTGAAATTACCTTTACAATCTAAGCAATGCAAACTGACATTTCAATAATTCTTCAACCACCAAATATCTACGGTACATATGAAAAGATTTAAGTGCCCACTATCAAACATCAAGTCAAGACTCGGCTAGGTCTGAGGTCAAAATCGTGTATGAGTTTAAATCAATTTTACATTATTCCTATGCACTTTATTCCTTGAAAAAAGTTTACAAATAAACTACTCTCCCAACAATATTGCATTTAATGATATGTCATAATTGGCAAGTTTCATCAATTTTTAAGAAAACATTGAAATGATTGTTGTTTTGTTCAATGATTTAGAACAAGGAGTGCCCATCCAAAATAGTGTCCAAGAAATGCCCCTACTATGAGGGTGCAACTTTCTCCTTTTTCATTGTTTTGGTTTAGTATTAATAATTAATTAGTTAATTAAGTTAGCTCTTTTTAGCTTTTTAGTTGAATGCATTTGCATTGTTTAGCATTTCTTATAGTTTTTAAATTGTGTATATCTTAGTTTAATATTTTTTTTAATGGTAGTTAGTTACAAGTGGATTCATAGTAAAACTATGAGAAGGCCTTTGGTCAAGGAATAAGTCAAGCTACATGTTTTAGGTTTTTTTAATGTCACCTGATTTTTCTCTATGGTTATGACGTTATTTAATTTATTCATGGTTTTTTTAGATGGGGCTTCTCAAGCCTCATTATTTGGCATTGGTGCATCTTCTTTCTTGGTTTCCACACCCACCTAGCCCCTCAAAACACTTCATTATCTCTTGCCCTTATCGATATCTTTTCTAAGGTTTTGTGTCCATACTACATTGCTCGCCTTGTCTTGCTTCTCTATTGCACACACTTTGTCCATCCAACGTACTATGCTCTCTCTGTTCCCCAAACACCTCCATTGTCTTGAGTTTCATGCTCTCCCAACTAGTGCTCCCCAATCCATCTGTTTTTGTTCCCATCACTTCCTTAGCAACCCTAATTTTCAAAGGTTTTCTCACCATTCTTTTACAACTTTCTTCCTTAAGTAGACATATAGCCACAAATTGTTTTTTACCAACCTACTAGCATTGTCCAACCACATCTCCATGAGGTATCTCTCTTGATTATTCGTGGTCCTTTTGTTTTGTGCACGTGGCCTTAGCTCATGGTTTTTTTATAGATCAAAGAGTTTCATAGCTTGCTCGATCTTAGGTGACATATCTAGCCACAAACATTTTTTGACCAACCTACTAGCACTGTTCGACCACATCTCCATGAGGTATCTCTCCTGATTATTCGTGGTCCTTTTGTTTTGTGCATGTGGCCTTAGCTCATGGTTCTTTTTTATAGATCAAAGAGTTTCATAGCTTGCTCGATCTTAGGTGCATCCCTTCCAACAACAATATTTTCTTGTCATTGTTAGGATATTTAGTCACTTAAGAGTTAGTTAAGATCAACTTGGTCTAAAGTGTCTTTAAGTAAAGTGTGTTTCCTTAGTATGTATTAGTATGCATTTGTAGTTATGTAATCCAATGATCATGAAATGTTCTACATATAAAGTAATTTGACAGTTCAGATTCTCATCAATACTGATACTAACGACTATATTGATCTGTGACTTTAACACCCAGTTGGTCCATGATCTCTATTTAAAGAGCATTGAGGGTCATGTGTTGATGATCGGTTGTGAGAATCTCATATGTAATTTTTTTTTACTTTTGCATTAATATATCGTCTCAAGTGGTTGTGTTAGCCGGGGTCATGCACTGTTTCCGTCTTTGAGGGTTTTAACCATGTAATACACTTTTGTACTAATCTTTGATTTGTTTGTTTGAGTGGTTGCTTAAGGTATTCGTCCTATGTGAAAATACTTTGTTTTTTGAACATGGTATCAAAGCCCATATGAAGACGTACTCACATTGTTGATCGAGATCCTAAACTTGTGTTGTTGCATGCATCAAAATATTTATGAGTTCTACTATTTTTGTGCATTTGTGTGTTGAGTCTGTTATTCCTATAACACCCTGTTTTTCCCCAAGACTGTAATTATACTTAAGAATTCATATGTTATGTTTATGAAGCATGTAATCATGTTTATATGAATGAAAACACCAAACCGCTAACTGAGAGGGAACATCCTTGAAAGTACTAGCCATGATACACAAGTGGGAATCGATGAAGCATGGATTAATGACGTGGCATGGTGAGGTGGAGCTGAGTTGTTTTTATGAAGAAAAAATGAAGCTTGTTTAACAAGTTAACTTATTCTTTCTAAGCATAATTACATCTTCCATTGTACCCGATATGAATGGAATCACGTGACCAGTTATGGGAGGTCAAGGAAGTGGTTGAAGTAGTTAATAACTGTTGATGGATTGGTATCTTGAAGGAGGAAAGGGCCAATTGAATGACCTGACAACATGACACCACATAATTTCCCCTTCAGGATGGGAACCACATGCTGTAGGTTACCTTTGCAGGAAGCCACGAGAGTCCCGAGGGGATAGGTCGAAGAAGATACAAGAGGTGGAAAGACACCACCAAACTAGGACATTCAACATAAGAAGAGGTAACAGACTTGACACAGGAGAGACAAAAATAGAAGAACACAATGAGTAGCTAAGAGTGGTATCCGAAAAACAAAAGCACGTAGTGTAATGAACAAAGAACACTCTGATGAAGAGTGAGTGTGTGACGAACTCGCATGCCAAGAGTGCAGTGAGCAGAGGTTTTCATTGGTACAAATCAAAGAAAGGACAAAGTGGAGAGTCTTCCTTGAAGAAAATAGGAAACTCGTCCAATTTTCTGATGATCAACTTGAAGCAGAGAAGACCCAAATCCAGACTAGAGAAATAATGGGTTGCATCTTGGTGCTTACTGGACAAAAAACGACACTGGTAAGGGGAGGTCGCTAAGGGACTATTTAGCAAAGAAGAGACTCCCTTTTGTAGAGGAAATCCAGTTGAGAAACCACTTGATAAACCTGTAGAGACCTTGAGCTTAGTGGGAAGGGGTAAAATTTTGTTGTTGTCAGAGGAGGAAGGGGAGTAACCTTCCTACATCATCTGAGTTGGAAACCAATTGAATCATTCCCCTTGTGGTATCATGGCTTGGCATGGGGGTGGCGTACTATAGGAAGGAACTCCACAATATGGCCTAACGTTGGAAGGAAAGGCACCATCCCTTAGTCAGTTGGAATTGGCATTTTTTTGATTAGATAAGTATATATTTTGGTTTGTTTAATTGTGTTTGAAGTTTGTATACATGTAAATGTCTAAACTAAATGGAAAATGTGAAGGTTTATAAGCAACGAATTAAACCCCTGAATGAATGGAATGTATCTGTTATGGTTTTTACTTGGTTAGATAAGTTATGAAAATGAAACTGTATGGAAAGCCTGTTTCCCTATGAACCTTGCAGCTTTAGAGGAAATTTTGCAGCACACATACAAAAATGTTGTTTACCCGGGTGGTACTACTGCCCTGAAGTCGAGGATGTTTCTATGAGGAGTGGAGGACCTTCAACCCCGAGTAGATCTCGATGTTTATGTGGAAATCTTGCAAGATATGAGAGAAATTCCTTTAAACTAAGTTAGTAGGCCTTAGACAGTCTGAGAGTAGACCTCGAACCCTTAAGAGATATGGTAAGGTCTCGTAGAATCCCAAAATTACCTAATTCCTTGAGTTATATGGTAAGGTATCGTAGAATCCAAAAAGTGACTAAGTCTTTTGATTTGGCGTGTTAGGTAGATCCAGATCGTCAGTCGAATGGTGCCACTTTCAGAGTGGCTAGACGAGATTGTGTTTGAACTCCATAGAGGAAGGTTTCAAGTCGACTGAGACCGTCGATCTATCTGAGGAAGGCCTAATGGAAAATATGGATCATTGGATCCCAAGGTTAGTACGTCGAAGTAAGGTTGTCGAAGGTGATGTGAAGTGGATCATGGTAGATGTCCGATGATGAAAGTCCAAGAACTGTAGATCTCCAAGACTTTGTGTGCATGATATCAACCATTAGATTTGGTGAGAATCACTCCAAGAAGGAGGAATCCAAAACCTTGACGGGCCATCATCTCAACCCTAAAAACCATAGAGACCATTGGATTAGACGAATGGTGATAGTTCGATCCACCGGAGAGGCACATGGTCGGAGTGAGATCTTCAGAGTGGATTGTAAACTTGAAGTGAAGGCACTCCAAACAGAGGGGTTCTGAAAAAAAGAAACGTTGATCGGTATGAGGGCGGGATTTAATCTCAACTATAAGTTTTTTGGGTCCTGTAATGTCCCCAAGGCCGAGCCCTGTTGTAAATAATGTCTATGAAGTATAAAGCTTGTTTATGAACTGTAATTCAAGTTTATAAGGCTGGTGAGCCAAGTTATATAAGCTATTGGGCTTATGTGTTATTAGGCTAGGGAGACTAAGTGTTAAAGGCCAGGAGCCTGATTTTTGTACATGTAATTATGCACAGTATTAATACAAAACATCTTTGCATGTGGACCGACCACGATGAATGAGTGATGGGGGACTAAGCTTCCACAAAACCTGGGTAAGGGATTGGGGGTTGGAAGGTTGGAAAGAGAGGCTAAGTGTGGAGCCTAGGGGCTTAAGTCCTTGGGAATAATATTTTAATATTATCCCAAAAGCCATGTGAAATCTATGTTTTGTCCTAAGTTCCTAGGGAGGGATGAATGCAGCTTCATGGGTGACATGTGTTGACCCAGGTGCATGCGATTTAGCCCAAGAAATGAGCCATGTTGGGGGTTCTCTTTCCATTCCGTTGACTGTTGCGTAGGAGCTGGGTGGGCATTCCTCCAACCATCACTTGAATCTGGGGTTCGAATTTCCAATTCCTCCATCCTCCATCTATACGTTTTTGGCCTCTATGATTGAACCTCTGTATACCTTACGCATCTTTGAAACCAAAGAGGTGAGTTTGTTTCTTATTGCTAGTTGGGAGAACTGAATGTTCCATAATTGCTGAGCCGTGCATCCTATGTTGCTTGCTGGAAAGCTTAACACATCCTGTAATAGCAGAGCCACGCTATGCTTTAGCGCTGATCGTTTCTGTTTTGGGTGTCCATACCCATTTTCCCAATTGAATGTTGTGGCCACGCAATGTTGGACTGCGTGTGGCTTGTTGGCCAGTGTGAGGGAGGTGATTTTTGTTGAAGAGGAAGGTTACCCAGTCTGTGAGCGACTCTCTCTAGGTGAGAGGGTGCGCAGAGGAAGTGAGAACTCCTGGAAGGAGTCCTGTAGCTACCACAAAGCTCAGAGACTTCCGGTCTGGTCTGCTGCTGAAGCCCAAGGGAAGGGAGGTTAGCAGCCGATGGACTGTCTTGATGACAGTGAAGGTGTATACTCCTAGGGTGGGACATACATGTGGGGAATGAGAGTTTGTGGGCAGTGGGCATAAGTGGATCCTGGGAGAGAATCCTTCTCCTATGATTGTGTGTCTTCCTGTATTCCCTGCCTAGCCTAGGAATCCCTACCCGGTGGAGCTTAGTCCCAGCTCGGGGGTGACCTACTACTGAGAGTGATGAGCAGTGTGGTCTAAGGCTGGGAGGTTCGTGGGAGGTCTACACGCAGTTGGTGAATTACATCCAGTCTAAAAGATAAGTATATACATGCGTATAATTTCAATTAAATATGCATGTCTGTGATTCTAGCAATGTTTACATGTATTTCATTGTATTCATGAATTATTGTTAATGCCATGGATTATGTATGCTAACGGTATTAATGCGCTTACATTGTGTTTAACTGTAACTAAGCAATTGTATTTCATAAGAATGCATAATATGTTACAGTAGTGTTTTTCTGCATAGTAATGTTGGCCCAACCATGGGGTTGATGGTCGGGGACGTTACAGTATGGTATCAGAGCCTAGTTTCAACGCTGAGCCTGGATGGGCCAGATAAGTGGTCTTTGGACTGAGGTTTTGAGAAGAAATTGTGTCTGGAGGACTAATTTCAGACCTCATAATGTTTCTGAGTGTCAACAGACTACTTGACCATGTTACAAAGATTAGGAGGTGTAGCGGTATTATAACACTGCAGCCAGTGTGGTATATGGCCACAGGGAGAGAGAGAACTCCACACCAGAAGTGTTGGAGCCATAGAATTTGTTCAGTAGGAAAGGAGAACCCTCACAATCGTCGATCTAAGAGAGATCTGGACCGTTAATTGTCTAGGAAGAAATCGACATTTCGGGAATAGGGAGGATGAAGGTGGAAAATCTTTCGACCTCGTGACACACAAAATCCTGATACGCGAAATGTCGATGAGATATGAGTCGTCAGATTGTGGGGAATCAGGGTCGTTGGATCAAGTAGATGAAATTTTAGAAGGAGGGTACCAAGTCATTGGCCAAAAGTCCTTGAGAAGCAGAGTTGGACGGTCAGAATTCCCTATGGAGAACTCGCGAAATCGCAAGGACCGTAAGATAGCCAGAAGTTGCAAGGTGGTTAGTGGATGGAGAAACTCGCCACCCTAGGATCCAGAATAAATGTGGGTCATTGATCATGGTTGGTTTGATCCATTGGATCATTTCGTGAATTCAGGGATCATGAACTTGGAGAGCAGGCCAAATTCTTGGTCACTCCAAGTCCCGAATCGTGAAAGAGATTAACAAGGGTAGAATCAGATGGTGGAGCGCTTCCAGGAAGAAGTGCCGAAATCCCGTGAGCCATCGGATCCAACCAACTAGAGAGGAAGTTAGGGCTGAAGAGCTTTGACAGGTGTAAGCTTAGGAGAGATCTGGACCATTGGATCAGGGGAGGCTCACAGCCATTGATCTCATACATGAATTGCCATATCGGAATTCAGGGATTGAAGTGACAAGAAATTTGGAGTTGCTGCATCATGAACTCCTGGTTCACGAAACTCCGAAAAGATCTGGACTGTTGGATCCAAATCATCGAGGATCATTAGATCTCGTACAAGAACTCATGTATCAGATTTCAGGGAATGGAGTGACCAGTGGTTTGGGTCACTGCATTTCGAACTCCCGATTACCGAAACCCCGAAACCCGAAGTCCCGAAGTCCCGAAATATTCGAAGACGGAAGAACCGTAGTGGATTTTTAACCATTGGATGTTGGGTAAACATGGACCGTCGATCCACCCGATTTACGCGAATTCGGTAAATCGAAACTCTAGGAGATAGATGTGTGTACCTTAAACTCTTCGAAGGTCGAAAGCCTGAGTAGAACCTAGTAGTCTAGCATTTGGTCACGACCTTTGGTTACGAGGGTAGGGGATAAGAAAGAGGGAGCTATCACCCGAAAATTACAGAGCCGAGCAGAACTCGGAAAATTTGTGAATTTGAAGCGTTTTCTTAATCAAAATGGTTTTGAATGTGTGGAATTTGCTAAGAATGATGACTTGATAAATCCCTATTGTCTGCATGTGTGTTTGCAGAAGCTTAGCAAGTGCCATAACCAAATAGGGTTGTCGTTGAGAGTAGAGAATGGAAGAGGTGCGGATTGCCTCCAATTCAGAGAATGAAAGAGAAGGAAGGAATGTCAACTTGGGAGTCGAAGGATCAAACTCTAATGGGCAAGGAAAATAGATGGATAAGGAAGGACATATGATGAAAATCATTGAAAGATTTCAGAAAGATGCCCAGGCTCGCCGAGATGATAGCCAAATGCTCATGAAAGTCAGGGATAAGTAGGGTGAATTCAACTTAAGGATGTTGAAGAGTCTGGAAAGAATAGAAAAGAAATTGGAAAAGGAGAGTGACTCAAGCAAGACAGAGAGTCGCAGGACCCCTGAGAGGAAAAGAAGATCAAGGAGTGTTAGCAGACATCGTCGTCGCTCCCCAAAGCATTCTAGTAGGGAAGCACACAGTAGTTCAAGCCCATCTCCTACCAGAAAGCACAGGAGATCTGGGATGGATGAATTGAAAGGGGAAACGAACGATATCAAGCCTCCAACATTCAATGGAGAGCATAAGAAGGAGGAAGATGCTGAAACTTGGTTTCTTGGTATGAGGAAATACTTTCAACTGCAGAATTATTCCTCTCATGAAGAGGGTAGGATTTCCATGTATCAATAGAAGGGAAATACATCCATGTGGTGGGATCAACTTGTGCAGGTGCAACACATCAAGGAAAGGGACATCACATGGAAAGAATTCAAGAGGTATTTCGAGAGGAAATACTTAACTAAAATATATTATGACAGAAAGATGAAAGAGTTCTTTGAACTCAAGATGGACAACCAAACCATTGATGAGTATGAACGAAATTTTTTGGAATTACTGAAGTATGTTCCGTTCATCAAAGATGAGTCTGTCAAGATTCAGAGGTACCTGAGTGGACTACCGCCTCCTACTGGGGAAACAAGGAGAAGACCGGGTCAAAATCGCGAAAGGAGAATTCGCGAAAGGACCAGTACCGTTCATCAAGGAGGACACGTGGCGAGTGGTCAAGGTTTGGGGAAAATCCCGAAAGGTTGTGGGACGTCGATCCAGTTGGATTGTGGTCGTTGGTTCAAGAGGAATCTGGACCGTTGATCTCTCAAGGGGGAGATTTCGCCATTTCGTCATCGGGGAAAACAGAGGGGAGAGTCAGTTGGAACTCATCCTAGAAATCATGAAAGGAGAAATCGTGATTGAACAAGGACCGTCCATTCAACAACAGATTTGGACCGTTGATTGTCCAAGGGAAATTTTGGACTTCGGGGATTGGAAGGAGGAGAGGTTGGAGTTGCATCACAACTTCACAAACCCCAAAATCGCGACGCTCTCGGAGGATTTATCCCCAGGTCATAGGGCATGGTCGCATGGATGGAGGCTAAGGGAGGAGCTAAATCCCGTTAAACCCTTTTCAACATTTTGGGATCCAGGAGTTCGAAGGACCTAGAATTGTTTGCAGCCAGAATCGCAAAATCACGGATTACGAAATCCTGAAAAGTGGACCATGGTCATGGGTAGTGGTCGCATGGTCGAGTGTTAAGGGAGGAGCCAGCTATGGAGTTAGGCCCTATTTTAGGCTTCGAAGATTCGAAGGATAAGGAGCTTGGGAGAGCTCGCATGCAGGAGTCCCGAAACCCCAAAACATGAAAGGTGTGTTGTTTACGCCTTGGGTCATAGCCCAAGGTCAGCAGATAAGAAGGGGCTAGCTGGAAAGGAATCAATGCCGAGGTGTGTGTTGGTTCAGAATATAGAAGAGCGCTGAAAATGGGGTGCGCACATGCAGATTTTCTCAAGACCTGTGCCAGAGGACAAAGGGACCTATGGATTCATTCAAAGGGTTCTAGTAGGAGCCCAAATAGCCATTTCGGCTCAGAATAAGATCGATCCAGAGACCGGGAGGTCGCATAACCCTGTTGAGGTAGGGGGATTGCATTAGGTTGATCACAGGGTTTTCCAAGATAGCTCACCCTATCACTTCCTTGCAAAGAAAGGGGAAGCAATTTCACTAGATAGAGGGATGTGAGGAAAGTTTCCAACGATTGAAGAAGTTGTTAACCAGTGCTCCAATCCTGAGGATTGCAGATCCAAATGTAGATTTCATAGTATGCACTGATGCATGCAAAGAAGGACTGGGAGGGGTCCTCAGTCAGAATGGATTTGTAATCTGTTATGAGTCCAGGAAATTAAAAGAGCACGAGAAGAACTATGCAACCCATGACTTGGAGTTGGCAGCCATAGTTCATGCTCTAAAGAAATAGAGGCATTACCTCATGGGAAGGATTTTTGAACTCAGAACAGACCATAATGGTCTAAAATATTTGTTTGATCAGCCAACCTTAAACGCTAGACAAAGTAGGTGGCTGGAATTTCTGTGTGAGTACGAATTTGAGATCAAGCATATCAAAGGAAAGGAGAATAAAGTGGCTGATGCACTCAGCAGGAGGGTGCATGAATTACATGCTACAACCATTAGCATGTATCATACTGATATTAAAAGAAGAATTTTGGAGGCTGCAAATGCAGATCTGTAGTACAGAGAATTGGTAGCCAAGATACAATAGGGTAAGATGCCACAGAAGATGGAAATTTATAAATTGGGAACAGATGGAATACTGCTATACAAGAACAAAATTTTTGTACCCAATGTCCAGTGCTTGAAACATATGATTTTGCAGGAGATGCATAATGTGCCTTATGCAGGGCACCCTGGATATCAAAAATAGTAGCAGCGGTCAAGAGCCATTACTTTTGGCCGGGTAGGAAGAGAGAGATCGCTGAATACATCGCCAGTTGTATGGAGTGCCAGAAAGTTAAAGCTGAGCATAGGTACCCAGGAGGGTTGCTTCAACCTTTACCCATTCCTGAGTGGAAGTGGGAAGTAGTAACGATGGATTTTATTACGGGGTTGCCCCGAATAGGCAAGCTGCATGATTCGATCATGGTGGTGGTGGACAAGCTTACAAAAGCTGCCCATTTTATTCCACTGAAAACTACTCACAAGGCAACAAATGTCGCTGATATTTTCATGAAAGAAGTGGCACGATTGCACGAAATTCCTAAAACGATTGTGTCCGATAGAGACCCGAAATTCACCTCGAATTTCTGGAAAGGATTGTTCAAAGGATTCGGAACGGATCTGAACTTTAGTACAGGTTATCATCCTGAGTCTGATGGACAGACAGAGAGGGTGAATAGAGTAATAGAAGACATACTGAGAATGTATGTGATGGACAAACCATCAAGATGGGAAGACTACCTACACTTGGTAGAATTTGCCTACATGAATGGGTATCATGCATCGTTGAAGATGAGCCCATTTTAAGCACTTTATGGAAGAAAGTGCAATACTCCAGTGAGCTGGGATAATCCAACTGATAGAACAATAGTTGGGCCAGAGTTTCTCAAGGAGATGGAGGACCAAATGATAAAAATTAAACAGAATTTGAAAGCTGCCCAAGACAGGCAGAAAAGTTATGTTGATAAGAACGGAACCCACAGAGAGTTCAAAGTGGGTGATCATGTTTTCCTGAAAGTGAAAGCTAATAGGAGTTCCCTGAAGCTGGGAAGTTGCGCCAAGTTGGTAGCCAGATTTTGTGGGCCATTTGAAATCCTGGAAAGGATTGGGCCAGTTGCATATATGCTTTGGATTACCTGCATCTATGACTGTACATAATGTGTTTCATGTTTCATTTCTTAAAAAGTATATGCCTGATGCTAATCATGTAATTGATTGGAATTTGATCCAGGTGGAGCAAGAAGGTGTCCTGCAAGTGCAACCTGTGCACATATTGGACAGGAAAAAAAAATAGCTCTGGAATCGAGCCATAGGGCTTGTAAGGGTCCAGTGGACCTGGTACGGTCCTGAGGACACGGCATGGGAGCATGAATATGTTATGCGGGCAGAGTACCTGCATCTTTTTGAAAATTTTGAAAATCTTGCAGATGCAGTGTAAAGTTGCACTGAGGACAGTGAAAAAATAAGGGGAGGGGATTGTAATGTTCCCAAGGCCGAGCCCTGTTGTAAATAATGTCTATGAAGTATAAAAATTGTTTATGAACTGTAATTCAAGTTTATAAGGCTGGTGAGCCAAGTTATATAAGCTAGTGGGATTATGTGTTATTAGGCCAGGGAGCCTAAGTGTTGAAGGCTAGGAGCATGATTTTTGTACATGTAATTATGCACAGTATTAATACAAAACATCTCTGCATGTGGACCGACCACGATGAATGAGTGATGGGGGACTAAGCTTCCACAAAACCTGGGTAAGGGATTGGGGGCTGGAAGGTTGGAAAGAGAGGCTAAGTGTGGAGCCTAGGGGCTTAAGTCCTTGGGAATAATATTTTAATATTATCCCAAAAGCCATGTGAAATCTATGTTTTGTCCTAAGTTCCTGGGGAGGGATGCATGCAGCTTCATGGGCGACATGTGTCGACCCAGGCGCATGCGATTTAACCCAGGAAATGAGCCGTGTTGGGGGTTCTCTTTCCATTCTGTCGACTGTTGCGTAGGAGTTGGGTGGGCATTCCTCCAACCATCACCTAAATCTGGGGTTCGACTTTCCAATTCCTCCATCCTCCATATGTACGCGTTTGGCCACTGTGATTGAACCTCTGTACACCTTACGCATCTCTGAAACTAGAGAGGTGAGTCTGTTCCCTATTGATGGTTGGGAGAACTGAATGTTCCATAATTGTTGAGTCGTGCATCTTGTGTTGCTTGCCAAAAATCTTAACGCATCCTGTAATAGCAGAGCCACACTATGCTTTAACGCTGATCATTTTTGTTTTGGGTGTCCATACCCATTTTCCCAATTGACTGTTGTGGCCACGCAGTGCTGGACTATGTGTGGCTTGCTGGCTAGTGTGAGGGAGGTGATTGTTGTTGAAGAGGTAGGTTACCTAGTCTGTGAGCGACTCTCTCCAGGTGAGAGGGTGCGCAGAGGAAGTGAGAACTCCTAGAAGGAGTCCTGTAGCTGCCACAGAGCTTGGAGACTTCCGGTCCAGTCTGTTGCTGAAGCCCAAGGGAAGGGAGGTTAGCAACTGATGGACTGTCTTGGTGACAGTGAAGGTGTATACTCTTGGGGTGGATAGATATGTGGGGAATGAGAGTTTGTGGGTAGTGGGCATAAGTGGCTCCTGGGAGAGAATCCTTGTCCTGTGACTATGTGTCTTCCTGTATTCCCTGCCTAGCCTAGGAATCCCTACCTGGTGGAGCTTAGTCCTAGCTCGGGGGTGACCTATTGCTGAGAGTGATGAGCAGCGTGGTCTAAGGCTGGGAGGTTCATGGGAGGTCTACACACAGTTGGTGAATTACATCCAGTCTAAAAGATAAATATATACATGTGTATAATTTCAATTAAATATGCATGTCTGTGATTCTAGCAATGTTTACATGTATTCCGCTGTATTCGTGAATTATTTTTAATGCCGTGGATTATGTATGCTAACGGTATTAATGTGCTTGCGCTGTGTTTAACTGTAATTAAGAAATTGTATTTCATAAGAATGCATAATATGTTACAATAGTGTTTTTCCACGTAGTAATGTTGGCCCGACCATGGGGTTGATGGTCGTGGACGTTACAGGTCCCATCTATTGGTAAGCAGAATGGGTGCTTAAGCGAGGAGTATCCATTGGGCAGGTAGAGGCTCTAGTGCGATCGTAGCCATTAGAAATCTAGGTTCAAGGACCATTAAATTTTGGGAAATGGACCATTGGGATAATATCGTCAGAAGGGAGGCCAACATATATGGTTGGGGCACTCCAACGAAATAGGTCTGAATAGGTCCAGATTGTTTCTCTGAGGGTGAAAGACAAACCTGACCATCCGATTGAGGGTGCAAAGATACATGGGGACTTCAATAAACTAAGTGAAGAGATTTCTCTGAGAAGTAATAAGAATCATTATAGATTAAATGGTGATAGGAGAAGTCCTCACTTAAATGACCGATGAGTCTGATATCATGCCAATAGAGAGAGAAAGAAAGGAAAACCAACATCCCACCAGCCTAAGTTTGGATTAGGGGGTCAGGTGTGTCACATAGTGGCATTAGATCAGAGTTCAAACTCTACACTTGAATGGGTCACCAAGGGCGCTTAAAAACATGTTTAAGAAAATTTTAAATGTTGTTTAACATCCAAAATTTAAATTGGTAGTGAAATTACTAATAACAGTTGTTGTCTCAACATGTAGGACGTACTGAAATGTAGCATAGGTGAATGATACAACGTATTATAGATGACACCACACACCTCAAATATGAGGAATATGATGGCTGAAGGGATAGAGAAACCCTTCCAGATTTTATGGCCATTGTTAGAAGTATGAAGACATACAATGAGAGACTCATAAGAGCTCATGCCGAGTAGGTTGATTTGAATGATGTGTTACTACAGATATTGTCGGAGATTTAAAAATATCTACAGCAAGGCCCAAGTAATGTAGAGTTGCAGCAGTTGAAGAGGTTGAAAACCCCTTCACATGATCAAAAGCATGGATTCACTCATAGCAATGTGGGAAATAGTTATTATAGGAAGAGGCATCAAGATGCCAAGAAACACAGATTTGGTGGAAGTGTTTCCAGAGATTTTTCTAGCAGAAAGACTACTTCGGTAGATTTGTCTAGTAGTGGCACAGAGTCAAGTGTCCCAAAGAAGAAAAAGAGGAATAATTCTCAGAGTTCTTTGACTGAAGAATTCAAGAGGGATAAGATGCCTACCTTTGATGGAGAAATTAAGAAGGAATAAGAAGTTAGGCATGGATGTTTGGTCTGAAGAAGTATTTTCAGGTACACAATTATTTCGAGAATACCAAGGCAAGGGTTTCCATTTGGTGGGAATACCTCAAGGAGATCAAGGGACTAAAGGAAAGAAAATTGACATGGAAACAATTTGAAAAATAATTCTGAAAGGATTACCTATCGGAAAAGTATTACAATGAAAAAATTAGGGAATTCCATGAGCACAAGTTGGGTCAACTTACCATCGATGCATATGCAAAAAGGTTTATGGAATTGTTGAGGTATGTCTCTTACCTCAAGGATGAGAAAGAAAAAGTGCAACGTTTTCTTAGTGGGTTGCCATGGTCCTACCAAGATCGAATTGAGTTTGATAAACCCAAGACATTGGAGGACACTATTTGAAAGGCCAAGTGTTGCTATGATCAATCTAAGAATAGGAAAGAGCCTTCAAAGGACTAGAAGAGGAAGGAAAAGAGTGGATTCCAGAAGAAGGGATTCAATTCATTTCCATACAAGAATTCTAGGAAAGGTGGATAGCTAAGTCAACCAAGTAGAAGTGTGCATCAATAGAACTTTCCACCTCAAAGTGGAAATCGACCAGCAGAGCAAGCAAGAAAAAGAGCAGAGGAACCCAAGAAAGGACCTTTGCAATGTTGGGGATTTGGAGAGACAAATTTGTTGGGGGACTATCCTCATAGACAACATGACAAAAAAATGGTGTATAATGTGCAGGAAGCAACTACAATAAATGATGTAGCCAAAAGCGGGCCAAGAATATATGACGTTGTGGAGAATTGACAAGCAGCCCACCAAGCCTCTATGGTGGAATTAGATTATATTGTTGCTAAGCAACCTATTTCTATTTTAATTGACTCGGGATGTAACCTCAGTTATATTTCACCTCGAGTTGTTGAGGCATTTTCATCACAGAGAAAGAAACATGCAAGAGCATGGTTGGTCCTTTTAGCCACTGGAACAAAGAGGAAAGTGGATGAGGTCATAGAAGCATGTCCAATTGAGATGACTGGACTGAAGACTCAAGAAACCTTAAATATCCTACCCCTAGGCTCATATGATGTGTTGCTGGGAATGGATTGGTTAGTTTCCCACAAGGAAAGGTTAAATTGTTATGAAAATGAGAAGATGAGAAGGGAAATTAAGGATTTTGCAAGGCATTCAAAATCCTGTTTCAGTGAGGAAAATAATAGTGTTGTATCTAAATAATTTCAATAGAAAATGGTGCCCCTTATATGATAAACAAACGCTTAACTCAACAAAGAGCAAAGAGTTGAAGGTTGAAGATCACCCAGTGTTTTTGGAGTTTAAGGATGTGTTTCCAAAAGAAGTTCCTAGACTACCTCGGAAAAGCGATATTGATTTCTCAATAGATCTTGTGCCTGGAGTGGTGCCAACTTCGAAAGTACCTTATAGGATGAGCACCTAGAGTTTTTGGAGGTGAAGGTGCAACTAAAGGAAATGTTAGAAAAGGGTTATATTAGGATGAGTGTATCTCCATGTGGAGCACCAACCATGTTTGTAAAGAAGAAGGATGGTACCTTGAGACTATGCATTGACTATAGGAAATTGAACATGATGACCATCAATAAGAAGTATCCTTTACCCACGATAGATGATCTCTTTAACCAGATCAAAGGAGTTGAAATTTTCTCAAAGATTTATTTAAGGTCATAATATCACCAAGTCAGAATCAAGGATGAGGACATCCACAAGAAAACCTTTAGAACATGGTATAGGCACTATGAGTTTTTAGTGGTGCCATTTGGACTTACAAATGCACCAGCCACATTCATGTGTCTAATGAATAGTATGCTCACAAACTATTTGGACAAGTTTTTATTAGTGTTTGTGGATGACATCTTGGTGTATTCAAAGAACATAGAAGAGCATGAAGAGCATCTTAGAATGGTTCTACAGGTGTTAAGAGAGCACCAACTATATGTTAAGTCCAAAAAGTGTGTTTTCTTTCAAAAGGAAATCAAGTATTTAGGCCATGTAATCTCAAAAAAAGGAGTGGTAGTGGGTCCTGAAAAGATCAAGGAAACCATGTATTGGTCTTCCCCTAAGAATGTCATGGAAGTAACATCCTTCATGGGATTGGATGGATATTATAGAAGGTTCATAAAAGGATTTTCCAAGATTGGTAATCCTATCACTTGATTGGAAAGAAAGGGGAATAAATTTATATGGTCACCAGAGTGTGAAGATAGCTTCCAATAGTTGAAGCATATTTTAACTAATGCCCCTATTTTGAAGATTGCAGAGCTAGGAAAGGATTTCCTGGTTTGCACAAATGCTTGCAAGGAAGGACTAGGAGGATTCCTTATGCAAGAAGGGAAGGTTATTTGTTATGACTCATGAAAGTTGAATTAGCATGAGAAAAAGTATGTTGCTCACGATCTAGAATTGGCAGCAATTGTGCATGCATCGAAGATGTGGAGACATTACTTGCTCGAGAGAAGATTTATCGTAATGACAGACCATTGTATTCTAAAGTACCTATTCAAATAACCAAGGTTGAAAGATAGACATGATAGATGGATGGAATTGATCAATGATTTTTATTTTGAAATCAAACACATTAAAAGAAAAGAGAACAAAGTGGTAGACATGCTCAAACGAAACATTCATAATATACACTTAGAAAAACAAAGTGTAGGAGAGTCTGATAACAAGCAGAGGATTGAAACCCTCTTGTAAGAAGATGCATTTTTCACTCAAGTGAAAGAATGGTTATGACGAGAACCCAAGGAAAATAAATATGAAGTATATAATCTTAGAGATGATAGTATTCTAATGTATAATAATAGGTTGTATGTTCCTAATTCAATAGAGTCGAGACATTTGGTCATGGATGAATTCCATAAGAGACCATATGTAGGTCACCTTGTCTACTAGAAGATGGTGACAATGATAAGGAAGTTGTATTATTGGCCCAGGATGAAGAAAGACATCACTGAATACATTGCTAAATGCCTGGAATATCAATGGTGAAAGTTGAGAACACAAATCCAGTAGGTCCATTGCATCCTTTGCCTATTCCAGGGGGGAAATGAGAAATGATTTCCATGGATTTCATTACAGGTCTATCAAAGACAATCAAGCAACATGATGCGATCATGGTTGTGGTGGAAAATCTGAGAAGGGAAACTCAATTTATTCCCATTAAGTCTACTTTCAAATCCATAGATGTTGCTAATGTGTTTATAAAAGATGTTTTTAGAGTGCATGGTTTACCCATGACCATAATCTTGGATAGGGATGCCAAGTTCACTTCAACTTTTTGGAAAATCTTGTTTATGGGATTAGGAACGCAATTGGTGTTTTGCATGACCTACCATCCTCAAATAGATGGTAAGAGAGAAAGAGTGAATATAGTGCTAGAGGACATGTTGAGGATGCATGTTATGCATCAACCTAAGAAGTGGGAAGAGTATCTACCCCTGGTAGAGTTTGCCTACAACAATGGTTATCAAGAGTCATTGAAAATGAGTCTATTTGAGCTTCTGCATGGTAGAAAGTCTATATTTCCAATCAACTAGGATAGTCCGATGGATAGAGTCACACTTGGATTTGAATTCTTGGAAAGAGTGGGGCATGTAGCATATATAATTGCATTACCACCTATTGTTAAATCTCATAATATGTTCCATGTGTCTTTGTTAAAAAAATATGTACATGATTCTAATCACGTTATTGATTGGACTATGATACAAGTGGAACCAGAGGTAGAATTCCAACCCGAACCTCACTACATCATAGAGAGGAAAGAAACAATGCTCTGGAACTGAGTCGTTGTGTAGGTCAAGGTGCAATGTAAGATCTTTGGATTAGATGAGGTTACATGGGAGATGGAAGATGCCATGAGATTGGCATACCCATTTTTGTTTTACGTATAATTGTATATACATGGTGTTTGTAAACATGGAGGACAAAATTTCTTTAAAGGGGGAGAGGAATGTATTTCCATGTTTTTCCCCAAGACTGTAATTATACTTAATACTTCACATGTTATGTTTATGAAGCATGAAATCATGTTTTGATTAATTAAAACACCAAACCACTGATTGAGAAGAAAAAACCTTGAAAGTACTGGCCATGATACACAAGTGGGAATCAATGAAGAAAGTATTGATGACTTGGCATGGTGAGGTGGAGCTGAGTTGTTTTTATGAAAAAAATAAGAATCTTGTTTAACAAGATAACTTATGCTTACTAAGAATAAAATTACACCTTCCAGTGTACCCGATCTGAATGTAACCACTTGATCAGTTATGAGAGGTTAGGGAAGTAGTTGAAGCAGTTAATAGTTGTTGACAGACCGGTCTCTTAAAAGAGGAAAGGGCCAATTGAATGACCTGGTAGCGGGTCACCATGAACTTTCCCCTTCAGGATGGGAAACACAAGATGTAGGTTATGTTTGCAGGAAGCCACGAGAGTCTCAAGAGGATTGGTCGAAGAAGAGACAGAAGGTGGAAAGACACCACCAGACTAGGACATTCAACAGAAGAAGAGGTAAAACACTAGACATAGGAGATACAGACAAAAAAGAACACAATGAGTAGATGAGATAGGTTGTTACACATTATTTTGGTCACTCTGGTGGTGTCTCTACATTTGTGTGTTCAGGCTCTCATAAGGACCTTTTGCCTGAGAAAAGTGACTATTGTCTTCTTCCATAAAACATATTTTTAAGATGAGTTCGCAGGCTGACTATGTTGTAGGGTGCGAGAATCTTGATTCTTACAGGCAACCCTATACCTAGCCTGTGAAGTGTTCGTAATCTTCTCTATAGGTAGGGTGCAAACCTGTTTCAAAGCTTAAAAGGAAGAGGAAGTTACGAAGGTTATAGAAGAGGATCTTCTATAAAATGAGTTGGCATTCGCATGGTTGGAATCCTACTGACTTCTCAGATTTAGTGGGATCATCCTCATCCCTTTAACCATATCCCCTTCTCCTATATAATGAAGGGTTTCTCAAGGAAGAGGTTAAGCAAGATTGAATAAAGAATTGATGAAAGAATAGATTCAAAATTGTGTGAGGAATCTTATTTGAATTGATGCTTGAGGCCTCCATTTGTCCATTAAGCCCTAGTGAATCTTCTTCATGCAAGTTTGGAGCAAGTGTGTGTGTTGGAACAAAGGAACACCAAAAGGAATCTTGCAACATCAAGGTGATCTGGTTGTATCTTCTACTTTCATATTAATATAATACAGTGGCATGTCCCTTTCCCATAAAATTACTCTTATTTTATTGCATAATTCCTTGATCATATGCATAGGTCGTCATCGAATATACTTTACTATCTTCACTTTGGTTGGTTTGTGTTGTCTTGGATCTAATCTCACAAGAGCACCGGAGCGAAGTAGGAACAACAAAGACCTAAGGAAGCAATATAAAGGTATGTCATTCATTCCTCCTTTAGTAGTAAATTCAATGATAGTTTCTTAGGGAAAGTGTCATGTCCTGTCCTATTTTGTTCTAGATCCAGGTGGATCTAGGGAGATCTGTTAGTGTTCGCATATACCAATTTATCCAATAACAAAATTGACGACACCACTGGGGATACAACTCATTTTGTAGTTTTTTGTTGGCCATTTTCTCTCAACCTACTTTTTTCATTACCAACTAGTCTTTGAGTCTGTAAGAGACCCTTATAGACTCTCTGGACCCAGAAGTTCACTCAAAATTTTTGTCCTTTTCAAAAATTTTCTTGATTACAAACCTTCTCGCACTTTACCTCTCTAGGACCTACAAGAGTCATTGATGTTCGCACCCTGCTGTTCAATCCAGTGCGACCTTCTCGCACCCTGCTGTTCAATCCAGTGCGACCTTCTCGCACCCTGCCTGTATCTAGACTGTGAGAATCCCTAATTCTCACACTGTATCCCACTACCAGGATCTGAACTCATTTTCAAAAGTTTTGGATTAGGTCTTCCTGTCTTTTTGATGCCCAAATTTGTTTGTTTATCTAGGAAGAACTTCTTTTGCTAGTGTTTGACTGTTTCTTGACTTCAAATCTTGTGGTTGATTAGTTTTCGAAGATCGAAAACTCTTCGTACTCTTTTTCCCAATTTTTGTTTCTTAACCTTTTATCAACAAGAGTATAATCTCAGATTCTATGATCTGAGTGCTTGTTTGATCAAAAGCCTTTGATTGGATTAAAATTTGGGATTAATTGTCCTTTCAGATTGCTTGCTGCTTGAAAATTTTTGTTTGTGTGCATTTGAGGAGATTTTTTCTTGTCAGTTTGTTATTTTTATCTTCATTGAAAGATCTATTTGGGTGTTGTTGAGTATCTTATTTCCATTGGTTGCTTACTTTTTCTTAGTTCCATCCACATTTTTGGGTTTATAATTTTTTTTTTCTTTTTCTTTTAAGCAATCATTTATTCAGAAAATATTGGCGTTAAAATATTGGAAGAGAATGAATAGTGAATTTGCATTGTCAATGATTGTTTGGTATTACATTTCAAAAGAGCTTGTGCATCGTAGTTTGCATTGTTCCATAAAACTCCTCTTTCCCTGCTGTAGATAGAATTCATCAAATGAAAATTTGTACCATTCATTTCTATTTACGCATTGTTGGGTCAGAGTCTTATACAACATTGGTTTCATTTCCGTCTCCCTCTTGCATAACAACAACCTTTAATAATATTGCACAACTTTAAAATTCAACTAGTAACTTTTTCTAGGGCTCTTTTGCACCAACATTAGCTAGGCTAGAGCTTTGGAAAAGGCAGTGAGACACACTCTCCAAAGCGTAAAACACACAATAGTATCTTGTAATAGGGAGTGTCAAATTCCATTTGCAACATTTTGTCCTGGGAAGCCCTTCTCACACAAGGGTCACACCTGAGGTCGCATTGAGATTGACAAAGTTACTCACCCTTCTTTGTTGATCTCGGTGTAGAGATTGCATGTATTACGGGGGTTACTTGGAGGTATACCCACAATGATGAGTGGAAGCCTCTCAAGTTGATTTCAGGCTAGATACCCTACCCTTGCGTGTGGATCAGACTGTCGACTGTTCCCCCAGGCATCATTGTTGTTTGTGGTAAATTTAATAGCCTATCTTCTTAGCGTCCTACACAAGGTGACTGTGGAGGGGTAAGTCTTCATGGTACCTGGAATCGATGTTGGCCAGACTTGCTTGGGCTCCTTGGAGGGTATGCCCACGATTATGTGTGGGAGCGTGCACCAAGGTGTAAGTCCGTTAAGTAGGTCGTCAACATAACTTTTCCACGCTATCCCAGCCCCTTCTTGTCTCGACATCATGGTGTTGGATTTCATCACCAACTAGTGATCTCGGAATAGGAAGGTCTTGTTTTTTTTATTTTGATTCTTAGATTTTACTAGTGCGTGTTGTTTGTTTCTGTAAGTTGTCCATATAATTTATTTCGTGATATTTTCACTCGATCACCATTGAACCTCCACGCCATTCATGTAGAATGCAAGGACTACCCCCAGAATATCTGGAAGGTTCTCAACCCTTTCCTACCAACTCACCCGAGGGATCTCCTCAACAGAGTGAAGTCCAAGACATTGCCACTCCATGACTGGAAAGAACCGACTCTTTAGAACAATTCCGAATTACAGATTATCGAGAGGGCTTGCGACTTCCTCCTGACTTTGTGAGATGTATTGTTCGAGTGAATTCATCTGGAGATATTATTGTTGAGTCTTATGGATTACCAACCGGACCTTTCACAGGCCCTGAAGGTCAAAATCCTTCAGGAGCATGCGTTGATATCACTGTCACACCTGAGCCACTCGAAACATCCGATCCAGACGCAATACCTTTTACTACTGCCTATTATTTCCCTGGTTCGAACGCTCAACCAACTGACCATATCTTGACTGTCCCCCTTGAAATGGCCCATTATACAATGGTCCCAGATACTACGAATCTTCACACCATGAATACGGTGGCTAACCAATCCCCCATTGGCACACCGCTTTTTCCCAGACTCACCCCAATGCTTCCTCCCAGATATCATGCGTTGAATGCTTCTATTCCTGTTCCTACACAAATCCCATCCAGGACTCCTGGAATTTCCACTCCTTCTGGGCACCATCTTGTTCCTAGTTTTATTCTGACACTTCCTCGAACCCCTTCCAATGGGTCTCTTCCATCCCCTATCAGAGGAACCGATCCTAGTGGCACCATTCAGTCTTTCACACCTAATTACCAGATTCCTGTTGGCAGACATTTTCACCCTGGAGGTCAAATCCCAATTGGGACACAACCTCCGATTTGGCCCGGTATTGGAACTATCTTATCCAAAATAATCCTCAATCGACTGGGGGGAAACAACCTCAAACTAACTCTTTCATACCCCCTAGTACAGGCCAACCATATCTAGGTCCGTCCAATTCCATTTGGGGCTTGAACGCTAGACCCAACATCCCTGTTCAAGGGAACCGCCCTAACCAATACAACCCTATAAATTACATGCCTCCGTACCAACAACCAAATCTGCCCGGATCTTCGCATTATATGCAAAATGCTTACGGTCCTATTGGTATACCTATGAGACTTCCTCCCCAAAGTCACCAGTACCCCCACGTGAATAGATAGTTACCTTTCTTAGCCACCCGAGACCTCCCTGATCTATCTAGAATTTTAAACGATCCTATCCGTCACTCTCCTCAATGGCCTGCCATACCAACCAAACTACCTTCCGACATTCCTAAGTTCGATGGTAAACCAGGAGAGGACCTGAACAATCATGTAATGACTTTCCACCTTTGGTGTTCATCCAACTTCTTGATGGATGACTCTATTCGATTACATCTTTTTTAGCAAACTCTCACGGGGTCCGCCACAAAGTGGTGTATAGAATTTCTGTGAGGATTCTTCGTTGAATTTAACACCCTCTCCATGGCTTTCCTCACCCACTACCAGTTACCGATCTGATACGAAACAAGAACCAAAATTTTGAGTTCTTTCAAACAAACCAAAGCCACTCATATCTTTGATCACATTCATGATTGGCGATGGCGAAGGCATCTCATCAAACTTGAGCTTCCCAATCAGTTACTGGTAGAGTGGTTCACGAAATCATTCGTGAATGATATTTCTCGTGACATTGCCATGGGTGGAGTTGTTATAGAAGAATAGGCGATCAATCGTGCTCAATACCTTGACCTCGTTTACTCACAAATGGGTACTCTTTACGATTTTCTCCCTGATGCACCTCATCCTTCTACTACTGCTTCTTCAACTACCCCTGCTGCTTCTCATGCGGTTGATGGTGTGATTGGCACTTTCCATGCCCAACCCCACTCTGCAAAAGCCTCTACCACCAACCCCAAGTCTGTTGCTTCTAATGTTAAACATGCTCTGTCTCCTACTCCTCCCACGGACAAGACTTCTGAGGTGAACTCTATTCAATCTACCCCTTCCAGAAAGAATAAATCCAGAAAAGGGAAGGGTAAGAATAAGGAGGATAAAAATAATTCGCCATCTTAGAAGACCAAAAATCAACCTGTTGATGATAAGGATAAGTGCAAACCCCGATACCCTTGTCTTATCTGTGGTCATGATCACTACACTAAGGATTGTTCGAGACGAGCCGATGTTACTAAGTTCCTTCAAGGGACCCTGAAACCGCCTACCTCGACCATCTTGTCACAACCCTTTCCTTATCAACAACAATCCCAATTGGCCATTCATGACCAACCTTACCCCTCCAATACATCCTATGTCTTAATGTGTACAGGTGATTCAAAGAAGAACGACATCACACTTACCACTTAAGCCAAAGATTATTATTCCTCCAAAGAGAAGGTTGATGAAATACCTCCTTCCTTGGTCCAAACATCTCCATCAGCTCCACCTAAAAATGGTCCTCTTCATCTCGAACGACCGAGCCTAGACACATTTCTTCTCCCTCCCCCGAAGGGTGTTGTTCGAAAGTCTGCTTTCAATCCTCATGTGTGTGCTGCCTAGAACTATAGTATTGTAGAAGATCTGGCCCAAGCACCATCTGAGATGTCAGCCCTCAAAGTCCTTCAGAGTTCTCCCACACAACGAAAGTCACTGTTGAAAGCTATTGGTGGAATCAACCTTATCGATACAAATTTAATAATTTTTGACTTGGAATATCACATTCCAAGGTTACCCCCTCAACTTGCATTTCAAATACAAGTTATTTTCTACGACAAGAACATTTGTAGAACAATTATTGATGAGGGTACCTCAACATGTGTCATGTCTGTTACCTGCTGGAAGGTCATCGACTCTCCTCCCTTAACCGAATCACACAACATGCTCAAAGCCTTTAATGGCTCCGGGTTTAAGCCTTATGGTGTCCTCCCTTCGTTGCCTATTACGTTAGAAGACAAAACAGTGAACGTTGAAGTTGAGGTCTTTGATGCTCCTCTCGATTACAACCTTCTACTTGGCCATAGCTGGATCGATTCCATGCGCGCAATTGTGTCCACTCTTTTCCATGTCGTACATTTCCCACATCAAGGAAAAGTAATTACGATGGACCAATTGACCTTCTTTAACTTTGATACATGTACCAACAATGTACCTTTCATTGTGAAAACAACCCCTGGATATGGGAATGTTGGTGTGGATCTTCTTAAAGATTCCTCTTTGATGGGTACTTTCCCCATTCCACCACCTGATGTTCCACATCTGTTTGTCACCTTGATAAACATGATTTCCACCTCTATTCAAGAAACCCCTGCGTCTTATGACCCGTGGATAGTAGCCAACCCCGGTGATCATCTTCTCTATGGAAACCAAATGCCTTTAAGTCCAGTCAAATCCGCTTATCAAGCCATTCAATCGAAAACCTCTTATACCCCCTCTCTTGGTGATCTATCTCCAAATCCTTTCCATGTCATTTTTTCTACAGACGAGATGATTATGTCTGTTATGTCCATGGAAGATACCCCTTGGGACGATGGACATCATTGTTCCATTCTCTTCCTAGAACAACACACCATTGAGAGTTACCAACGGATCTTGACCCTGTCAACCATTGTTGTCATTTCTTTCATTCCAGAGTCTACACATGATATGTTCTACAAAGGGAAATTAAGTAATATCTCACCCACCATCCCCCTCGACATATCCATTAAACATGGAGTTGTCGAAAATGTGCATATCGAAGATTCGAGTTCCACTGACGAAGTTGTCACCTACAAGTCTCTTTTTAAAGAATTTTGTGACGTCTTCGCATGGAGTTATGAAGAAATGCCGGGTATTGACCCCGACATTGTTGTACACGAGATTAAGACATACCTGGGTGCTAAACCCGTCCGACAATGACTTCATTTGGTCCACCCATGTAAAGTAGCTACTATCAAGCTTGAAGTTGAGAAACTTCTTAAATCTGGCTTTATTTACCCTATGGCTCTAACTGACTGGGTTTCCAATCTTGTTCCAGTTAACAAAAAACAAGGTACGATCTGCGTGTGCATTGATTATAGGGATATTAAGAAATCTTGTCCTAAAGACAACTTTCCCACCCCCTTCGTTGACCAGATCATCAATGATTGTGCCGGGAGTGAAATATTTTCTTTGATGGATGGTTTCTCTGGATATAATCAAATCAATATCATACCCACCGACTAACACAAGACTGCTTTTATTTGTCCTTGGGGCACTTTTGTCTACCAGAAACTACCCTTTGGTTTAAAGAATGCCGATGTGACTTTTCAACGTGCTATGTCTTATGCCTTTCATGATATAAATCACATTTTCCAACCATATCTCGATGACCTACCAACTCATTCCATGCACCGTGTCGATCATCCAACACACCTATGAGCCATTTTCCTCCAATGTCAGTTTTACCGTATACGCTTGAACCCGCACAAATGTGTTTTTTGTGTAGAATCCAGCCGACTTCTAGGATTTATTGTTCCACATCAAGGGATTAGGGTAGATCCTTTGAAGGTCAAGGTGATTCTGAATCTCCCTCCTCCTTCCTCTCTTCGCCAGCTACAAAGTTTGCAAGGGAAGGCAAACTTTCTACATTGTTTCATCCTAAACTATGCTGAGTTAACCCTTGGATTTACTCGACTGCTCAAGAAAGGTTCTGAGTTCGTATGGGATACCACTGCCAATAAAGCTTTCAACGCTTTAAAACCGAATTTAACATGTACCCCACTACTTTTCCCACTCAATTACAGTCGCGATTATATCTTATATCTCGCAGCCTCAGACTACACCATTTCTATGATTCTAGTCTAGGAGGATGATTCTCATGACAAACATGTTATTTATTATCTGAGTCGAAGTCTCACAATTACCGAAACCAAGTATTTACATGTTGAAAAACTGGCCTTCGCTGCTGTCCAAGTTGTTCAACGTTTCCGGCACTATATCCTTTTACGCAAGACTACTGTGATTTCCAACTGCAACCCTATGCATCACATTCTTACACGCCAATTGCTAGGGGGAAAATACTCAAAATGGATCATAATACTCCATGAGTTTGACTTAGAATTTGAACGTGCTAAGTCCAAAAAATCCTTGGTGTTTTCCGAATTGATATGCGACCTTCCCTGTTCTAAGACGAAAAATGTAGCAGAGGATTCATTACCCGATGAATCCCTTTTTCTGATTAGTTCCGATGACCTTTGGTATGGGGATATCATCATATATCTCCAGACTCAGACTTTCCATCCCGATTTGTCTAGCACTGACCGTTGTCGAATATGCTACCAAGCCCATCAGTATATTATCCTCGATGATACTCTTTATCATTGTGGGATTGACTCCATTTCTTGACAATGCCTCACATTTGACGAAGCCGAGAAAGCCTTGAATGAATACCATTCTGGAGCATGTGGTGTTCACATGTCTGGGTATGCTACTGCCCAAAAGATCTTACGAGATGGGTATTTTTGGCCTTCTTTATTCAAGGATTGTATTATTGCTGTCCAAAAATGCCACACTTGCCAAACCTACAACAACAAAATATGATCTCACCCTGCTCCTCTACACCCTGTAGTCTTCGTTGGACCTTTTGCGAAATGGGGTATCGATTTCATGACATGTCACCCTCACTCGGCTGGGGGGCATGGATACATTATTGTAGCGGTAGATTATTTTACGAAATGGGCTGAGGTGATGCCGACATTCGACAATACCGGAAAGACTACAACACTATTCATATTCAATCACATCATTGCTCGGTTTGGTGTTCCTCAAGCTATTGTTACTGATCACGGTAGCCACTTTAGAAACTTCATGATGTCAGAACTCACTGAAAAGTTGGGTCTTCGCCATGAAAACTCAACATCCTATTATCCACAGGCCAACGTCCAGGTTGAATAAATAAACAAAGTCCTCATTACCATGCTTCGACAAATGATAGGGATTCACAAAACGATTTGGCACTCGATGTTGTTTTCGACATTATGGGCTTACCGGACATCCGTCAAGTCTTCTATCGGGTTTACACCTTTCCAGTTAGTTTATGGTCTCGAAGCCATTTTTCCGATTGAATGTGAGATACCATCTCTAAATCTAGCCGTTGAACTTCTCCCAAACACTTCTGTTGAAGAAGAACGTCTATTGTATCTTATGCAACTAGACGAAACCCGTCGTGATGCCACCCTAGTTATAGAAGCCCAGAAGAAACGCGTCAAAGCCCAATACGACAAACATGTCAAGCCACACATTTTCTCTGAAAGTGATATAGTTCTCCTTTATGAACAAGATCGATATTTGCTAGGAGCCAAAAATTTTGAGGCTATGTGGTGAGGCCCTTATATCGTCAGACGGGTGTTGGAGAAAGGAGCCTACAAGTTAGTGGACTATGATGGTATCCCTTTGAGTGAACCCAGAAATGGGATTTACTTCAAGAAATACTATGCTTAGATAATCTATGCATGACTTCCTATATTTTATTGTATCATACTTTTTGTGTGTTACTTTAGTGTTCTTTTTCGTTATTTGGTTTTTGCCTGCGACTGCTTACCTTGCGTTGTGCTTGGTTTCTAGATGTTGGAGTCTTCGTTACCCTACATTGGCTTCGCCGATGGTGCTAGTCATGGTACTCAAAACCTTGCTTCTGTTGCATGAGCAATTTATGCACCTACAAATGAAATTATCAGACTATGAGGTGTTTTCCTCGGTCGTGCGACCAATAATATCGCAGAATATAGTGCCGTCATCGAGTTGTTGACTAATGTTATTTCTCTTGGTATCCGCCACCTAGTGATATGACTTGATTCGCAGCTAGTAGTGCTACATTTAAGTAATGTCTATGCTATCCGAAGTCCTACTTTATTATGGGTATATCTATGAATTCACCTCTTGGAACGTCATTTTGATTATATCGAATATCAAGCTGGTAGAAGCCATATATATATATATATATATATATATATAACGATCAAAAGTTTTACAATTTTTTTTTGTCCAGGACCAAAATATCAAAATATATGAAGCCCATGGATTCTACAAATTAGCATCACAGATGATGCTCATGGTAACATACAACTACTCGGGCTACCCTACGGAGAAGTTGACTAAGAGACTCAGACACAACCACAGTATGGCATTGATAGCACCTTGGGATCTCCCCAATAGCGATGTCCGGGACATCCGTAGTCAGTCCCTCTAAGTTCTGTTCAACTGACTCATAGTCCTCATCATCCCATCTTGCGACTGGAGCCACTTCTCCTCGTCTCTGAATGGAAGATGTTCCTGAAGGTCGATACGACCCCACATCTGTGTTATCAAAAGAAATTTTTTGATTAGTCCTTGGATCAAAGACATAAAAACATTTTATATAATAAAATTTATAGAAAAAATTAAAAGAAGAAAAAAATGTGTACTTCTTACCTAAGTCACCCCACTGAGCATCCTCAAGTAGGACCAAATCTAGATCTCCTCATAAATCCAAACCGACATATGCGTAGTCATCGATCATCAACATCTGGGGCCTCAACCAGTCAAAAAATGAATCGTTATATTTGATTATAGGCCCTACTATGTGCCGAACCATGAGGTTACACCACCTCAGCATCCTCAGATCCCGTGGGGCCGGTAAACCCCGATATACCAGTAGTCGCAGTAGTGGGACCCTCTCAAGGAAGAATGAAACCAAAAGTGACCCGTACCCGAACTTCTTCCGGTCACCCCTTCTGCACTTTGTCAGTTGCCTCTTCATATTGTGGAGAACCACGTCCGACCAGTTGAAAACCTAAGGCTCTGTGCACTCTATTGCATATTGGAAATATCTCTGGAGAGCCATGTGTAGAGAAACAATCCTGACCATGCGTGCAATGGTAAACAAGATAGTCTTCAAGGTCATATTTTGGAAACCCCAGATGGAAACCTTACCCTTGCTTCTCTCCACCTCGGGAACACAATATCGGAGAACATACTCGCTCATAGGAAGTCTGCCGCCTCTACCTCCTGTCAGAGTATCATGGTATCCACGTCATGAAAACCCCGTCAGAAAATAGATATCCTCGATATCTAGTGTCAGCATGTGGACCCCTACATGAAATAACTGTTGATCCACATCCCACATGTGTACAAGGTACTCTAACAACCTGAGTTGGGATCTCATGCCCGGGATCCTGAAATTTTTTAAGAGCCCACATTCCTAGAGGGAAACAACTGTACCTAAATCATTTTCGGCAATGCAATCATCCTCCTCATGTTCTCTTTCCCTCCATTCCAACATCTTTATGGTCAATACTTGCAATAGAGTCATGAGAAGGAAGTTAGCAACTTGTTTTAACCTCTTGCATGAATTTTTATTGAGTAAAAACTTGCATGAAAATCTATTTTTCGGCCCTCGCAGGTGAAGCTTGGACACAATGCGAGATTCTCATAGGTGCACTGAAGCTCACCTGCGAGAATCTTAGGCTCTTGCAGGTCCCAAATGGCTCACTTGTGAGAATTCTTGAGCGCATTCACTGACCCTAAAATGGACTCAAACACTTAAATTTTCCAATAAAAATCAATTTTAATCCATGATAAAGTTGAAGAATCAGGAGATTACCTCGTTGGCTGAAACCGTTTGCTGAATGATCGCTTGTACCTCCTGCAATCGAGCAAAGAAATTTGGGGAAAAATAGGTGCGTTGGACAAGTTTTTGGCAAACTAACAATGAAATGGTAAAAAGGGCTTTTCACCCATATTTATTCACTTTTTTTCTATTTCTTATTGATTTTTTTATATTATTTTCATTATTTTGTTTAAAAACCTAATACCCTAATAGCCTTGTGAGTATGGTTTTTCGCAGGTAGGTGACCTAGAAGCTTGAATGACGGTGTACGAGTATTTTTTCCTTTTTTCATCACATGTAAGAATACCTTTTTAGGGTTTTGTAGGAAAAACCTCGAGCTCAGTCTTCGTTCGTTCTCGTGCTCGAAAATACATGAGAACGCAACCGAGTATACTTTTGTCATCTTTTCGTACTCGTCATGGTAACACAAAAATAACGAAAATAAGGGAGTATCTTTTAAGCTCTTTTCACGCTCCATAAAAATGAAAAGATTTCCGAGCGATCTTGTTCTTTTCACGCTCATAAAAGTATTTGAAGAAAATGTTCGATGAGCGATATTTTATCACTTTTTCGGTCTTGTCAAACTAATTTACAAAAAAGGAACTGAGAGAGTTCTCTTTAAGTGTTTTTCAGACTCTCAAAACATGAAAAACCCCCGAGTTTTCTATCTTTGGACTCGTTAAACAAACATCAAAAGACCCTTTATGGGACCAAACCACTCCTTCCTAGGGTTCACTAAATGTACTCTGAGGGACTCATCCAAAGGATGAACTTACATCAACAAGCATATGTTATCCTCCTCAAGCTTGTGTAAAAATAAAGAGGTACTCACCAGAAATGGTGGGGGAAATTTTGGGAAAGGGATATGCCTTTGTATTTGTATTAGTGGCAGTCAGCGTCGCTCTTGAACATGACACTCCCTATTCGTCATTTGAATCCGGGTTGGGAAATCCATTTGTCTCTCGTCTGACTTACTACAAGGTCATATCTTGGGTCATCTTTGAGTCAATGCTGCCAAGACCATTGTCATGTCGTTCATATGTTCAAGAGAAGTACAAACATGCCCTCCATTGATTCGACCATCTGTAGTTGTCCATTCTTACCATGTCGGCCTTCCCTGTGTCCATTTCAAATCATATTCATACTTTGACTTACTGTCAAAATCTGTTACTTATTTCGTGTCATTGACGGGGGATACACCAAGGCCCTCCTATGACGAGTCTTTTTCCATCGACTCCAACTCATTATCTGGGATAAGACTTATAAATCATTTAGTACCTTAGAACCTGCATGCCTTAATGGAAGGTCTCTTTGCTTTCGACAGTGGATTCACATCATTGGTCCCTGATCAAGAGATTCCGCTAAGTGTTCGACTTCAGCTCATTTATTCACATTCGTTCGGATTTTCCTTAGGTACCTTGGGAGTCATTGACATTAATGGTGATTTCCCTCGCACATGTTAATGGTTTTCATCAATGACCGGTAATCGAGTGGTTTCTACCATGTTCGACTTTTACACATGTAATCACATGGCTAGATTCATATTTTTCAGACGACGGGATTGAAGACCCTGGGTCTCATCTTTTTGACCCAGGTTGCACTAGAGTATTTATGATTTGTATTGACACATAGATCCACTTTTTATGTCACGTGGCTATGTCCTAATATGAGTCTTTTAACACATAGATCGACAGTGTATTCCTGGTGGCTATGTAGCATTTTGACGACATGGATCCATGGTGTATGATTGGTGGCCATGGCCTACATTTATGATTTCATTCATTTGTGGTCTGAGCATGAGAATGTCTACCTCAGAACTGGTATTATATTCTGCAGATTCTTGATTGTTTACAGGTTTCCGATTAGGTGTGATCCTTGTTTTTGACACACACACACATTTTACAAAGTATTTCAGCTATCACGTGTTCCAACCTCATACTTTGGGGGGAATTCTGTTACACATTATTTTGGTCACTCTAGTGGTGTCTCTACAGTTGTGTATTTAGGCTCTCATAAGGACCTTTTGCCTAAGAAAAGTGACTGTTGTGTTCTTCCATAAAACATATTTTTAAGATGAGTTCGCAGGCTGACTATGTTGTAGGGTGCGAGAATGTTGATTTTTGCAGGCAAACCTATACCTAGCCTGCGAGGTGTTCACAATCTGCTCTATAGGTAGGGTGAGAACATGTTTCAAAGATTATAAGGAAGAGGAAGTTAAAAAGGTTCTAGAAGAGGATCTTTTATAAAATGAGTTGGCATTCACATGGTTGGAATCGTACTGACTTCTCAGATTTAGTGGGATCATCGTCATCCCTTTAACCATCTCCCCTTCTTCTATATAATGAAGGGTTTCTAAAGGAAGAGGTTAAGCAAGATTGAATAAAGAATTGATGAAAGAATAGATTCAGAATTGTGTGAGGAATCCTGTCTAAATTGATGCTTGAGGCCTCCATTTGTCCATTAAACCCTAGTGGATCTTCTTCATGCAAGTTTGGAGCAAGTGTGTGTGTTGGAACAAAGGACCACTGAAAGGAAGCTTGTGACATCAAGGCGATCTAGTTGTATCTTCTACTTTCATATTAATATAATACAGTGGCATGTCCCTTTCCCATAAAATTACTCTTATTTTATTGCATAATTCCTTGATCATATGCATAGGTCATCATCGAATATACTTTACTATCTTCACTTTGGTTGGTTTGTGTTGTCTTGGATATGATCTCACAAGAGCACTGGAGCGAAGTAGGAACAACAAAGACCTAAGGAAGCGATATAAAGGTATGTCATTCATTCCTTCTTTGGTAGAAAATTCAATGATAGTTGCTTAGGGAAAGTGTCATGTCCTGTCCTGTTTTGTTCTAGATCTAGGTGGATCTAGGGAGATCTGTTAGTGTCTGCATATACCGATTTATCCAATAACATAGGTATCCGAAAAAGAAAAGAACACAATGAAATGAACAAATAACACTCTAAGGAAGAGTGAGTGTGTGAAAAAATATCATGTCGAGAGCATAGTGAGCGGAGGTGTTTATTGGCGTAGATCAAAGAAAGGAGAAAGTGGAGATTCTTCCTTGAAGAAAATAGGAAACTTGTCCAATTTTATGATGATCACCCTGAAGAAGAGAAGAACTAAATATAGACTAAAGAAATAATGGGATGCAACTTGGTTCTTACTAGAAATAAACCGACATTGGTAAGGGGAAGTCATTGAGGGACTGTTTAGTAGAGAAGGGACTTCCTTGTGCAGAGGAAATCCAGTTGAGAACATGATAAAATTGTAGAGACCATGAGCTTAGTGGGAAGGATAAAACTTCTGCTGTTGTCATAGAAGGAAGGGAAGTAACCTTCCTGGATCATCTGAGTTGGAAACTAGTTGAATCATTCCCCTTATGGTATCATGGGTTGGCACGAGGGCAGTGTACTGTAGAAATTCACTCCACAGTATAGCCTAAGGTTGGGAGGACATGATTCCTCTCTCAGTCAGTCAACGTTGGAATTTATCTTATCGGATAAGTATATATCTTGGTTTGTTTACTTGTGTTTGAAGGTTGTATACATGTAAATGTATGAATTAAATGGGAAATGAAAAGGTTTATGATCAATGAATTGATCCCCTGAATGAATGGAATGTATATATTATGGTTTTTACTTGGTAAGATAAGTTATGAAAATGAGCCAGTATGGACAACCTCTGTCCCTATGAATCTTACAAATTTAGAGGAAAGTTTGCAGGACATGGACAAAAACATTGTTTACCCGATGGTGCTAGTTCCCTGAAGTCAGGGAGGTTTCTATGAGGAGTGGAGGACCTTCAACCCTGAGGAGATATCGATGTTCATGTGGAAATATTGCAAGATATGAAAGAACTCTCTTTCGACTAAGTTAGTAGGCCTTAGATAGTATGAGAGTAGACCTCAAACCCTTAAGAGATATGGTAAGGTCTTGTAGAATCCTGAAATTGACTAAGTCTTTGAGTAGGTGTTGGCACCCAAATTTTTGGGTCTAGTTTTGTGCGCACGCATGCACAAACAAAATTATGTGTGCTAGTACAGAAGTTTTGTGAGTGCATAAGTAGATGCTCTAAAGAATGCCATAGTGCATGTGTTAGACCGATTTTTGTAAAGAATCCCACCAAGTCTAAAGGAGGTCAAGGGCACACTGGTCTAAGCTTTAACAATTGAGCGTGTTGATCCGAGTTTTTTCAGTTGTGCCGAAAACCAAGAAGATGCCCACTAGAAGCAAGAAAGTAATCACTGGGATATCTCCCAGAATGGTTGCTGACAATATCAGATGAAGAATTGGGGTGGCTAGAATATGAGTTGGCCAAGCAGTTAATATTGTCCCTAATGCAAAACCTATGTGGAGCCCTGGTAGGTACTAGAAGCATGTGAGGTTGTTAGATCAGAAAAGCGAGTGGAGAAGAACAGTGAAGGACAACACTCCCCAACAAAAAAAGATATAAGAGAGAGCTCTCAGCTCAAAAAAGAGGTTGGATTATTTTCGAATGCATTAGTCTCAGAGCTATGAGTTAGCCTATTGTAGTCTTGTGTTGTATGGAGAAGTCTCATGTGTCTTTTTGTTAGGGACATAACCTCCTTAACCCCTCACGTAGGTATAATAATATTTTTTCCATGTAATAAAGGCCTATATTAATAAGGCCTAGTAATAAGGAAGAATAAGTCAAATGTAAGAAGACCTAATAGAAGCTTCCGCTTCTAGAAAATCTTCCTCTAGATTGTTATTTTGGTAGATAAATTTAGTATAAAAAGAGTCAAGGGCATAAGAATTTTTATCTTGAGAATTATTTTGATAGAGTGCTACTCTACTAGAGGTTTCCCCCTCGAAGAGGAAAGTGAACATTGTTTCCTATCAATAAAGGTATTATTTTGGTGCTTTGGTTCCTTATATTTTGTTGTTCTGCTATTATTCTCTATTGTATTTATGTTTTCTTCTATTATAATAGATCTAGTACCTAACAAGTGGTATCAGAGAACTTTCCTTGGCAGAAATTGTGCGTTATTTTTTGAGGGTAGAGACATGTTCTGGTTTATTAAAACTACATAGATTTGTCGTTCAACACATAAATCCATGGTTGGGGAAGCATACACGTAGGAAATACAAAATGTTTTTAAGATCACATTGTTGGACACCCTTGTAACCCATGTTGGTACCCCTTTGAGTGGCATCACATTAGACAACACTTGTATACATACTTTCCTAGGTATCCTGAAACCCTCCATAGATCAACCGATCATTCACCTGATTGCTATAGATATACTGAGAAAAACACTTGGGAAGATACACTCTAGTACCTAGGTAATTGGGTAGTACGACTAAGGTTATGGTATAGCCTTGATCCATATGGATTTCGGTGGCCTCCCACCTATTCAAACTGGCTCATTTTGGCATTTTTCCAGTTTGGCCGTTTTTTTCTAATTTTCGGGTCCTTGACTTTCGGGGCCATTTTGAGGCCCTAAACAACGTTTTTAAGGCTCGCCACAGTTAGATTGTAGATGGAGACAAATTATGATGGAAACATGTGTATTCCTTGGATAGACCTTTCCAACAGGCTATCATGCGCCTAAAATGGATATCGTATGCAAAAGTTACAACCCCAGGAAGTTGATGTATTAACTTACCCAAACAGGGTCCACACGACTTTTGGCACTTCATCTCCTAGGGTTAGGTTTTTGGATGTATAGGGTTTTTGACATTCCTTTTTATTGTGAAAAGGCCTTCAGAGCCTCATTTTAATCATCTTCTTGCGAATGAGCACAACCGTCACATCTCTTTTCTCCGAGATAAGCCGCCACCATTCTAGCAAGCTTGTTTTCTACTGCATTTTACAGTTTCAGCTTATTTCCTTATTGAATAGTGTTGTAGGAAAATCTCCCTGCGGACAGGTAGATCGCCTCGAAGAGCTTGACCTTAACCCTAGACAGAAAAATGCTTAACGTGGACACTGACTTCCTTTCAAATCTATCTAAACTAATACATGAGAAGGAAGGATAACATAAGTACCTCTTTATCGACGTTTGTCCCTGCACGCTTCGAGTTGTGCTCCAATCCTTTGCTCCTCGCTGAGTTCTGCAGACAAACAAGATACAACTACTTCCTACTCTATTGATATTAGCTTGAAAACAGATCTATCAATTAATGATAAGTTCATGTAACATCAGACACAAACTAGAAAGAAACAGGCCAAGCATGTCATATTAATGAGAATAACGACAACAGTACTTACAATCGTAGATGCGAATGCGATAGCTTCGTCAAGTCCCCTTCGTCTAACCCTTGCTCAAAAGATCCGCAACCTGGCTGACAACAACTTCACTGATAACTTCTCCTTTGGCTGACCGTGTGTTTCCTATGAGATCATAGGTTTCATGCTAGCAATTCTTCCTCTCCTTTTTTACCATCATAGAGCTTGCTTATATAGGTTGGGAGGAGCCTAACCTCTTGAGTTATGTTTAGAACAAGTTGTGAACCTCCTCTTTAGATCAGGGATCTGTTGATGGAACCAAGAATTCGAGTACAACTGCCTTCTAATCTCAAAAGATCCTTTCCTCATTCTCCTCAACGGGCTAACAACTGACCCAGATTAGGGAGCGCTCCTTCAGAAGGGGCATCAAAGTGCTAGAACGCTCCCTGAAAAGGTTAAGGGGAGCGCCAACGCTTCAAAATTGAGCAGTGCTCCTGCAGAGGGGTGAGGAAGCGTTATAACACTCCCTGAGGCCCTTTAGAGGAGTGCCAATGCTCATAAGGATGTTTTAGGGGAGCGTTCACCCTCCAAACTCTTGATTGAAAAGCCCTCTTCAGGTGTTAAGAGTTACTTGACTCCAGTGAACCAATTCTCCTTCTTCAAACCAAGTACATAAGATGTTTTAAGTGTCTCCTTAGTGTCGTCATCATGGAAGTATACTTAAAAAACATTTGCGACACTTGTAACCAACTTGCGACACTTGCGAAAGTTGTAAGGAAGTTTGCAACACTTGCGACAATTGAGAGGAATATGCGACACTTATCCAGTTGATCAATTTTGACGTGTAACACATAGAAACCAATTTTACGGTATATCTATTATTTTGTGTTAAGCATCTTTTGATAATAATCTATATTCATTTCCTTCTGCTCATAAAATATGGATCAGTGGTATTAGAGTTGTCTACTCCTTGTCGTTCTTAGTGCATGTCCCCAATGAGGTTAGGGTACAAAGAATTGGGTCTTGATCTTGTTTCTCTTGAGGAAAAAATCTCTCGCACGCCCAAGAGACCTCTCATGGCAGGAGAAATTAAATATGATGGGACAAGAGATCCCTTCAAAATGCTGCTTGAGGAATCCCTCATGCAACAAAGGAATGAGATGATGGATAGTTTTGTGTAAATCCTTCCGTGGCTACCAACATGCAACACATCTTCCTCAAACAGAGGCACCACCCCCTTCAAGGTACAAACAAAATTTGATATTCCTATATTTGAATCTTAGATAGACACAAATGTTGTAGACAAATGGTTGAATATGCTAGAAGGGTATTTGTCTATCCATAACTTCCCAAATAGAGAAAAGATTATTTTTGTGCCCCTCAAATTCATTCCCCATGTAAAAGATTGGTGGGAAACTTTCTATGAGAAAAAGGAAGCATTGGAACCCTCATTATTTATAGTCGCAGTCACCTGGGAGTCCTTCAGGGATGCTATTAAGGAACAATACTACCATGTTGGAAGTTATGATGACTTGTACACAAAATGGACCACACTGCAGTAGGAAAGAGACCAAGCAGTGCCCAAGTTCACAAATATCTTCCATACCTTGCGCATCAGGCTGGGTATCAAATATTCTGAGCGACATCTAGTGCTCAAGTATCCTGGTGGTCTACATAGATACATCCAGGTCGAAATACATTTTCTGGACATCTCATCCTTGGGCGTGACCGACCGATATGTCGTCAAAATCGAGCAGAAACTCAAACAAAAGACATGACAATTTGGGCCTGGGAAACCCTCACAACAAAAGCCACGAAAGAGCGGCCCCAACCCGTAGAAATAAGGAAAAAGAAAATTAAGACCGCCTTAGGACAACCAGTGCAAGCCGCAAGCAAAGAAAGACACCGAAAAGACAAATAAATATACCAGGAAGTGGTGCCACTTCCATAAGAGCGCCTTGCATAACACTGTTGATTGCCACTCAAAGAAGTCATTGGCGGCTAAGGTGAAAGCATCTAAATCAGATGCGGGTTTCGACTCTAATTCAAAACCATAAAGGGGGAGACAAATCATTGACGCAGAACCCAGTGCTACCATTTCTACCACCAAGCTCCATCTCAATGAAATAGACGAGTTAGAGGAAGGTGAGCAACTTTTTCATTCACAGATATGTGTGAAGGGTACCCCGCTACACTTCATCGTTGATAGCAGTAGCCAGAAGAACCTCATATCAGCAGAGTTTGTCAAGAGACTCGCCCTGCTGATAATGCCGTACCCGCATCCCTACACCATCGGATGGCTCTGCCAAGGAAGAGACATCCGCGTTAGCCAACAATGAAACCTGTTATATGGCATGAAACCCTTCAAAGACGAGGTATTGTGTGATGTTTCCCCTCTCGAAGTTTGTAATGTTCTTTTGGGCCAATCATATTTATGGAAACACCATGTTGTATATGAGTCTAGGCCTCACAATGTTATTATTACTTTGAACAAGAAATTGTAAAGGATACCCGAGGAAGTCCCACCTAGTTTTATTTCCTTGATCTCTGCCAAGCAATGTAGGAAGGTCATCTCTCAAATGGGGAAGTTTTTCTTCTTCGTAATTCTCTCTCAGAATGAGAGAAAGATCACAACCATATCCAAGGTCTCCACGAATGACCTCTCCACACAACAAAATAAAGTGGATGAGTCATCCATATGGATATCGGTGGCCACCCACCTTTTCCAACTGGCTCAAAATAGTTTTCTGACAATTTTGACAATTTACTATTTTTAGCAGTTTTAACTTCCGGGGCTATTTTGAGGGCCTAAATGAAGGTTTTTCATGATCAATCTCCTTAATGATATCCAAAGTCATAATTGATCCCCCAAAATGAATCTCCTCAATGATACCTTTCCAATGGGCTATCACACGCCTAAAACGGAGATCGTATGAAAAAGTTACGACCCCGGGAAGTTGATGTACTAACTTACCCAAACGGGGCCCACATGACTTTTGGCGCTTCATCTCCTAGGGTTAGGTTTTTGGATGTATAGGTTTTTTGGAAATATTTCTTATTGTAAAAAGGACTTCAGAGCCTCATTGTAACTTTCTTCTTGTGAATGTGCGTTGTCTTCACATCTCTTCTCAGAGATAAGCCACCACCATTCCGACAAGCTTGTTTCCGCTGCATTTTACAGTTTCATCTTATTTTGTTATTGAATAGAAAAATAGTTTTACTGTATCTCTGTTATTTTGTGTTAAGCACCTATTAATAATCTGTATTCATTTCATTCTTCTCATAAAATCTAGATCAGTGGTATCAGAGTGGTCTTCTCCTTGTCGTCTTAATGCATGTCCCCAACGAGGTCGGAGTACAAAGAGTTGGGTCTCTAGCTTGTTTCTCTTGAGGAAAGAAGCTCTCGCATGCCCAAGCGACCTCCCATGGCAGGAGAAAATAAAGATGATGGGATAGGATATCCTTTCAAACTATTGATTAAGAAATCCCTCACACAACAGAGGAATGAGATGATGGATAGTTTCACGCAAATCCTTTGGCGACTACCAACAGGCGATGCATCTTCTTCGAACAGAGGCACCGCCCCCTTCAAGGTACAAATAAACTTCGATATTCCTATATTTGAAGGTCAAATAGATGTAGATGTTGTAGATAAGCGGTTGAATCTACTAGAAGGGTATTTTTCTGTCCATAACTTTTTGAATAAAGAAAAGATTACTTTTTCACTCCTCAAAGCCGTTCCCCATGTCAAAGATTGGTGGGAAACTTTCTGTGAGCAAAAGGAAACAGAGGAAACCTCATTATTTTCAGTCATGACCACCTAGGAATCCTTCAGGGATGCTATTAAGGAACAATAATACCTTGTCGGAAGTTGTGATGACCTGTATACCAAATGGACCACACTGCGGCAAGAAAGAGACCAAGTAGTGCCAGATTTCACAAATATCTTCCATACCTTTCACACCAAGTTGGGTATTAAATATTTAGAGTGACATCTAGTGCTCAAGTATCACAATGCTCTGCATAGATACATCCATACTGAAATGGAATTTCTGGACATCTCAACCTTGGGCACGGCCTACCGATATGTCATCAAAATCGAGCAAAAGCTCAAACAAAAGACGCGGCAATTTGGGCCTGGGAACCCCTCACAACAAAATCCAGGAAAGGGCATCCCCAACCCATCGAACAAAGGACAGAGAAAATATGGACAGTATCATGAAAACCAGTCCAATCCGTAAGCAAAGAAGAACACCAGAAAGACAAAGAAAGATACCGGGAAGTGGTGCAACTTCCATAAGATCCCTTGGCATAACAGTGTTGACTGCCGCTCAAAGTAGTCACTGGTGGCCGAAGTGAAAGCCTTTGAATCAGATGCAGATTATGACTCTGATTCAGAACCAGAAAGGGGAAGATGGATCATTGACGTGGAACCCAATCCCACCGTTGCTACCGCCAAGCTCCAACCTAGTGAACCAGATGAGCCAGAAGAAGGAGAGTGCCTCTTCCATTCAAAGATGTGGGTAAAAGGCACCCCGCTGCACTTCATCGTTGAAAGTGGAAGCCAGAAGAACCTCATCTCAGCAGAGGTCATCAAGCAGCTGGCCCTGCCAACAATGCCGCACCCACAACCATACACCATTGGATGGCTCCGCCAAGGAAGCGATCTCCGCGTCAACCAATAGTGTCGACTGTCGTATGACATCAAGCCCTTCAAAGATGAGGTATTGTGTGATGTTTCTTCTCTCAAAGTTTGTGATGTTCTTTTGGGCCAACCTTATTTATGGAAACGTCATGCTGTATATGAGTCTAGGCCTCGTAGTGTTATTATTACTTTGAACATGAAATTGTAAAGGATACATGAGGCAGTCCCACCTAGTGCTATTTCCTTGATCTCTGCTAAGTAATGTAGGAAGGTCATCTCTCAGACGGGGAAGTGTGTCTTCTTCATTATTCTCTCTCAGAATAAGTGAAAGATCACAACCACATCCAAGGTCTCTGCGGCCGACCTCTCCACACAACATAAGAAAGTAGATAAGGTCATGGAAGAATACTCGTATATCTTCTCCTCACCTACAGGGGTACCTCTGCACTACCAGGTCAATCACCCCATTGATCTGACCCCCGATGCACCACTACCCAATGGGCCAGTATATTGTTGCTCTTTCTTAGAGAATGAGGAGATCAAGCGACAGATCCAAGAACTGCTCCACAAGGGGCACATCCGCCCCATCTCATCACCTTACGGGAGCCCAATCGTGCTGGTACAGAAGAAAGATGGGACCTGGCGACTCTGTATTGATTACCAGGCTCTAAATAAAATCACAGTCAGAAATCGGTACCCAATTCCCCAAATCGATGACCTCCTTTATCAACTCACAGGGGCCAAATACTTCAGTAAGATTGATCTGAAGTCTGGCTACCACCAGGTCCCACTAGAACAAACAGATGTATGGAAGACCGCCTTCAAGTCAAAGGAAGGCCTTTTTGAATGGTTGGTCATGCCCTTTGGTTTGATAAATTCTCTAGCCACTTTCAATAGGATGATGGACGATATCCTTCGACCATTCACCAATACTTTTGTAGTGGTGTATCTGGATGACATTCTAATTTATAGAAAAACATGGGCCTAACACTTACAACATATTCAGTGGGTTCTGCACACCCTGCGGTAGCACAATCTATATGCCAACTTGGAAAAATTCTCCTTCGGCATGGACAGGGTCCATTACCTGGGCTACATTATTGATCAACATGGCGTACATGTGGATCCAGCCAAGATCCAAGTCATCCATGACTGGCCAGCCCCAACTACACTCACTGAGCTTCGGAGCCTCTTGGGCCTTACCAATTTCTACTGTAGGTTCATGTTGGGTTTCTCCCATATTGCATGGGCCCTCAGCCAAATAAACAGGGGTGGTGGTAAGGCAAAATTTTCTTGGGGCCGGTCCCAACAACAAGCATTCGATGATTTGACGGCTTATCTCTGAGAAGAGATGTGATGGCAGCGCACATTCACAAGAAGAAATTTACAATGAAGCTCTGAAGGCCTTTTTACAATAAGAAAGAATGAAAAAAACCCTAGACATCCAAAAACCTAACCCTAGGAGATGAAGCGCCAAAAGTCATGTGGGCCCCGTTTGGGTAAGTTAGTACATCAACTTCCCGGGGTCGTAACTTTTGCATACGATTTTCGTTTTAGGCGTGTGATAGCCCGTTGGAAAGGTATCATCGAGGAGATTCATTTTAGAGGATCAATCATTAATTTATATATCATTGAGGAGATTTATCCTGAAAAGCCTTCATTTAGGCCCTCAAAATGGCCCTGGAAGTTAAAACTGCTAAAAATAGTAAATTGCCAAAATTGTCAGAAAACTGTTTTGAGCCATTTGGAAAAGGTGGGTGGCCACCGATATCCATATGGATCAATCCTCCCTCCTTAGGAAGAAATGGTCTCCATTTCATTGAGGTCCCCCATCAGATGAGGAAATTTCTGCTGAATTTGGCCCTGGGTGAGCCACTTGCCTTGGTGCAGGAGCTGCCCTGCTTTGACAACTCAATAAAGATGGATCCTTTGTTGTTGAGTGCCCTTGATCAGTCTATCCACAATATTATAATTGGATTCCTATTATAGGAATTCGGGGTTGAGCTCTATTGCTGTCAGTTGTTCTGCTACTTCTGAGGTGTCCAATAATGGTGGGAAATAAGGGCGAAGGAGATCCACGTTGAACACTGTGTGCAGACCAAGGAAAGGAGGAATGTTGAGCTCAAAATAATTATCCCCCACGACCTTGGTGATAGTGTATGACCCATAACGGACTGGGTGAAGCTTTCGATGGGGTCCTGTAAGGCATTCTTTTTGCAAGTGCAACCAAACTTTGTCGCCCACCTGAAACTTATGAGGCACCCAATGTTGATCATGGCTCTTTTTGTACTTGTCATTAGACATCTGTAGGATATCTCGAACCTATTGGTAGATGTGCTAGATCCTCTCAATGAACTGGGTGGCTTTGTCAGCTTCAGTTGGAGCAGGATATTAGTTGGTCGAGGTGACTACAAGGGGAAGTGCAACATCTATGGGTCCCAATGGTTGTAATCCCAACCCAACTTGAAAGGGGCTATGGCTGGTTGAGCTATGTAGGGCTTGGTTGTAGCTATGATGGACATAGGGAAGGCTCTCATACCATGTGCGAGGGTGCTTTTAATTATACATGTGAAGGATATGCATAATCATTTGATTTACAACCTCGGTTTGGCCATCTGTCTGGGGGTGGAAGGCCGTGGATTTGGTGAGCTTGGTGTCCAGCAGTGACCAGAGGCTTGACCAAAATGTGCTAAGAAATTGACTATCCCGATCTGAGACAATGGTTTGTGGGATTCCAAAATGTACCCAGACTCGTTCAAAGAAGAGCTTGGCAATGGCCTCTGCTATGATGCTCTTCTTGCAAGCAACCAGAATCGCCATCTTCGAAAAGCGATCAACAACCACAAAAACACAGTAATTTCCCTGCTTGGTGGATGGGAGGCCCGACATGTAGTCCATTGAGATGGATTCCCATGGCCTGTCAGGAGTAGGAAGAGGGGTGTACAGGCCCTATTTCTTAGTGGTCGATTTGGCAATAGCGCAGGCAGTGCAGGACCTGATATACTTGCTAACCTCCTGTCGAAGTTTCGACCAGTAGAAATGTTTCTGTAGAATCACCATTGTCTTTTAAAAGCCGAAGTGTCCTGCCGCCCGACTGTAGTGGGCTTCCTAGATCAGCTTCGCTCGCTCACTTGATGGAACATAGATATGGCCCAGACGACACAACAACCCATCCTGAAGATGGAAATTATCGACAACTGCGTTTTCACCCAACATTTGGTAGGTGGTGGCGAAGTTAGGGTCTATCTCATAGAGTTGGGGCCATCAAGATGTCTCATGGATGCAAGATTCTAGCACCGTGGTGAGTGCCGCAATTGGCGGTCTGCTAAGGCAATCAACGACGCAATTGGCGCTTCCTATTTTATACTTGATGTTGAGGTGGAATTGCTACAAGTATGTGTACCACTTTTGATGGCGGTCATTCTACAATTTTCCTTGTGTCTGCATGAACTGCAGTGGCTTATGATCAGTGTGGATGACTGTCTCCTTCCCAAGAATGTAATGTCTCCACTGGCGGCATGCTTGCACAATGGAGTACATTTCTTTGTTGTAAGTAGGGTACTTACAGACAGTATCTGAAAATGTCTCACTATGATAGGCCATGGGGTGGCCGTGCTGAGTGAGAACGATGTCCACAACATAGTCTAAAGCATCTGTCTCGATCTCAAAAGGATGTTGCAGGTCTGGTAGTGAAAGTACTGGGGCTGAGCACAAGCGCTGCTTCAAATAATTGAACGCTTGTTGTTGGGACCGGCCCCACACAAATTTTGCCTTACCACCACCCTTGTTTATTTGGCTAAGGGCCCATGCAATATGGGAGAAACCCAACACGAACTTGTGGTAGAAATTGGCAAGGCCCAAGAAGCTCGAAAGCTCAGTGAGTGTTGTTGGGGATAGCCAGTCATGGATGACTTGGATCTTGGTTGGATCCACATGTACGCCATGCTGATCAATGATGTAGCCCAGGAAATGGACCTTGTCCATGTCGAAGTAGAATTTTTCCAAGTTGGCATATAGCTTGTGTTGCCACAGGGTGTGCAGAACCCGCTGAATATGCTGCAAGTGTTCGACCCAAGTCTTGCTGTAAATTAGAATGTCATCCAAATACACCACTACAAAAGTATTGGTGAATGGTCGCAAGATATCATCCATCATCCTCATGAAAGTGGTTGGATCATTTGTCAATCCAAAGGGCATGACCAACCATTCAAAAAGTCCTTCCTTTGACTTAAAGGTGGTCTTCCATACATCTGTCTGTTCTATCAGGACCTATTCAGATCAATCTTATTGAAGTATTTGGCCCCCGTGAGTTGATCAAGGAGGTCATCGATTCGGGGAATCGGGTACCGGTTTCTGACTATGATTTTATTCAGATATTGATAATCAATACAGAGTTGCTAGGTCCCACCTTTCTTTTGTACCAGCACGATTGGGCTCCCACAAGGTGATGATCTGGGGCGGATGTGCCCCTTATGGAGCAGTTCTTGGATCTATCGCTTGATCTCCTCATTCTCTAAGAAAGAGAAATAATAGACTGGCCCATTGGGTAGCGCTGCGTTGGGGGTCAGATCGATGGGGTGCTTGACCTGACAGTGTAGAGGTACCCCTGTAGGTGATGAGAACATATCCGAGTATTCTCAAAGATAAGCACCCCATCGATATGACCCTTGATGCACTGCTTCCCAATGGGCCAGTCTACTACAACTCTTTGTTAGAGAATGAGGAGATGAAGAGGCAGATCTAAGAACTTCTCCACAAGGGGCACATCTGTCCCATCTCATCATCATGCGGGAGCCCAATCGTGATGGTACAAAATAAATATGGAACCTGGCGACTCTGCACTGATGACTGGGCTCTGAATAAAATCATAGTTAGAAACTAGTACCTGATTCCCGAAATCGATGACCTCCTTGATCAGCTCATGGGGACCAAATACTTCAGTAAGATTGATCTGAAGTATGGCTACCACCAGGTCCTGATAGAACAAACATATGTATGGAAGACAACCTTCAAGTCAAAGGAAGGTCTTTTTGAATGGTTGGTCATACCCTTTGGTTTGAAAAATTCTCCAACCACTTTCATGAGGATGATGGATGATATCCTGCGACCATTCACCAATAGTTTTGTAGTAGTGTATTTGGATGAAATTTTCATTTACAAAAAGACTTGGGAAAAACACTTGCAACATATTCAATAGGTTTTTCACACCCTGCGGTAGCACAAGCTATATTCTAACTTGGAAAAATTCTCCTTTGGCATGGACAGGTTCTATTACCTGGTATACATCATTGATCAACATGGGTCACATGTGGATCCAGCTAAGATCCATGTCATCCATGAATGGCCAGCCCCAACCACACTCATTGAGCTTCAGACCTTCTTGGGCCTTGTCAATTTCTATCGTAGGTTTGTGCTGGGATTCTCCCATATTGCATGGGCCCCTAGCTAGGTAACCAGGGGTGGTGGTAAGGTGAAATTTGTGTGGGGCCAATCCCAACAACAAGAATTCAATGATTTCAAGGAGCACTTGTGCTCAACCCCAATACTTTCACTATTAGATCTGCAACAATCCTTTGAGATCGATACAGATGCTTCAGACTATGTTTTGGGCCCCATTATTACTTAGCATGGCCACCCCGTGGCCTATCATAGTGAGACACCATCAAATGTTATCTGTAAGTACCCTACTTATGACAAAGAAATGTACTCCATTGTTCAATCCTGTTGGTAGTGGAGACATTATATTCTTGGGAAGGAGACAATTATCCAAACTGATCATAATCCACTGTAGTTCATGAAGACACAATTTTTTTTTGCAGAATGACCGCCATCAGAAGTGGTCCACATAATTTCAAAAATTCCACCTCAACATCAAGTATAAAACAAGAAGCACCAACCATGCCATTGATTGCCTCAACAGATTTCTAGTCGCGACACTCACCACGGTGCTAGAATCTTGTGGCCATGAGACCTATGGATGGCCCCAACTCTATGAGACAGACCCAAACTTCACCACCACCTACCAAATGTTGGGAGAAAACACAATTGTCACTACTTTCCATCTCCTGGATGGGTTGTTGTGCTATCTGGGCCATATCTGTTTTCTATCAAGAGAGCGAGCAAAGAATATCTGGGAAGCCCAATACAATTAGGTGACAAGACACTTCGGCATCAAGAAGACAGTGGAAATGTTGCAGGAACATTTCTACTAGCCGAAACTTCGACAGGAGGTCAACAAGTATATTAGGTCCTACACTTCCTGCATTATTTCCAAACCGACCACTAAGAAAGATGACCTGCACACCCCTCTTCCTACTCCTGATAGGCCATGGGAATCCATCTCAATGGACTACATGTCGAGCCTCCTGTCCACTAAGAAGGGAAATGATTGTGTTTTTGTGGTTGTCGATCTCTTTTCTAAAATGGGGATTTCGATCGCCTGCAAGAAGAGCATCACAATAGAGGCCACTACCAAGATCTTATTTGAACGAGTCTGGGTACATTTTGGAATCCCAAAAACCATTGTCTCATATTTAATCGATTTCTCAGCACATTCTAGTCGAGCCTTTGGTCACTGCTGGACACCAAGCTCACCAAATCCACGCCCTTCCACCCCCAGACAGATGGCCAAACCGAGGTCGTAAATCAAATGAATGTGCATATCCTGTGCTTGTATAATTCCAAGAACCTTTGCACATGGGATGAGAGACTTCCTTATGTCTAGAAAAGATACAACCGAGCCTTGTATAGATCAACCGATCACAAACCATTTCAGGTGGGGTTGGGATTTCAACCATTGGGTCCCATAGATGTTGCATTACCCCTTGCGGTCACCTCGACTGACTCATATCCTGATCCATCTGAATCTCACAAAGCCACCTGGTTCCTTGAATGGATCCTGCACATCTGCCAACAAGTTCAATATATCGTACAAAAGTCCAATGACAAGTACAAGAAGCACCATGATCAACACTGGGTGCCACATAAGTTTTAGGTGGGAGACAAAGTTTGGTTGCACTTGCAGAAAGAATGCCTTATAGGACCCCATCGAAATATTCTCCCACTTTGTTATGGGTTGTACACCATCACCAAGTATGTGGGTGATAATTCTTTTGAGCTCAACATTCCTCCTTTCCTTGTCCTGCACCTAGTGTTCAATGTGGATCTCCTTCGACCTTATTTCCCACCATTATTGGACACCTCAGAGGTAGCAGAACAAATGACACCAATAGAGTTCAACCCCGACCACATACAACATGAATCCAATGATCATATTGTGGAAAAAAAGGTCAAGGGCACTCAACAACAAAGGATCTATCTTTATCGAGTTGTCAAAGTAGGCCAACTCCTGCACAAAGGCAAGTGGCTCACCTGGGGCCAAATTCAACAAAAATTTCCTCATTTGATGGGGGAACTCAACCCAATGGAGAACATTGCTTCCTAGGGGGGAGGATTGATCCAGATGGATTTCGGTGGCTTCCCACCTATTCCAACTAGCTCATTTTGGTAGTTTTCCAGTTTGGCAGTCTTTTTCTAGTTTTCGGGTCCTTGACTTCTGGGGCCGTTTTGAGGCCCTAAACAACGTTTTTAGGGATCGCCATAGTTAGACTATAGACAAATTCAGATTCTAATCGCAACATGTGTATTCCTCTGATAGACCTTTCCAATGGGCTATCACGCACCTAAAATGGAGATCGTATGCAAAAGTTACGACCCGAGGAAGTTGATGTACTAACTTACCCAAACGGGGCCCACATGACTTTTGGTGCTTCATCTCTTAGGCTTAGGTTTTTGGATGTCTAGGGTTTTTGACATTCCTATTTATTGTAAAAAGGCCTTCAGATCCTCATTGTAATCATCTTTTGGAGAATGAGTGCAATCGTCACATCTCTTCTCATAGATAAGCCACCACCATTCTAGCAAGCTTGTTTTCTCCTTACGTCCTCCTACATTCTGGTTGTGAAATTACTACACTTTTTTTCTTGTTAAGAATTTGGGCATTTCGACACTACAATATTATTCATATCAGAGTATAACTCTAGAGTAAAAAATATATATATTCGAGACCTATCCCATTGGATTCCTCTATTCATTCTGATAGCAGTAATACCTATCATTTTTCAACTTTTTTTTTTCCCTTTCACCCCCCTTATTTGGAACCTACCCCATTAGATTCTCCTCTCCTCCCTAATCATCGTGATACCCTTCACCTGTATCCCCTTTTCTATGTGGACCCACCCACCCCTTTCTTATGCCCCATTTCACCATGACCCACACATGCACCAAGACCTTGAATAATGCCGCAATACCTTGTCATCCGATTTCTTTGCAACCCGGAAGGAAGTGTGGAAAATCAATTCCAATATTACCACCATCAATGCCAACATTCATTCCTCCATAGACGCCAAAATGGAAAACTTGAAACGAAACCTCTCTACCCACATGGAACACTAGCTTGAATCCTTCATTTTCCATCTCTGCGCCAAAATGAATATTCTTGGAGACCTTACCTCATCTAGCCAACCTTTGCACCCCGAAGGTGAGACTTCCTCCAATTTATAGACTTTTAAGTCCCATCACTTTCAGCGTGACCTATGCCTTCCTAGAGTGGACATGAACAAATTTGATGGCTCAAATCCCATGGGTTGGGTCACCCAAATGGAGCATTACTTCTCTTTGCATGGCATTACTGATGAGCTAGACAAACTCCATTATGGTGTTATCCATTTGGATCTTGAATGCTATCAATGGCATAAAGAGGCACGCCAAGGGTATGTGGCTTAGAAATAGTTTGTTGTAGAGCTCTATGACCGCTTTGATATTGACACCCATCATTTAGGCCATTTGACCAAGTTGAAAAAAACTGGCCCAGTGGAAGAGTTTATAGCTTCCTTTGAGAAATTGGATTTTAGAAGGGAGGGCATGACAGATGCTTTTTTAGGGAATTCTTTATCAGTGGCCTCAAGGATAAAATCTATGCCCATTTCCTCATGGCTCGCTCCCAGACTTGGTTGAAATCTATAAAATGGTCCAAGGAAGCACAACAGGTCGTCTCATCCCAAACCAGAAAAACACCTTTTATTCCTTTCCCTAAAATCACACTTCCCGCCCCTCCTTCAACTCCCCTCAATATAGAGAAATTGACTCAGGCTGAAATGGACGAATTCCAACTTAAGGGTCTTTGTTATAATTGTGATGACAAGTATTTTTTGGGGAACAAGTGTAAGGAACAAAATATTTTTATGGCTATATCGGAGGATGTTTTTGAATAAGAGACATATGTTTCTCATGTACCTGAGCTACCCCCACCAGATGATCTTAATCAACCCTCTGATCCACAGGAAATTGAACCATTGTTTTCTTTGAATCCACTCATGTGTTTTTGTGCTCCCTAAACCCTTAAGTTAATTAGCTACGTTAAGAACCAGAAAGTCACCATTATAGTTTACAATGGAAGCACCCATAATTATATTCATCGTTGCATTTCCAAAGAATTCAATTTCTATATCTGTCCAATTAATAATTTCCAAATAATGATTTCCAATGGGAGTTCCATGAAATGTGGAGGGCATTGTGAAAATGTGTGCCTCCAAATTGGTTAGTACCACCTGAAATATCATATTATTTCTATTGACATGGGAGGTTGTGACATTGTACTGGGTGCAGAATGGATATGCACTCTCATCCCTATCACCATGGATTTCCAAAAGTTAACCATGTAATTCCAGCAATAGGGCCAACAACATAAGTTCCAAGGAATGATAACAGGGTCACCAAAGATCATCAGTTCCCACCGAATGGAAAAGATCCTCAAAAAAGGTCACTATGGAATTATTTCCCAACTTCATTCCATTTAGGTAGTTGAGATGCCCTTTATACATCCTGACCTCCAATATATTCTCTCCCAACAACAAGTTGTGTTTCAAACCCCTCAGGGACTTACCTCTTTGTTAGAAAAAACAGGACCGCGGAGCAATAAAATAAAACAAATGCAGAAACAAAACATAGAAGACACAAAATACAAGAGAGACACAGATTTACGTGGTTCACCCAGTGTGGGCTACATCCACCAGAGAAATTGTCAGGTCCTTCCTTTATTATTATCCAACAAATGAAGGGATACAACGTACAACAAAACCCACTGTAACTTCCTCTTCTTTCTCTCACAGTCTCCTCTCTCAGAATACAATATTCACCATCAACCATAGCTGCAATACATTTCCCTCATAAAAGAGGGTTTCCTTATAGGGAAAAAAACCCTAACATAATCTCTACCGTTAGATCTGCGACCTTAACCCCCCCTTTGCACTCCCCCGCGTGGAAGAGTGTACATACTTCTGGGGTGTAAATACTTCGTGGGGTATAAACACGGCTGAAAGCAAGGACCTATGAATCAGGAAGATAATCAGGCTCCACAACCAACACTCTTCGTGAGGTATCCATGATCATTCTATTCCTCTAGTTCCAGTCAATATTCCTCCAAATATTCATTCTTATTGTTATCCCTTCATCCAAAAGAAAGAAATTGAGAATATTGTTCAATAATTTCTAGATGTTGGTGTCATCTATCCCAGTACCATTCCCTATTCTTCTCTAGTAGTCAAGGTACTCAAGAAAGAAGTTACTTGGTGAAAGTGTCCTGATTTTTGAGCTCTCAAAAAACTCACCATCAAAGAAAAATTTCCCATTCCTGTCATTGATGACCTTTTGGATGAATTAAGTGGTGCTCAATATTTTACCAAACTTGATATTTGCTCTAGTCTACCACCAGATTCGTATGAAAGAAGAAGACATTCCCAAGATTGCATTGATAACTCATGAGGGTCACTATGAGTTCTTGGTTATTCCATTCGGCCTTTGTAATGCTCCCTTCACTTTTCAAAGTTTCATGAATCATGTCTTCTATCCTTTCCTCCCTCACTTTGTCTTGGTTTTCTTTGATGATATTCTCATCTATAGAAAAGCTTGGCAAACCCATCTTTCCCATGTGGATCAATATCTCCAGCTAATGTCTCACCACAAACTTTATCTTAAGCAGTCTAAATGTTCTTTGGAGCCTCTGAAGTTGAGTACCTGAGACATATTGTCGACAAGGATGGTGTCAGGGTGGATCCAAAGAAAATTGAAGCTATGTAATATTGGTTGTGCCTGAAAAATCTTAAATGTTTATGTGGATTCCTGGGTTTGATGGGATATTATCTCAAGTTTATTAAGAACTATGGAAAAATCACAACTCCCCTGACAACACTCCTTAAAAAGAATGCTTTTAGTTGGAATCCAATAGTCGACCATTCCTTCCAAGATTTGGAAGCGACTATGTGCACTAATCTGGTTCTAGCTCTCCCTAACTTCAACAAGACCTTTGTATTGGAGTGTTATACCTCGGGGAAAGGCGTTAGGGTTTTCCTCATGCAAGACAATAGACCTTTGGATTTCACTAGAAAACAATTATCTGAGCACCATTTAGGCCAATCCACCTATGGAAAGGAAATTTTATATATTCTGCACGATGTGGATCTTTGGCATCCTTATCTCTTGGGGAAATGATTCCAAATAAAAAGTGATCATAAAAGTCTCAAGTATTTTTTGGAACAAATAATTTCTTCAATGGAGCAACAAAAATTGATAACAAAGTTGTTTGGATATGATTATGAGATCATCTACAATAAAGGAAAAGAAAATGTGGTGGATGATAACCTTTCCTGGAAGTATGAAGAAGATGGGTTCCTTTTTTCCCTCTCTTTCATTGTCACAGATTGGCTTCAAGAGGTTCGCGAGGAATGGTTGTAGGATCCCAAACTTTTAAGACTGATCCAAACACTGCAGCATGATCCACAAGCTTCTTCAGGGTACTCATGGCACTGAGACGAGCTTCATTATAAATGTCACATGTTCTTAAGCAAACAGTCGAACCTTAAATCCACTGTGTTCTCTGAGTTTCATGCTTCACCTACAACTGGGCATTCTGGTTTTACCAAAACCCATGAACGGGTCAAATTTTCTTTTTTTATTGGACAACATGAAACATGAAATTCACACCTTTGTGGATGAATGTGATACCTATCAATGCAATAAGGAAGAGACAATCAAATCTCTAGGCACACTCCAACTACTTCCGATCCCGCCTACTATTTGGACATACATTTCTATCGACTTCATTATTGGCTTACCTAAATCAAGAAATAAGCCAGTCATCATGGGAGTAGTGGATCATCTTTCCAAATATGCTCCTTTATGTGATATTCAACACCCATTCACAACATCCACTTTGAAACATTTTTTTATGGATAATATCTTCAAATTCCGTGGCACACCTGATTCTATTATTTATGACCGTGATCCAGCTTTCACTAGCACTTTCTGGAAAGAATTGTTCTAACTCGAGGGAATCCAATTGCATCTCAACACAACATATCATCCCAAGACTGATGGACAAAATGAAGAAGTCAACAAATGTTTGGAAACCTATTTGAGGTTTTTTGCATCTGATAAACAAAATCAATGGGTTAAATGGTTACCCCTCACTGAATGGTGGTACAATACTTCTTAACACACCCTCACTTGCATCACTCCCTTTGAAGAAACCTATGGAAAAAATACACCTTCCGTTATATCATACGTTCTTGATGTCTCCAAGGTTCAGTAGGTGGATCAAACTCATACAGTCTGCATGGACATCCTACGTACTCTAAAAAAAAATTTGGTCATGGCTCATAATCACATGAAACAACAAGAAGATTAGGGTTGTTCTGAATGGGAATTTACTAAAGGGGACCAAGTGTTTCTTTGTCTGCAACCTTATAAGCATACTTCATTGAAATCCCAACACTGTCAGAAAATTGCCCGCAAATTCTATGGTCCTTATTTCATTCTCAAGATAGTGGGGTCAATGGCCTACCAGTTATTATTTCCCAGTCACTCTAGGCTCCACCTTTTTTTTCATGTTTCCTTCTTAAAGAAAGTGCTCGGCACTTGGTGCCATACTCTCACCAGTCTACCTGAGTTGGATGAATAATTTTCCATTTGGTTGAAGCCACAACTATTCTTAGACCAATGTGAGCATCATCTTGGCCAGCACACCATCAATGAAGTTTTATTTTAGTGAAAGGACACACAACCAAAATATGCCACTTGGGAGTTGACTATCATTCTGCAACAATTTCCTCATCTCAAGACTCTAGGACATGGTTATTTTAAGGGGGAGGGAATGTTAGGGACCTAACCTCCCTAACCCCTCACATAGGTAGAATAATATATTTTCCATGTAATAAAGGCTGATATTAATAAGGCCTAGTAATAAGGAAGAAAAAGTCAAATGTAAGAAGACATAATAGAAGCTTCTGCTTTTAGAAAGATCTTCCTCTAGATTGTTAATTTGGTAGATAGATTTAGTATAAATAGGAGTTGAGGGCATGCTAAGTTTTTTTATTGAGAATTATTGTAATAGAGCACTTCTCTGCTAGAGGTTTCCCCCTCAAAGATGCAAGTGAACATTGTTTCCTATCAATGAAGGTATTGTTTTGGTGTTGTGGTTCCTTATATTTTTTTGTTCTGTTGTTATTCTTTGTAGTATTTATGTTTTCTTCTATTATAATAGATCTGGTACCTAACACTTTATTTTTCTGAATCTTAAAGCTCAATGCAAGGCACATATGGTTGTATTCCCACTTTTTATATAGTAATGAGATGAAGTCTTATGGATGTTCAACTCAGTTATTTAACACAATGTATGTCTCTAATATGATGGAATACATCCATTAAAAAAGATATGGTAGTTATATTCTATCTGATGTTTATTATGAATGAGTAGCATCTGTGCATGTATAGTTTAAATTCTTAGTCCTTATTATAATATCATATATGAGTTACATGGATGCCATTTACAATACTTTTTGGTATGTTTGATCCTCCATTCCTGACACAAGACCTTATGGTCTCTATGATCCTCTTTGCATCTCAAGTGAGACCTTCCTTGGCCTTGGCCAATGATTGATAAGTCAGTGCTTAGGGATTTTTGTTTGACACGCTCTGGATGAACCTTGGGTCTTAAAACCGCCAGTGTTAAGAAGGTTAGTGCATGTGAAAGCATGTATTGAAACAACGAAACTGCACAACGCCAAAAAATGGTTCCATTTTCGAGACTAGAAGTCTTGTTGATATTGATGGAGGAAAAGAGAAACTTGGTGGCATCCGTCTAAGGAGGAGATTCAAGAGTGGATAGAAGTGAAGGAGGATGATTTTTCCCTATGTGATGTAACACACCCACGACGGAGCATAACATTTTTTTTATTTTCTTAAATGAGAGATTCTCCATTCATGGTTTCTACTTTGTAAAGTTAGGGAACCAGTCCAACCTCTCGGTCAAGGATCTCCGATTTTGAAGCCAATCGACTCTCTCAGACCTTGATGATCTCACTCTGTAAATAAACATAGACCCTTTTGAATTCTGGGTGCAGGTCTAATGGTACCCTCGACCTTCCCTTCGCGCTTGGGGAATCTCTGAGTTTGGGTGCTATCCCCTTTTCTAATAATCCCCTCCTTGAGGTGACATTGGACAATAACCTCACGCAAAAACACAATTGAGGGCATGTCCAAAGGAGGTTTGAAACCAAACTACCTTTTGGACCACAATTCCCCTCGAGCCTCCACTTGTCCTTTCTTCAAAACCATGGTTTGGATTGTGGCCCGCCCTCAAATTTTTAAAATTCACGCATCTCCGATCCCTGTAATGCTACAGGACCGTCGATCTCATGATCGTGATGGTGCCTCTAAACTGACAGCTTAGATATATCCCTCTCAAAGCTGTGGATTAGATCTGACCTCTTTCAAATCAACGACTGTGATTTGTTTTGGAATTCTGGACTTCAGACTTTTCAAATCTCAAACCCTGATTTCCTCCATAAATCAATCCTTTAGAGTTGACGATCTGCGTCCACCTATCCTCCTAAATCAACGAACCTACTTCTACTTCAGGGGTTTGACCTTTCAACTAGATCAACTATTCTGTCTCCCTCTTCTTGATCAATGGTTGCAATATCCTTCGAGTCTCTGGACTTTTGAGATATCAAATATCAAACTTCACTTCCCCTCGAAGTAAGCAGATTCCTGCCGCATGTCCACTTGAATCGGACAGTTGAGGCTTGCTTCGGGTCTTTACCCAAAATCTACATATTTATGCCACCTATCCTCTTGATCTGATGGCTATGAATTACTTCGGGACTTTACCTACAATCCACCGATCTACGCCACGTCTCTTCTAGATCAGATAGTCCAGATTCACCTCGGATGATCCAACACTTGAGATTTACTTCGGATGATATGATGACTGAGATCTACTTCAGATGATCGGACGGTTGAGATTTACTTCGGCTCTTTGGATTTTGGGAGTCTCAAATCTCAACTAAAAAATCTTGAACATATTTCTTTGGAGTCCACGATCCGTCGCCACGCATCCCTCTAGATCTGGCAGTCCAGATTCACTTCGGGTCTTTGGGGTTCAGGAATCTCAATTCTCAACTGAAACCCCATTGATATTCACCCGAATCTCATGATCTATTAATGTGTGTCCTATCTAAATCAACGACCCTTCTCTCCTTCCGGACGTCGGCCTTCGAAGATCTCAGATCTTAGTTTTCCTCACTCTCTATTTCTCCTGGAGTCCACGATATGATGACATATGTCCTCCCGAAGATCGACGGTTCCTAGATGCTTTGGCTATTTGGTCTTCGATGATTTCAAACTCTTCTCCTCCACATTCTCTCGGAGTGCTTCCACCTGGATTTTATGCTCTGTCGCCATGCACCCTTCTAGATCTACAATCCAGATTCTCTTCGGCCTTTCGACTCTTCAACTTTTGGGGCTTTGGGAGTTTGTCTCACTCCTCACCTGGAAACCTCCAAAGCAGTTTTCCCCAAAGTCTTCGATCTATCGACACATATATTCTGTCGGCCAACGGACATGATCTACTTTGGCTCTTCGACTTTTAGGAGTTTCAAGATTCTACTCATTCATTTCCTCCAAAGTGTGTTCATCCAAAGACACCGATCTATATACACGTACCCCTCATGGAGAGGAATGGTTAAGATCTCCTTCTCCTGACAATGAATGGTCCCAAACTACCTAGAGACTTCGAGACTTTGGTAAGTCAACTCTCCTGTGCATGCGAAGCACTAAGGCTCAGACGCCTTGCTTGGATCAGGCGGCTATTGGTTCTCTGCGCTGTGATCCAACGACCACTGACACTCCTCCCCCTGAGATTCTGATCTCTTATGACTTAGAAGATTTTCTAAGTGTTCAAAGGCCTTGACCCTTGTCCCTCCTACGGGTCCATCTCTTGTAATTCAACTGCATGCTTGAAAGTGTTATCTCTTCTGAGCTTGATCTCTTTGAGGATTTCGATTTCCCACACACTCCTTGCATTTCATGGATCTCGTCAAACTCATATTGAAGGTCGATGATGGTCGATGGTTCGCAGTAATTGTGGGGTCCCACCTCCACAATCTGAGAAGTGCTTGTTTGACTCTAGTCTAATCCTAGTCCTTGATATTCCATCCCCAACGAGATCAACGACGTGGGTTGATTGTGGGTTGTAAACTAGTAGGTCTGCTAAATTCACCTTCACACTTTGCAATGATTCCCTACCATCAATTAAATTGAGTGGATGGTGTTTGATTCGGTAACTCTAGTGAGTATTTGAGTCGATCTGACGATCAAAATGGACTCTCCTACCTTTAAACGGCTCACATTCATCTCCACTGTCAGATTCTTAAGTCATGGGTAGTTCAAGTGACTTGACTACTGTCTACCTCCTAGATCTAATGGTTGAGATGGTTCTCGGGCATCCTCATATCTAAGGCTTAGAGTTAACTTCGGGACTTTGGGGATTTTACCTCTCTTAGGATGAACTTCCTCAGTTTTCCAAACTCTCAAAGTCCGAATGACTCCAAGGGTTAAATCCCATTCTCTTTCCCATATCCAATGGTCACAACAGACCATGGCTTCTTCCGAACAAATTTCATTCATTCATCTTCCAAACAAGGTAACCTTCCCTTTCGATACTTCAGCCTAGCTACTCTTCCTGAGATTTGTTAGCTTTGAAAGGCTTAAGATCTTTTCTCTCTTTCTCTTGAACTTAACGCTTGGAAGAATCCTTCCATGCACCCCTTACGCTCATTCCTCAACTCTAGAACTTAAGTGGTTCTCGGTATCTGCCTACCTCTCAGAGATCCTATGCATACATGCGCTATCTCTTCTGATATTTAACAGACTCCCTCCTCCTAGGGACTTAGAACGACTAGGAGTTTCGATATGCGTACGTGAAACTGTGCCCAAGGTCAACGAACTCATAGTTCGTGGATCTAGCTTAAGACACCATAGGGCGCAAGCATCTACAAATACAAAACATGTCAAATCCATACTTGCCTAAATACACAATTTAAACAAGAATAAAGAGATACAGTATAACCATTAAGAAGACATACACATCCTTGGGTCCTTCACAGTATATCCCATTTCATTACATAATTACAGCTTAATTTCACAGGGTAGGAGAATACTTATCTATTGCAAGTTGCATCCAACCAACTGACTGTGGGTGTGGGCCTTTCCACCCAACCATAGGCCCAGAGGAATTCATTCTTAGCACTCTTTCCACCCCATGCCAAACCATGATATCACTAGGGAATTGCCGCCATCTCCTCGAGAAACTCTCTCTGTCACAATGACCCTGCGAGGTTTATTAGATGCTTCCTCAACATCAAGCTCGCGCTCGGGTCACTCAGGCCATGTTATCTGCACTTCCTTTTGGGTTCACACCTCCCTTATGAGCTTTTTCTCTCTTCCCCTATCTCCTCTCTTGATGTCTCTATATGTATCTTACCTTCCCTCCTCTCGAAGGTTTTCGACCTATCATGTTCCTTCTGTTAGAAGGAAGCTCGGGTCTGTAGGTCTCTGTGGTACTTCAAGCTGACATCCTGCAGCTAGACCATGCTTCCATTCATGGGGGTGGTTGATGATTCAACCACTGGTCATTTCTTTATTAACTGATTTCTTTCCTCTAGAGATATCATGGCTCGTACTTCAAGGCTTCACCCCCCAATAGTCAGTTATGGGTAGTTTAACAATAATACATTTACATTGTCCACATGCCTTAGCATGGTAATCCTATTTTATGATTAATTACAAGTCGGGGGAAACATGGGTGTTACAATTCCCCCCCCCTTAAAGGAACACCGTCCTCGGTGTTCTTTCTCAAAAAACACCTATCATGCCTTTCTCATTCAACTGTTTCAGAAATCTTGATCCTTCTTCCTCGGCCAGGTCCTTTTTCAGACGTTTAATCTTGGTCACTTGCTTTCAATAATTCTTACACAAGAAGCACGTTAATCATAGTCTTATGTGAAATCATTGTGTTCGCGTTCAAATGATCACCAGGTGAGCAAAATGGAGACCGCTCTGCATACCCTGTTGGGTTCATCAGGGCAGAACATCTATGGCAGCATGGGGTTAACAGAAAACAAAACTGAATACAATCTAACTATCAACTGAAA
>ML780467.1:678430-689592 GCA_009831015.1 Picea engelmannii
ATCATTCTCATCAGGTGCATCATATCAATGACCCATCTTTATCAATTGGTTTCCACTTGGACATATATTATTCTCATCAAGGGCATCATATCAATCAATTACTTGACATCAATCAATGACATCAATCAAACCAAACCATCTACATATGATCCAACAATCTCCCAAATAATCAAACCATTGGCATCAATGACAACATGATCCAACAATCTCCCCCTTTGGCATTGATGGCAATACAAACATTGATGTCAACTCGAATTACCAATATTGATGTCAACATGTAGACAAGGCATGCTCTAAATCAATAGTCAATGCGACTATCTCTCCACCTCAATCTCTCCCCATCATTCGACATCAATCACATCAATGTGAATATATTTTATTATTATTATTATTATTATACCATTGTGTGATCTCACCATGAGAATACATCAATGTGGTTATCTCTCCCCCTTTGAAATCAATGGCAAAGGGCCATTCTCCTCTTGGGGATGCTCCCCCTGTCTTGTTTCCAATGTATAATCTCTCCCCTTTTGAACAAGGGATATCAATCTGATGTAATGTTGAAAATACATCGAACATACTCCCCCTGTGACCATCGCTCCCCCTAGAATTATGCTTCTGTGCTCTTTCTTCAAATATAGGTCTCTTTTCTAGGTATGTATTTGATAAATATCTCCTCCTAGAATCATGGGAAGAAGAATGACTCCCCCTAAGGGTATGTCTCCCCCTATCTTCTTTGCAAGATGAAAAATATGCTACCATATGATGATCCTTGGACCTGTTCATGCATCACACTTGTGCCATACCATACATCATGAAACAAAAGATATGTGTCAATGAAATAGAGAATCATGAACAATATATCAACCCAGTACATCATGTACCAAAATGTGCCCACCATGCACAACACCCATGTACATCAACCATGTACATCAACAATGTGTCATAAGATATCATCCATGAAATGTATCCACCATATGCCAACATATGCATCTACCAATATGCCAACATGTGCATCTACCAACATGCCAAACAATGTGCATCTTTCAATATGCTAAACAAATACCATCCATGAGTGTACCATCATACATCATTACTTGCACCAAGCAAGTATATCAACCATGCGTCAATAAGCTAAGACTCCCCAATGATGTACAACATGACTATCAACTACATGTCTCAATGTGCAGCCCATCCACATGAAAAATGCATGCACCATGATATCCAATAATACCATATGCTTCCAATATTACATCATAAGATATATCAATGAAACTTCAAAAAGTACCAGCCATGTACTCCAACAGATCAACATCAAACTATACTCATGGGTTAGTGCCATGCACCCAAGATTTATTTTATATCATAACCTTGCGTGATCTCACTTAGAACCATGAAAACCTACAACAAACAGTGTCAGAATCTGCAATAAACAATGTCAAACTCTGCAGTACAGAGTTATACCATCACATCAAACTCCAAGCCATGTGCATTTCCTTTTTCCCAAGGCTTTACAACAAACACACGACCTGCTGCAAAACTGAGCACGTGTGTACGCGACCTATTCAAGGTCAGAACACGTGGACACGCGACTGTCACCATGGTTACCTGCGTGTGCCTTAGTAGATGACACATTTGAACTTCCCTTCAATCTTTCATCCTGATCAGGCTGCTCTGTCTTCTTCACCCACTTCTGTATATGACCCTTCTCTTCAGAACTTGAGCTTTGAGTATCCATATTTTCAAAGATGTCTCCCTTTCTTACTTCATTCCTTCTTCTAGCCATTCTATGTGAGGTCCTCATCATGGACTTTCTTCTTGTGTTCCAACACTCCTGGGATTTGTGGCCAAATCCACTACAACTGTAGCATCTCATAGAGTTACAATGAGCAACAATATGTCCTACTTGATCACATCTCCAACACCTTGTGGTGTTATAGAATCATCAATTATATCTCCTTTCATAAGATCTACATTCAAAATCTTTGTGACCATATCCATTACATGAATAACAATGCCCATGAAAAATACTTTCATACCTTTGCTTTGGTGTCCCAAAAATGGTTTCTTGCTTTGTACTTTTGAAATATTCTTTGCCTTGTGTAGATGGTTTCTTTGTAATATTATCTTCTTTCTTTGATGGACTTACCTCATGCTTCTTTGAGGTGCTTTCTTCAGCATGTGTATCTTCTCCTTTGTATCCAAGACCTGATTTATCACATGATGGTCTTTGACTTTCCAAGATCTCATCCAAGATTTGTGATCTATTCAAGAATTTGTTTGACTTTTCCACCATCTTTCTAAGGTCTACAATTTCAGCTTCTAACTTGCAACATGAATCTTCCTTTTCATTTATTTGAATCTTCAATAGTTCCTCTATTCTTTTGGCTTCTTCAATTTGGGTCTTGAGATGGACAATAGTTTCAAAACTTTTACTAATCTCATCATCTATATTCATGTCTTCTTTTCCATTCTTTAGTCTTGTGATCTCTTCTTCCTTTTCTTCTAATTTAGAAATCTCTTCTTGTTCTTTGAGCATTCCCTTTAACTTCAAGATTTGCCTTTGACTCCTCCTAAGAAACTTCTTAGTGTTATCTGAAAGATAGTTATAGTGTGTATAAAAATGATCACTCCTATACATGTATAAACCCTCTTCAATTTCCTTTTAAAGTTTTAATCGATTTCCTTCTATTCTTTTCATGGGATAAATACCTTCAAACTTTACACAAACTATATCTACATCTTCTTCTTCACTTGTAGAGAAAAATTCATCATCATCATCATTTCATTCAAGGGCTTTAGAGTGTTATTTACCTTCATTTGAAATATCTTCATGATCTTCCTTTTTTCCAACATCAACACATACTTCTTTTCCTTCATTTGAAATGTCTTCAAGATCTTCCTTTGTGCTATCATCACTTGATTCTTTATCTTCACTTGAAATGTTTTCAAAATCACATTTAGAAATAATGCATTTAAGAGATTTTGATGATTCTTTACCTTTGATGATCTTGATGGAGTGGTATTCAATTTCTTCTTTCTCTTCATTGCTTTGATATGTCTCCTCTAGCTTTAGCCATAGATCATTGGCAGAAGTGCATTGTCCCGTGCTCTCTTTTATAGGGCTTGAGAAACCACTAAGAATTGTCTTGAGAGCCAATGCATTATTCTTCTTTCCTTCCCTTTGAGCTGCAAACTTTGACTTGTTCTTCAATGGAACATATCCACTGATGGTTGCCTTCCAAGTAGCTTCTCCCATTGTCTTCAAATACACTCTCATCTCTATTCTCCAAGTAGAATAGTTTTCCTCATCAAGGATTGGAACTTCATCATCCATTTGTGTGGCTATGGATCTCCTTCAAGCTTGTTAAGGCTTGTAGTGAAGGCTCGCTCTGATACCAATTGTTGGACACACCTACCACACTTAGAGGGGGGGTGAATGAGTGTGGGGCTCTTTTTCACAAAACTTCCCTCTTGCACAAAACTCATCAATTAGCAGTCAACATTTATTCATTAATCATTGCTGTCATTTATAACCAGTTAGATGTAGGCACATATTAGCAACATATATCAACAACATATCATCAACAAGTCATCATCACAATGGACACAAAGAACACAAGATGTATGTACAATTTTCCTTTTATTACGGACTTCAGTCCTTGGGGTTTATCAACAACAACTGAATAGAGTACAACTCTACAAGAGCACCAGCTCTATATGCAAGACTCAGCTTACATTCTTAGCACCAACTGAGAAGAGGCAACAATCCTCAACAGATATCAATCTGTCAACAGGTATGTGACCTGTTAGTAGTGCAGCCCGCGTGTGAACATGCCTTGGCTCACTACAACTCACATGTGAACGTGGCCAGTGTATAATGCAACAGACATATGCTTCTGAGAAACTAGGGGTTTTCTTTGCTTCACATGCTCAGATCCTCTACAACCTGCAATCACTTTCTCTTTTGTCTTCAACTATCTAAACTGACCCATAGCCAGTCACAATACATCCAAGCTCTCTAATAGCTTGCTCATGCTCCAGAACAAATCAATATGAATGCTATCTAAATCATGTATAAACAACTAATGTACCATAGAAATCATGTCACTACATAATCACAAGAGTGCTGCTCACTCCATCCATCAAATATACCAAATTGAGCCACATCATAGAAGCCATACCAAGAATGCCCTAAGCATTCACAACATACCAAACAATAACATCCATCAAGACAATAATGTAACCATAACAGTGTCTTAGTGATAGATCTGAGGCCATAGAATTCAGATCTGGAACCTGCCTCATCATCCAAGAGCTTGGCACCATATCAAACACAAATCTCCATGAGCTTATTTAGTCCACACTCCCTGTACACAGTCAGCCTGCGTGTACACTCACCCTATACACAACTAGCCCATGTGTACACTCACCCTATACACGGACAACCCGTGTGGGCATCAAAAAATAGGGTTTTCTGTGAATCCGAGACTTTTTTCGTCAAGATCTCTGACATTGCTGGCGTGCACTCCTTGCGACCTTCACGATAATAACTGATTATCTAATGTCTTCAACCTCTGTGCACTCCTTGTGAAAAAAATACTTCGACCACTCACTTGGGTTGGAAAAGTCTAAGACTTCAACCGACCTGCGCACACCTTGCAGGGCTCTGTGCTATACTTGCACTTTTGATGGTATAAGAACAACGATATCCCTCCTGAGCTTTTCCGAGATAAACTCAAAATCTCCTCAATGCACTCCTTCCAGACTTTCATTACACTCCTTGCAGGAGTTCTCAGGAAGAGAAACAATTGAAACTTACACTCTCCCTCTCACAGACTTCATACATTCAACATGAAATCGTAGATACACACACAACATTGAAATAAATCCAAAAAAATTATATAAGAAAACTGTAAACATACCATTCAATAGATGCAAACAGTGAACACAACACCACCATGAATTTGGATCAATGCATTCTTATATTAATCTAAGTACTTCTATACATGTATTCAATAGAAACAACTATCTTCTCATACAACTTCTACAATCTCTATTCTTCTCTGCTCTCCTATGCTCTCTTGCTCTACAACTTCTAACTACTATGAGAATACTGATACAATACAATACATATGAGGGTGATTTCTCGAGTTTTACCTCCTACAAGCTCAAGCTATCTAATCGAATTAAATCCTACATCTACTTTACATTCATTACATTAAATGACTACAACCAATAGATGAGAGAAAACGATCAAGATCTGCATTACAATCCCCAAAACATTTAAGGGAAATTACATCCTTCCATCTATTACATTAATGTTTCATCTTTTAAAATTCAAAATGTCTTCAAAATGCGCACTGGTGCATATCCAACTGTCCTCCACTTGCACTTGCTTGTGATGCTCCTGCATCATATTGTGGCCCGCCCTCAACTTTTTAAAGTTTGTGCATCTCCGATCCCCACAATGCTATGGGACAGTTGATCTCATGATCTTGATGGTGCCTCTAAACTGATGAATCAGATCTATCCCTTTCAAAGTTGCAGATTAGATATGACCTCTTTCAAATCAACGAATGTGATTTGTTTCATAATTCTGGACTTCGAACTTTTCAAATCTCAAACCCTGCTTTCCTCCATACATCAATCCTCCGGAGTTGACGATCTGCGGACACTTGTTCTCCTAAATCAATGTCCCTAGTTCTACTTCGGGTGTTTGGCCTTCCAACTAGATCAACAGTCCTGTGGCCCTCTTCTCGATCAATAGTCGAGATCTCCTTCGGGTCTTCGGACTTCTAAGATCTCAAATCTCAAACTTCACTTCCCCTCTAAGTAAGCAGATTCTTTCCACGTGTCCACTTGAATCAGATGATTGAGGCTTGCTTTGGTTCTTTGCCCAAAATATATAGATTTATGCCACATGTCCTCTTGATCTGATGGCTATGAATTACTTTGGGACTTTACCCAGAATCCAACGATCTATGCCATCTCTCTTCTAGATCAGATGGTCCATATTCACCTCGAATGATCTGACACTTGAGATTTACTTTGGACGATCTAACGACTGATATCTACTTCAGATGATCGGAAAGTTGAGATTTACTTCCACTCTCTGGCTCTCCAGAATTTGGGAGTCTCAAATATCAACTGAAAACTCTTGAACATATTTCTTTGGAGTCCATGATTCATCGCCATGTGTCCCTCTGGATCAAGCGGTCCAGATTCACTTTAGGTCTTCGGGTTTCAAGAATATCAATTCTCAACTGAAACCCCGATGTGATTCACCTGGAGCTAGAGATCTATTAACATGTGTCCTCTCTAAATCAACGTCCCTTGTCTCCTTAGGTACTTTGGCTTTCGAAGATCTCAGATCTTAGTTTTCCTCACTTTTTGTTTCTCCTGGAACGGTTTTACCTAGGGTCTGTGATTTGATGACATGTGTCCTCCCATAGATCAATGGTTCCTGGCTACTTTGGCTATTTGAGCTTCGATGATTTCAAACTCTTCTCCTTTGCATTCTCGTGTAGTGCTTCCACCCAGAGTTCACGATCTGGCACCACGCGCTCTTCTGGATATACGATCCATATTCTCTTTGGCCTTTCGACTCTTCAGATTTCAGGGTTTCAGGAGTTTGTCTCACTCCTCACTTGGAAACCTTTGAAGTATTTTTCTCCAAAATATTTGATCTATCGACACGTATCTCCTGCCGGCCAATGGATAGGATCTACTTCAGCGCTTCAACTTTCGGGAGTTTCAAGATTCTACGCACTCGTTTCCTTCCGAAGTGCATTTGTCTGAAGATTCTGATCTATCTACACATACCACTCTTGGTGAGGAACGGTCAGGATCTCCTTCTCTTGAAAATGAACGGTCCCAAACTACTTTGGGACTTTGGTAAGTCCACTCCCCTACACGTGCGAATCACTAAGGCTCAGGCACCTTGCTTCGATCAGGTAGCTATTGGTCCTTTGCGCTATGATCCAATGGCCACTATCACTCCTCCTCATGAGCTTTTGATCTCTTTTGACTTAGAATATTTGCTAAGGGTTCAAAGGCCTCGATCCTTTCCCCTCCTACGGGTTTGTCTCTTGAAATTAATCTGGACGCTTGAAAGTGTTATCTCTTCTGATCTTGATCTCTTTGAGGATTTCGATTTCCCACACACTCCTTGCATTTCAGGGATCTCGTCAAACTCAAATCAAAGGTCGACAATGATTGATAGTTCACAATAATTGTGGGGTCCCACCTCTGCAATCTGAGAAGTGATCACTTGACTCTAGTCGGTCATATTCCATCCCCAACGAGATCAACGACGTGGGTTGATTGTGGGCCGTGAACTAGCAAGTCTACTAAATTCACCTTTTCACTTCACAATGATTCCCAACTGTTGATTAAATCGAGTGGCTGGTGTTTGATTCGATAACTCCAGTGAGTATTTGAGTCGATCTGATGACCGGGATGGCCTCTCCTCCCGTTAAATGGCTTGCATCCATCTCCGTTGTTAGATTCTTAAGTCATGGGTATTTCTAGTGACTAGACTATCGTCTACCTCCTATATCTGATGGTTAGGATGGTTCCTGGGCATCCTCAGATCTAAGGCTCAGAGTTAACTTTAGGACTTCGGGACTTCATGGATTTAACCTCCGTTACAACGAAATTTCTCAGTTCTCTAAATGCGTGAAGTCCGAATGACTCCAAGGGTTAACTCCCACGCTCTTTCCCATATCCAATGGTCACAACAAACCATGGCTTATTTCAAACATATTTCGTTTGTTCGTCTTCCAAACAAGGGAACCTTCCCTTTCCATACTTCATCCTCACTACTCTTCCTGAGCTTTGTTAGCTCTGAAAGGCTTAAGATATTTGTGCTCTTTCTCTTGAACTTAACGCTTGGAAGAATCCTTTCGCGCACCCCTTACACTCATTCCTCAACTCTAGAACTTAAGTGGTTCTCGGTCTCTTCCTACCTCGCAGAGAGCCTGTGCATACATGCACTATCTCTCCTAAGATTTAACAAACTCCCTCCTCCAAGGGAATCAGAATGAATAGGAGTGTCGATATGCGTATGTGAAACTATGCCCAAGGTTGACGAATTCACAGTTCGTGGATCTAGCTTAAGCCACCACAGGGCGCAAACATTTATGAATACAAAACATGTCCAATCCATACTTTCTTAAATACAAAATTTAAACAGGAATAAAGAGATACAGTATAATCACTAAGAAAACATGCACATCCCTAGGTCCTTCACAATATATCCCATTTCATTACATAATTATAGATTAATTTCACAAGGTATGAGAATACTTATCTATTACAAGTTGCATCCAACCAACTGACTGTCATTGTGCACCTTTCCACCCAACCATAGGCTCAGAGGAATTCATTCTTAGCACTCTAGCCACCCCCGTGCCAAGCCATGATATCACTAGGTAATTTCCACCATATCTCAGAGAAACTCTCTCTATCACAACGACCCTGCGAGGTTTATCATATGCATCCTCAACATCAAGCTCGCATTCAGTTTCCTCAGGTCGTGTTCTCCACACTTCCTTTTGGATTCACACCTCCCTTATGATATTTTTCTCTCATCCCCTTTATCCTCTCTTGCTGTATCTATATGTATCTTACCTTCCATGCTCTGGAAGGTTTCTGACCTGTACTGTTCCTTCTGTCAGAAGGAAGCTCGGGTCTGCAGGTCTCTGTGGTACTTCGAGCTGGCATCCTGCAGCTAGACCATGCTTCCATTCATGGGGGTGGTTTATGATTCAACCAATGGTCCTTTATTTATTAACTGATTTATTTCCTCTAGAGATATCATGGCTCGTACTTCAAGGCTTCACCCCCCAATAGTCAGTTATGGACAATTTAACAATAATAAATTTACATTGTCCACATTCCTTAGCATGGTAATCCTATGTTATGATTAATTACAAGCTGGGGGAAACATGGGTGTTACATGTGATATGAAAGGATTGTGGGTGACCACAAAAGAATGGAAAGGTAGATACCTTTACTTTGATATGCATGAACTCTTTTTCGCAGAATTTCCATGTTTTCTACATGAATGGTTAAAAAGACAAACAAAAGTTAATTTGACTGTGTTACAATCGAAGTCAATAGTATGGGATCAATCCAAGCTTGATAATCTAAATGAGCTAGATAAAAAGTGGACTCGGGCTATTTATTTTTGGTTTTCTCGAGTGAAGGAAGGCTACATTATTGAGTTTTGCATAGAATATAGTGATTCTTTCAGCGAGGATGAAAGAAAGTTTGAAGAAGGTACAAGAAAGAGGATGCTAGAAGAGATTCCCCTTTGGATAAATATGATGTTCATAGAAAAAAGAATAATGTGCATGGATTTTGATAGGATGGTTGAGTAAACACCCTAGTGTTGGGGGGTTCTAGAAAAGGTGGGGGAAAAAGAACTAGAGCATGGATCCAATGAGGAGGATACAAGAAATTGTTGAGATGAGGTGAGGGATGGAATGGAACCAGAATAGAAGAGGAGAAAAATAGTTAACATATACACAAGAATATGAGTTGAGGGAGAAAGCTAAGAAGAATAATAGAGAAGATTTAGATGAGGGTGCGAAGCGAGGTGTCGGGTCCAGAATGAAGAGGAACCTCACACCAAAAAATGGTGTGGGAGAGGATATTGTGCCAGAGTGGAGCACATGTGAGGAAAATCTTGTGAAGAGGCTTGGAGTCGAAGATACAAGTAGTGACAGTAGTCATAGTGAGGGACTAGGTGACGAAGCCTGTACCCTTTGGTTGTTCCAGTATGCCACAACCTTGAGAAGAGGTATAGCGCACAAGTGTGGTGTGTGGGTGCAAATTTTTGGTGCGTCAATGGAATCAGAAGAGGAAGCGTCACACGATTACGCGTTGACAAGAAGAGAAGTTGTCGTTTAGTATGGTGGGGCATGAATCATACACGATTTTGGTTCTCGGTGTAGTGGCGGTATGCTGAGCAGCCAAGTGAGGGACACATGGAGAAGTCACTTGCTGAGAAGAGAAACCGACTCTACTTAGGGTGGAGATGCACATATTGGACTGGGAGAGGAATCATGTAGTGGCATTGCATGGATCGACTCAGAGGCAGGAACACATGTTGGTGGTGTGTAGTCAGATCAGTAGGAGAGGGTGCATGATGTGGATGCGTCAAAAGTGAAAGAAGATGGAGGCTCCCTTAATGGTGGGGAAGACGAACTAATAATGTTGGATGGTCTTGTTCAACTGCAACTAGATATCTCTTTGGGTCCCCTTACAAGAATTTGCAGGAGAATATGGTATTACCCCCCCTTTGTTGCACCCCCCTTGTGCATTTTTAATCATGAGGAACACACAACATATAGTGAAGAGGTTAGTGTTGAACAAAGATAAGAAGAGGAAAGGAGTGAAGACACAAGTAAATTAGAAGTATAAATGTGTTCAACTTGAAAATATTATATCTAGCTAGAAAATACTACACACATTTGCAGAGAGAAATTAAGAAAGAAGAAGCAAGAGAGAAATAATGGAAGAATTCTCATTAACTGTATTCCACACTCAAAGAGTGAATAATTTACAATAGATATAGGATACATGAGTAACTAATAAGCTATAGTGGTGGTCTAGACTGATATGGACACACACCAATAGTTACAGGAGTAAACTGCCACCTAGTTTAGTCTCTCAGGAAGTTACGGGAGTGAACTGCCACCTAGTCTGAGTTAAATAGTCTATTAGTCTTTAGTTAACTGAATTAAATAGAGTGATGTGAGGAGGAGATTAGGGAATCATGAGTAATGCACTATTCTAGTGATGATCCCAAAGACAATGCACATTAGCTGGTGATGATCCCAATGTTGCTTGGTGATAATCCCAATGTAGAATCTAAACTCCACTCAACTGATCAAACTGAAGTGAAAACTGAAGAGAATATTCTCCCTAGAGGAATATTCTTCCTATAATATACGAGACTGAATAATGACTAATAAACAAGGAAAAACCTTAGGAAAAATAAATCAGAGGTGTGTGTGAAGTAACTCCAACACCCCCCTGAACATCACTATGGTGAAAATAAAGAATGGGTCCCGGCAACGAGGCCATGTTAGGTACCGAAACACAAAAGATACACTGGAATAAATGAGGAAAGAGGGAAAACCTCATGGTAA
>ML780467.1:700953-730212 GCA_009831015.1 Picea engelmannii
TTCTGTTCAAGTGCTATTTCTGTTGCTATTTCGTATATCATTTCTGTGTATTGTGAAGATTATGCTGGATATTTTACTGTTATTCTGTTATTTCTAGCATTTTGTCTCTGTACTGCATATTTTATATATCTGGTATCTTGCACTTTACCTCCTGTGGGGTCTCGGGCACAGTTTGTAGTTCTAGGTCTGCGATGCGTTGTTGCAGCTGCTAGATCGCTTCTTCAAGTTGTGCTACTTGGTTTGTGACTTGATCCTATACCTTTACTTCTATGACAATCACAGAGCACAATGCTCTGTTGATCGCCTCATTTACTTCGAGTTGCTCGATGAGCAACTATTCCTTGCCTTGCTGCAGCTGTGCCTTTTCCTCATCGAACTTTTCTTGGAGAGCACTCTTTTCCTGTTCAACAGCTCGACGTTGTTCTATAAGTAATTCCTGTAGTTGTACCAAAGCCTGGGTGGCTTGTGTTATTTCCTCTTGTGCTCATAGAAGGTGAGATTCGACTGTATCAACGAGCTGGTGGAGTTGGGATGGCTCATCTCTTGGTTCTGGTGTTCCCAATGATAGAGGCATAGTGAAGACTATGTGGCTGGATTGTAGTTCCTGTTGCACCCCTCAAAGCTCGACCTAAATTTTATTGTACATATCCTCCTGCTTATCTTCTTGCTTCTTTGCTATCTCCAGTGAAGTATCATTCAAGGCTGCTATGATGAAATTGAAATCATCAGAGATGAGGATGGTCTGCATCTTATTTATAGGGGCTTTTGATCTCTTCCAGGAGGAAGGTTTTAGGGGGGAAACCTTCCTTTTCTTCGAGGGGTCTTCCTCATCTCTGGGTGATGTTACTTCACCTTTCCTCTATTCAGATTCTATTCCATCTATCTCTTCACCATCACCTCCTTGCTCTAGTGACATGGAAGAAGTATTCACCAAGGCACTACTTAAATCTTGAATTTGTCAGTCTTCCTTGTTTTTCTAGATCCAGGTGTATCCTACGCAGCTTCTGGGCTATCGATGTCAGATATCTCTGCAAGGTCTACTAGAATAAGGAGGTAAGCGAACCATTCCTTAGTAATCTCCTCTAATTCCTCCTTCGTCAACTTATAGTAGGATTGAATTTGTTTCTTGTGCTCGTCGACTCATGCTGTGATATAAATGAAATTCCAATCAGTGTTGAATTTCATCAAAGGCCTGAATCGGTGTATAGTGTTCGATGTCATGCGAGGCTCAAACTATATGGTTGTCTTCAACTGATTGTAGTATGTATGGAACATGACATTTAACTACCATTTCTTATTCATGTCACTTGAGTACCATAATGTACTGAACTTCACGGACAATGGTTCAAATGGCTCGATGTATGGGAAGGTCGCACCTTATGACATCTCCCAGGAAATGAAAGCGATCAGGATCAATAGCTAGCTAAAATAAAATTTGTACCCTTGATCTTGGGATTCTCTGTAGTCGAGTTCTAATTGGTTCACTAGGTACTTCACCCAATTCATTTGTAGGCCCTCCACGCACTTCCCTGTGAGGCCGACTACAAAACCAATTACTTGGGTGGGTCGGTTCTTGCGTACTAACTTCCTTGCAATCATCTGACAGGTGAGGCATACTACGCCATTCTAAATAGAGGAGACCTTGTAGCATCGCATACCCTTCTCGACATCGCTGTAGGTGTCCTTGATCCTTTTTGCTAAAGCGCGATCCATGGATTTTCTAGGATATAAATCTTGTGGGTTGGGTCCTTGCATACTCAAACCCATGATCCAATTGATCAAAGTCGGATAAAATGTGATACAATGGTTTAACCACAAATATATGCCATGGTAACAAGACAACAACATATTGACACACGAATTCACCTCTTGGTGTCTTCCGAAGTGGCGAATTTTCATGACATTAAGCAGAGTGGACTGCGTGAGGTTATGGGTCCATGCTTGGGGAATTATCTTTGAGTTTTTCCCTTTTGTTATATTCATATACTTATGTGGGGATAACATGTTGTAGACTTTATGATCGTCGAGTTTGAAGTCGCTAAACTTCAACGTTGTGATCTTATCTTGGTCTGCTCACACTGCGCGTATCCCATTTGGGAGGTATGTAGTGATCAAGGCGTAGTCAAAATCTCTGGGCACACTGTCCCGATTTAAAACACCAGTTAAAGGTGGTATATAGGTGGGTAAGATAGTCAGGATCAGTTTAGCATTCGCTAAGTCATCCCTGTGCTTAGTTCACTTCTCATCAGACGACTGGGGTGGTCCTGCTCTGCGAGCAGTGGATTGAGAGGTTGGAAGTCCTGTCGTGGATGATTCTTGTATACATGTAGACATCGACATGACTCTTTCAGTAATGAGATCGATCAAAACATCCTCAACAACTCTTTCTGTAGCACTCAACTCGTCTGACATACACGCTCGGGGTTAACAATATCAGGTTTGGGGGGTAACTTAAACATAGTAATGAGATAGAGACAAGAAGGACGATGATCACTGTATAAACTCAACTTAGTCTGTGGGATCAAATTCTCAATTGGAAAAAGTGTTCTCGGTGTGTGGTGTGGTGGGATAAATAGGTAACTCGACAACGGGTCGCTTGCAATGGGTATGGGGCCTTCATTAACTTGGTTTTGTCAGTTATGGCACCGTCCTAACAGTCAGATGGTGAGATGGCTGGCCATAAATGGATTTCTATCCATTCAGAGCATTGATCTAACGGTTATAATCTCCCCAATGACTATATTGCTTTGTCATGGCGAAGTGCCATGTGTCATTGTTCTGATATCCTGGCGAAGCTCCAATTTTGCAAATTTTCCTTCTGTGAGGTTCCCTCTGGAGCCTTCTGCAACTTATCAATCTTGGCTCTCTTCTTACTTAACTTTCTAGCCTTCTTTCTAGTGAGCTTCATCTCGATATTCCTTTTTCCATTCTGATTTTTGTCTTCTTTTGACCTAGTCACTTTGCGCTATTGATATTCTTCCCTAGGGTTCCAGGATAATACTTCTTCTTTGTCTGGGATAGGTACTTAAATCTTCCGTGGATCCTTTAGTGTTCTTGAAACTTCGACATTCGGGTCTCTAATGTTAAATAGCTTTGATATGTTCTCATGTTCTTCAATCAAGTGTGAAATCCTTCTAGTCATGAAATCTTTTAACTCTTTTTTCTTTTTTTCCAAAACTTCTTCTTCTTCCTTTCGTCTAGCTTGATCTCTGTCAATCCAAGGTTTTCCTAGTAGCATGGTAAATGGGGCATTGTCCTCGATAATTTTTTTAATCTCAAAATCTTCTTATGTTGAAGCTCCATTAAAATTCATAGGTATGTGAGTGAGCTTCCCACATAGGTTTATCATCTTTCCTCTGAATAACCCTATTCCTCCTATTGAAGGGATCATAACAGGCTTCCCTATAGCTTCCCAAGTTCTCTCTATTATGATATTCATCTGTGTTTCCTTATCTAGAACACAATCAATGTCGAAGTCTCCTATTATTGCTTCAATGCATTCTTTCTCCTTGAAGATCTATGATAATCTGACATGTCGGTGGTCATTCAAAGTTTCTTTCATTTGTAGCAATACTTTCTCTAATTATTTCTAGGGTTCTTCTATTTCTAGATCTGCCTTAAGTTTTTCTTGATTCAGATTCATTCCTTCTAGCTTAGCAATCATTCTAGGGCAATCCAACACTTCATGGTCCATAGCTTTACAAAAAAGACAAATAGGTCTTTTCCCAGGGCATTCCTTAGCATGATGTCATGGTTTTCTGCAACTGTAACAGAGGGTTAATCCTCTCTTTCGTTTAAGAGATCCCCAACCTTTCCCGTACTGTGTGCTAGGCTCATAGGAGCTAACCTGCAAAAAATTCTTTCTAGGATCCTACATCCATTTATTAGTCCAAACATTCTTTCTATGCATAGGTATAACATATCTTTCACTATTCTTATCATATGTACTCATATCAAACCTTCTTTCATCTATTAGTGCCCTAGTTTTCAAGCTAGGAAAGAATCTATCAAACACACCTAGATCCATACTTTAGAAACAAAATTTCCCAATTATCTTACTTTTTCAGAGCACAAAGCTTCTAGATCTAGAACTTTTCACTATTCTTACCTTTATTAGAGCACATAGCTTACGGATCTTACGTTTTTTTCTTCATATCCGACCTCTTTCCTTGGCATAGAGCTCCTCAGGTCAAGTAGAATGTTGCACACTAGGGAAATAGATCTATGCACAAAGCCTTCACAATATCAGGCTGAATCTCTACACAAAGCTTCTTATTTCTTAGTTCCCAATAATCACAGTTTCAGGTCCGATACTGTGCACTTCAGCAGTAGATCTATGCACAAAATTTTTCTTTAGTTCCCAACAATCATAGTTTCAGGTCCCGACAATGAAACCATTTGTTGGGACGGGGGCAGACCCAAGGTTCAACGCTACAACAACACACCAAAAAAACCCCAACTATCGACCCTTTCATAAACACTTGCGAAGCATATGAAGTCTCACCCGAGGTAGAGACATGGGTGGTTGCAGGACTCAAGTGTCTGCAACCTTAGTTGGGACACATATTTGTGATTATAATACTTAACAGAGCACTTAGCATTAACAGTTCATTAATATTCAACCAATACTACTGCGTAGATAGAACAGAGCATCGCATCATTCACTCAGATATGATGTCTTTAAGCACTTTATCATAAACATGCAGGTTATATCTATCATATCAAGCACTAAGCACCTTCATATAGGTCAGATCTAACATTCTTACACATTATTAGCACAAAGCATAAGAAGATTTATTTATCTCTATCAAAGTACTTAGTAAGAGAAGTTATAAACACATCAAGACAAGCAAAAAAAGGAAAAACACAATGTTTACGTGGTTCACCCCCACCCTGGGGATATGTCCACCAAATATTCTTCTTTATTGTCTTCAGTCAATCAGTTACAAGCACGGAGCCTCAAAACCCTAATTTGCCTAGGACAGGAGATCTGCACAGCTCTCTAGATCCTCCTTCCTTGTGTTATAGCACAAATCACTTCACAGTCTATTACAATACCTTGCACCTAGCTTTGCAAGTCTTTCCTAGTATGCACAGAGCATCAACAAATCATACTTTCACTTATCACTTATCTTATCATCCTTACATCACATAGATTTGTCTATTTTCTTACATAGCCTAGACATCTATTTATACATTACAAAATAGGCCTAAACATGGGTAAACCCATGGGACGACATCCCATGCTTGTTACATAATCCCCAAAACCCAAAAAGGACCGCAAAGAGGTCAAGATCCCGGAATATCATCTTCGTCATGCACTCCTCCTTCGACAAGCTGTCGAAGTCCCAAAATAGGTCAAACTTGACTAGATCCCTCAAAACTTGGTCAAGGGCCAACATTGGTGGACTCTGACTCTGCTCTATGGACTCACCTATTATACCCACCATAAGTATCTACCCTTTTCAAATGAATTCACAAGGTCGACCGATATTTTTCACACTCAAAGAAATATCTCACTTCCCCAGCTCCTCGCAAATGATTCATTGTGATGCAAGCCATAACCACAAGAACCAAAGAAATTACTATAACACTAGAAGAACACCAAAATACCTCATATATGATTTCCATTGCGACTAATATGGACTTAACTATGTTCACCCAAAAATCAAATGTGTAAGCCACTACCAACCTCTTGATTGAGAAGCTTAGTACAATGGACCTCACATCATCAATGGTCACAATTGAGATCGTAGAATTCACCATCCAAATCACCTAATCCCTTCAATAATGATTTTCTGATTCTGAGCATCATTTCCTGGAATTTGTGTAGGACCTTAAGTGAATGGTGTCATTCATTTCCAACATCATCCATAAAGCAACTGGCTTGAGGACACGCCAGGTAATAGTGGTGAGTGTTGATTAAGGTTGGTTGTCATTGATGTCAACCCTTGAAGAAAGCCCCGTAGCACAAAGGTTTGGGTAATGGACCCAATATTGTTTGATGTAAATATGTCTCATTATTATCTTGTCATGGTTGATAAGAAGTAAATATGGATGAACTCCAAAGTGGTCCCCTTATGGTGAAATCCCTTACAGGAAGACGCTTTGTGGAGTAAGAGAACCCATGCTTAATTGTGGAATAATGAGATGAAGGAAAATGAACTTGTTAGGTAAACTATCCTATATGGATAGTGCTTGTCATTTCATTTCTGGTGGTATGTGGAACGTCACATAAATCCTCACGGTTAGAGAGTTATGGCCATGAGAAGTTGGAGACCCCAGGTTTGGGTAATGGAACGAAGTTTGTTTGATGGATAATGGTATGAGTTATGATATATTTTTAGATAATACTATTATATATGGATATTACATCTCATTCCATTTTTGGTGGTATGTGGAACGTCACATAACTCCTCACTGTTTGAGGGTTATGGCCTTACGAAGTTGGAGGACCCTCATATGTCATCTAGAAGCCCCAAAAGGTCAAAGTAGTCAAAGTGGTTTAATAGATTTTAAAAGGTAAATAATAAAGTGAATTAATGAGTGTATTATAATTCAAAGTGAATACAAAATAAATTATTTCAATAATAAATTTAATGGAGAAATTAGAAGTGGGTTAACCCTAAAATAAGGAAAGTGGGGCCAAGTGACCTAGAAGATGTTTTTAAGGAAGCTACTCGGAGAGTATAAATAAGAGGCAAGGCTCTCTAATTTTAATCACACTTGAGAATATTTAATATCTATAGGTGTTTGAGGTAACCAAGGATATCTAAGCCAAATTTCTGAGGGAAGGTGAAGAAAACAAGGCCAAAATGCAAGGAAGGATAAATTCTTTTGATGGTGCTTTCTAAGGTATGTTATTTACAGGCCATCTCACCATTTTCGCTATAAATTTTTTCTATAATTATTCAGACCGTGAAATTTCTATTCCATTGAGAAAACATATCCAAGTATATGTGGTAAAAAAATTCATCTTGTGGGTCATGGTGTTTTTGGAGTTACACTCCGTGGAAAATAGGGTTTGTGGCTAGTCTTGAAACTAGTCAAAAACATCATAACTTTTTCATAAAAGATACAAATTTAGTGAAACCAAATGTGTTGGTTGGGGTACAGTATATAGTATGTTGTGTAATAGTTTCAGATCAATTCAACAAATATTATGTGCGGGACATGCTCTACAAGGCCTCTCTCTAGAATAAGTCAGAATTCAGCAAGGTATGCCATTTTTGCTATAACTCCTTTTATGAGAGGTTCCAAGTAGTGACACCTGGAGGAATTGCATAAAGCACACTAAAGAACATTGTGTATCAGTTTCAGATATTTATACATTACAGGTACAAAGTTATGATTACTTCAAGTTAGGGTTGTTGACTAATCCAAAACTTGGCATGTGAGACTAAAGAAAAGTTTGATGAAGATGATAATCTCTTGTTGTTGAAGTTAAGGAAGGTTTGTAGGAATGTGATAATATGCAAAAAGTCTATTATAGAGCTACAAATCAGATTTGGATGATGAAATTGATGAGGGCTTTTGGTTGAGGTGCATGTTGAGTACATGGTCGAGACAAGTAGTTGATGAGTTGGCACATACATGAGGTGTAAGGTTGATGATGTTGGTACATTATGATGAGTAATAGTTGATGATGTTGGTACATTATGATGAGTAATAGTTGATGAGTATTTGACACATGATTGGTACATACTTGGTACATGGTTGGATGCACATGATTGGTACATACTTGGTACATGGTTGGATGCACTTGTTTATGGTATAGGTTGATTACAGGTTATTTGGTACAGGTTGGTGCATGGTTGATGCACTTGTTTATGGTACAGGTTGATTATAGATTGAGGTATAGGTTGATGCATGGTTCAGATTTATTGGTACATGTCTACAATGGTATATCTCACAGTGACAGGTTGACAATGGTTCCATCATTCTACTTCAACTTCAGGGTGGTAGGATGGGGCAAGGACATGTGGTTGTAGCCACCTTCCGGTTATAGCCGGAGAACATAGGGGGTTGTAGCCTCTTTCTAGTTGTAGGCAGAGAATTGGGGAGTTGGATATTCCCTCAGGTTGTAGCCTGAGAAACTAGGGGGTTGGAGCCTCCTTCTAGTTGCAGTTGGAAAACAATGGAAGTAGGTGCTTCCAATGAATGTAATTCTTCAAGACATATAAGAAAAATCATTCAGTGGTTTTCTCACGATTTGGGTTTCCACGTAAAACACTGGTGTAATGTGTATGAGTATGTTTTTTCATTTGTTCATTGCTTATTTACTCTGCATTTATTGGATGATAATGCTTCATTGATATAACACTTGGATTATATGGTTAAAAAGGATTAAATTGCTCTATTACTGATTCACCCCCCCTCTCAGTAATCCTACAATTGGTACCAAAGAAGGTTCCTTCAGAAACCATTTTAACCACTGAAAAGTGGATCATGGAGAGTACCAACTCATATAAAAATGGAATACCATAGTTTGATGGACATAAGTATGCTTTTTGGAGCATAAGGATGAGGACATATATACAGGCACATGGATTTCAAGTTTGGAAATCAATTGTAGATGGATACACAACACCAATAGTTCCACCAACAAATGACAAAGTAGTAAAACTCGGTGAGAATAATTCCAAAGCCACAAATGCACTTTTGAATGGTCTCAGTGATATGGTATTCACCAAAGTTGCACACTGTAAATCCACTAAAGATATTTGGGACAAGCTTCAAAATATTTATTAAGGAGATACAAAAGTCAAAGAAAAAAAGCTTCAGACTTACAGAGGTCAGTTCAAACAACTAAAAATGAAGGAAGATGAAGATATCGCAACCTACTTCTTACGAGTCAATGAAATAGTGAATGCAATCATAGGATTGGGAGAAGAAATTGAAGAGTCTGTAATTGTTCAAAATATACTAAGATCTCTTCCTATGAGATTCAACCCTAAGATATCAACACTAGAAGAAAGATCAGATCTGGACTCAATAAGTATGGACGAACTACATGGAATCTTCACAGCATATGAAATGAGAAATGAGCAGGAAAATCCAGATGTAAAAGAAGAAGCAAGGCATCCAAAAGATCAACGAAAAAGAAAAAGGAACAAGAAGAATATAGTAGCAACAGTGATGCCTCAGAAGATGATGAAGAAGTGGCCAACTTCGTCAAAATACTGAACAAGGGAACCAACGGTAGTTATAGAGGTAAGATCCCTTTAATTTGTTTTAATTGTGATGGTATTGGTCATTTTTCTAACCAATGTCCTCATAAGAAAAAGAGAAATGATGAAGGTTACTCAAAATGAAAACACACATATAAAGGCAAAAGAACTATAAAGAAAGTTTTCAAGAAAAGGTTATACACCAAAGAAGACATCTCATCATCAGATGAAGATGAAGTCAGTGACAATGAGACAGGAAGAGGTCTATTCATGACAATAAAAGAATCTGACAAAGAAGACTCTGAAGAAGAATATGAAGAAGCCGAAGAAGAATGTGAAGAAGTCCAAGAAGAAATTGAAGAGGTAGAAGTTGACTATTGAGAAGAATTAATGTGTGCCATAGAAGTTATTAGAAGAAAAACAAGAAACTACAAGCAAAACTAGACAAGAAAAAAGACACTTGAGAGCTAGAACAAATGATCACAAAATTGAAGGTTCAAATAGAAGAAGATAAAAGAATTGAAGAAGCACTCAAAGAACAACTAGAATAAAAGGACAAGATCATTGGAAACTTGGAAGCAGAGGTTGTTACACTAAGAAAGGATATTCAAAAGAAAAATATGGAGAATAGCTCAAAATTTTTGGATGACATTATCAACAGTAAAAAATCTCATCTTGACAAGTCCAGACTTGGATACAATCAGATAGAAAAGGGATCAAGCTCCAAAACAACAGAGCAAGAAACAAATCCAAAGAGCTATGCAGAAACAATCAAAGAGGATATGAAGATATACAAGGAATATTACAGGGACACTCCTCCACCAATAAGATTCAGATTTCAGAATCAACAACATACAAATAGGCCTCAAGAAGAAGAAGGATTCATAAGAGCACCTCCTTTCAGAAGATCTTCAACTCCCAGGTATCAAACTATATTTTTTGGTTTATGTTATGCATGTAATAATTTTGGACATAAAGCTGTGAATTGTAAAGCTAACAACAAGAACAGTAATAACTTTGAGAGTTATACACAAAGGGATTATTTGAGGAGACCTAGTGACACACAAAGAAGAAGTTACACAAAGAGAGTAATTTAATTTTATGTTGATGATATTATTTCTGGTAGTGATGATGACAGGTTAAGCCAGAAATTTGCAAAAGACATGCATAATGAATTTGAAATGTCGTTACTTGGAGAACTATCCTTTTTTCTGGGACTTCAGAGACGTCAAAGAAACCAAGGAATTTTTATTTCTCAAACCAAGTATATCAGAGAAATGCTATAGAGGTTCGGAATGGAAGATTGCAAACCAGTTATCACTCCCATGAAACCAGTTGTAAGTTGAGAAAAAATGATGATTCGAAGTCTACAGATAAGAGGCAATACAGGTCAATGATTGGCAGCCTACTATATGTGACAACATCCAAACCAGATGTAATGCAAACAGTTGGACAGATGGCATGATTTCAAGAAACACCAAAGGAATCACATGAATTAGCAGTAAAGAGGATTTTTAGATATCTCAAAGGAACATAAGAGTTTGGATTATGGTATCCAAAAGGAAATTATCTATCACTTATTGCCGACACAGATGTAGATTGGGCAGGTTGTATTGATGACCGACAAAGCACCAGTGGAGCAACGTTCTACTTAGGTGAGTGTTTGGTATCATGGCTAAGTAAGAAACAATCATCAATATCTCTATCTACAGTCGAGGTAGAGTATATTGCAGAAACAACATGTTGTACACATGTTCTTTGGATGAAAAAAACTTTGACAGATATACAGGTTGAGTATGATGATCCCATTCCAATATATTTTGATAATACAAGTGCCATCAGTATCTCAAAAAACCTGGTGATGCACTCCAAGATGAAGCACATTCCAATCAAGTATCACTTTCTATGGGAACAGATTGCAGAAAAGAACATTAGAGTTGAGTATGTGGGCACAAAAGAACAAGTGACATACATCTTTACAAAACCACTTCCACAGGAAGCCTTTGAATATCTTCGCCAAAGACTTGGAGTTATTTCTACTCCAAAATGAATTCTTTTTTAAATCTTATCTTATATGTCTTATATGTACATGAGGAAGCACCATAAGAGGACAGTTCAGTCAGGGGGAGAAACCCCGGATGGAAAGATACATTTTCCATTGATGACAAAGGGGGAGAGATTTATCAGATGCAGAGGACAGAGGCATGGTTCCCGGGGGAGAAAATTTATTAGATGCAGAGGATAGAGGCAAATTTATCAGATACAAAGGATAGAGGCATGGTTCCAGGGGGAGCATGAGTGATATGATTTCAGTATTTCATCAGAGTGTTGCCATCAATGCCAAAGGGGGAGATTGTTGATTAAGGTTGGTTGTCATTGATGTCAACCCTTGAAGAAATCCCCGCAACACAAAGGTTTGGGTAATGGAACCAATATTGTTTGATGTAAATATGACTCATTATTTTCTTGTCATGGTTGATAAGAAGTAAATATGTATGAACTACAAAGTGGTCCCCTTATGGTGAAAGCCCTCACGGGAAGAAGCTTTGTGGAGTAAGAGAACCCATGCTTAATTGTGGAATTATGAGATGAAGGACAATGAATTTGTCAAGTAAACTATCATATATGGATATTTCTTGTCATTCCATTTCCGGTGGTATGTGGAACGACACATAAATCCTCACGGTTAGAGAGTTATGGCCATGAGAAGTTGGAGACCCCGGGTTTGGGTAATGGACCCAAGTTTGTTTGATGGATAACAGTATGAGTTATGATATATTTTTAGATAATACTATTCTATATGGATATTACATGTCATTCCATTTCTGGTGGTATGTGGAACATCACATAACTCCTCACGGTTTGAGAGTTATGGCCTTATGAAGTTGGAGGACCCTCATATGTCATCTAGAAGCCCCAGAAGGTCAAAGTAGTCAAAGTGGTTTAAGAGATTTTAAAAGGTAAATAATAAAGTGAAGTAATGAGTGTATTATAATTCAAAGTGAATACAAAATAAATTTTTTCAATAATAAATTTAATGGAGAAATTAGAAGTGGGTTAACCCTAAAATAAGGAAAGTGGGGCCAAGTGACCTAGAAGATGTTTTTAAAGAAGCTACTTGGAGAGTATAAATAAGAGGCAAGGCTCTCTCATTTTAATCACACTTGAGAATATTGAATATCTATAGGTGTCTGAGGTAACCAAGGATATCTAAGCCAAAATTCTGAGGGAATGTGAAGAAAAGAAGGCCGAAATGGAAGAAAGGATAAATTCTTTTGATGGTGCTTTCTAAGGTATGTTATTTACATGTCATCTCACCATTTTCGTTATAACTGTTTTTCTATAATGATTCAAACTATGAAATTTCTATTCCATTGAAAAAACATATCCAAGTATCCATGTTAAAAAATTCATCTTGTGTTTCATTGTATTTTTGGAGTTACACTCTGTGGAAAATAGGGTTTGTGGCTAGTCTTGAAACTAGTCAAAAACTGGTGTTTCAGGTAAAAACATCATAACTTCTTCATAACAGATCCAAATTCAGTGAAACAAAATGTGTTGGTTAGGGTAAAATCTGTAGTATGTTTTTTAACAGTTTTAGATAAATTCAACAAATATTTAGTGCGAGGCATGCTCTACAAGGTCGCTCTCTAGAATAAGCCACAATTCAACAAGGTATGCCATTTTTTCTATAAATCCTTTTCTGAGAGGTTCCAAGTAGTGAAACTAGGAGTAATTGCATAAAACACACTGAAGAACATTGTGTATCAGTTTCAGATATTTATACATTATAGGTACAAAGTTGCGATTACTGCAAGTTAGGGTTGTTGACTAATCCAAAACTAGGCATGTGAGACTAAAAAAAAGTTTGATGAAAATGCTAGTCTCTTGTTGTTGAAGTTAAGGAAGGTTTCCAGGAATGTGATCATATACACTGGGTATATTATAGATATACAAATGAGATTTGGATGATGAAATTGATGAGAGATTTTGGTTGAGGTACATGTTGAGTACATGGTTGAGACAAGTAGTTGATGAGTTGGCACATACATGAGGTGTAAAGTTGATGATGTTGGTACATATTGATGAATCATAGTTGATGAGTAGTTGACACATGATTGGTACATACTTGGTACATGGTTGGATGCACTTGTTTATGGTACATGTTGATTAAAGGTTATTTGGTACAGGTTGGTGCATGGTTGATGCACTTGTTTATGGTACAGGTTGATGCATGGCTCAGATTTATTGGTACAGGTTTACAGCCGTATATCTCACAGTGACAGGTTGACAGTGGTTCCATAATTCTACTTCTACTTCAGGGTGCAAGATGGGGCAAGGATAGGTGGTTGTATCCACCTTTCGGTTGTAGCCGGAGAACATAGGCTATTGTAGCCTCCTTCTGGTTGTAGCCAAAGAATTGGGGAGTTGGATCTTCCCTCAGGTTGTAGCCTGAGAAACTAGGGGGCTGGAGCCTCCTTCTAGTTGCAGCTGGAAAACAAAGGAAGTTGGTGCTTCCAATGAATGTAATTCTTCAAGACATACAAGAAAAAGCATTCTGTGGTTTTCTCCCGATTTCGATTTCCACGTAAAACACCGGTGTACTGTGTATGTGTATGTTTTTTCATTTGTTCATTGCTTATTTACTCTACAGTTATTGGATTATAATGCTTCATTGATATAACACTTGGATTATATGGTTAAAAATGATTAAATTTCTCTATTACTGATTCACCCCTCCTCTCAATAATCCAATAGTGGGGGCATGTTGGCACCCAAAGTTTTGGGTCCAGTTTTTTGTGCACGCACAAACGAAATTTGTTTGTGCTCATATAGAAGTTTTGAGAACACCTAAGGAGATGCACAAAAGAATTCGATAGCGCATGCATTAGACCAATTTTTATTAAGTAGCATGCCAAGTCTAAAGGAGGTCAAGGGTGCGTCAGTCTGAGTTTTGTTAGTTGAGCATGCTGGTATGAGTTTTTTTAGTTGTTCCTAAAACCAAGAGGATGCCCGCTGGATGAAAGAAAGGAATCACCAAGATATCTCTTAGAATGATTTCTACTAGCAACAAATGAATATGTGGGGTGACTAGAATATGAGTTGGCCAAGAAGTTATGATTTCCTCTGATGCAGAGAACCTACATGAAGCCTTGGAAGGTACCAGAAGTGTGCAGGGACATTAGATTAGACAAACAAGTGGAGCAGAATAGTGAAGGACAATGCTCCACAACAAAAAAAGATACAAAAGAGAGCTCTCATCTTAGAAAATAGGTTGGCTAATTTTCGAATGCATGAGTCCCATAACTCTGATTTAGCCTATGTTAATCTTGTGTTTTATGGAGAAGTCTCCAATGGATTTTACTTGTTTGAATATTAAAGCTCAAAAAAAGGAACACACTGTTGTATTCCCACTATTTATATAGTAATGAGATGAAGTATTATGATTTTTCAACTCAATTATTCAACACAATGTATATTTCTGATATGATGGAATACATCCAATAATAAAGATATGACATTTATGTTCTATCTAGTGTTTGTTATGAATGAGTAGCACCTGTGCATTTATAGTTTTACTTCTTAATACTTATTAGAATATCATATATGAGTTACATGGATTCCATTTACAATATTGTTTGGTATTCTTGATCCTCCATCCCCAACACAAGACCTTATGGTCTCTTTCATCCTCTCTACATATTGGTTGAGACCTTCCTTAGCCTTAGTCAAGGATTGATATGGTGGTGCTCAGGGTTTTTGTTGGACATGCTCTAAACAAACCATGGGTCTCAAATCTATTCGACAACACAGGTATTCCAACAGAGAATGAACACCTTCAGTAACCACTCACATAACTAGATCAAATATCAACACACCGATGTTTTCACGTGGTAAAACCCCTACGGGGAAACATCCACGGCCCCAACCAACGTGACCACTTCGAGCAGTTTATTAATGCAAAGAAAAATATTATAGAGAGATTTTACAAGAGAGTTTCTCACAATCGATCATCGAAAAATGACCCTCCATGCTCTTTAAATAAAGATCATGGACCAATTAGGTGTTAAGCCATGGATCAATAACTATTAATATCGAGGAGAGTATGAACCGTCAGATCACTCTATGTCAGGAACATATCATGACCGTCGGATTTCCTAACTACAAATGCATACTAATGCACACTAAAGAAACACACTAGAAAACACACTTTTACCTAACGACACAATAGACCAAGTAGATCTTACAAACTCCTAAGTGTCTAAATATCCTAACATCCCCCCTTAAGAACAACTTGGGATAGGATTGAAGGATTTACAATAGTGACACAATAGGACAAGGAAGGAGGCATTAGATCCTATCCTCCCTTAATGACAACTTCTTGAACTCCTAACATAGATCGAAATTTGGAAAACTTCTCTTCTATAAGAGACTTTGTGAAAATGTCTGCAACTTGATCTTCTATAGGGAAAAAGAGTACTTCAATAACTTGATCATGAATGAGATTTCTGATGAAGTGCATCTGTATCTCGATGTGTTTGCTACACTGATATTGAAATGGGTCTTTGGCTAGCTTGATGGCACTCTGATTATCACACCAAAGGCTGGTTGGATGCTGGTGCTGGAATCCAAACTCTGAAAGGATCTGTCGAAGCCACATGGCTTCCTGACTTGAATTTACCACTGATTGGTACTATGCTTCTACTGAAGAAAGTGCAATAGCCTGTTGTTTCTTACAGGCCCAAGTGACAGGTCTTGAACCAAGGCTGAAAACATAACCTGCAGTAGACTTCCGATCATCAGGGTCACCGACCCAATCTGAATCAGTGAAACCAACCAATAAAGGAGTCCCCCCTAAACTGTAATGTATCCCAAACTGAACTGTACCATGAACATAACAAAGTATCTTTTTAGCTACTTTTCAATTGATTTCATGGGGTGTTTGCATATATTGCGCAATGAGACCAACAACAAAGGAAAGATCAGGACGGGTATGAGTCAAGTATAAGAGGCTACCAACTGACCAATGATATAGGGTGGCATCAACTTCAGGAGAAGTATAGGTGGCATAAAGCTTGAATCTAGACTGGAAGGGAGAAAGGTTTGGTTTACAATCGTCCATGTGAAAGAGACTAAGAAGGTCACAAGCATACTTAGACTGGGAAAGAAAAATTCCTTCATTGGTTTGCAAAACTTGGAGGCCAAGGAAATAGTGAAAAAATCCTAATTCTACCATTTCAAATTTCTTCTTAAGGCTGGTTTTCACATGGTTTGAAAGTTTTGAGTCACTACCAGTAAGGATAAGGTCATCAACATAAAGGACATGGATTATGATATGGCTTCCTACTTTCTTGTTATAGACATTAGAATCAGAATGGCATCTAGAGAATCCAGTGGCAATAATAAAGCTATCCATTTTGGCATACCAAGCTCGAGGAGCTTGCTTGAGACCATAAAGAGGTTTCTTGAGGTGACAAACAAGGCTAGAGTCATTCTGGACATAGCCAGGAGGTTGTTCCATGCATATTTCTTCTTGCAAATCTCCGTGCAAGAAGGCGGATTTAACATCCATCTGATGGACCTCCCATTTATGTGAGGCAGCAAGGGAAAGAACAAGGCAGATGGAATTCATTTTTTCTACAGGGGAAAAGGTTTCATTATAGTCAATTCCTTCAACTTGGGAAAATCCTTTGGCAACTAACCAAGCCTTGTGTCTTTCAACACTTCCATCTGATGCATACTTAGTTCTGTAGACCCATTTGCATCTAAAAAGTTTTCTTCCCTTTGGAAGAGGTACAAGATCCCAAGTATCATTTTCCATTAAAGAACAATACTCTTCATTCATTGTTGTATCCCAATCTGGATGACCTAAAGCTTCTGCAAATGTCTCTGGATCATGCGTTTCTGAAACTTGAGCCAAAAGAGAAGAGGCTCACTAGAACTGTGAACGTGTCTGACAATGATCTAAAGGATGATCGACAAGATCACCAACTGCTTCTCGTGTTGAACGGACCCATCTAGGAAGTGGTGGAGTTGGTGTTGGTTCAGGTTCAAAAGACTCATCTAGAGGAGGGTGAGCAGGTGGAGGTGGATTTTCATCCTCACTGTCATCATCTAAATAAGAAACCAGATCATAAGAAGGCACAAACGCAGAAGATGGCTCACGGGACAAAGAAGGCACAATCGTCGAATTAGGCTCGCAGGCCAAGAGTTTTTCATCAAATTTAACATCTCTTCTAATAATAATTTCATTACAATGTGATTAAAGAAGTCTGTAACCTTTGACATCTTCATAATAACCAACAAATATACACTTCTCACTTTTAGGATGCAATGATTTCCTTTTCTCATCAAGAATGTGAGCCCATGCTATACTGCCAAATACACGGAAGTGACTTACTTCTGGTTTAATTTTAGTCCAAGCTTCTTCCGGTGTTATATTTTTAAGAGACTTTGTGGGAGTGTGATTTACTATGTAATTTGCACAGTTGATGGCTTCCCCCCAACACTTTAGACTAAATCCCTTAGATTGGATCATACAATTAGCCATTTATTTTAATGTGCAGTTCTTTCTCTCAGCAACACCATTTTTTTGTGGTGTATATGGAATAGTGTGTTGCATTTGGATTCCCTGTGTAGTGCATTAGCTTGTAAAATTATTGTTCACATATTCTCCTCCATTATATGTTCTTAACCTTTGAATTTGATGTCTAGATTGCTTTTCTACAAGGGCCTTGTAGTCCAAAAACTTGTCAAAAACTTCACTCTTGAGTTTTAAGAAGTAAACCCAAGTACGTATGGAAAAGTCATCAATGAAAGTTAAGAAATACTTGCACCCAAAAAAAGAAGGAGAAGAAAGTGGACCACAAAAATCACTGTGAACAAGCTGTAAAGGACATGAGGCTTGCCAAGAAGTACGTTTGTCAAAACTGTCTCGATGATGTTTTCCAAGAACACAATCGGCACAGACACCATCTCTGCATGAAACAAGAGGAAGACCAGTCACCATCTGTTGATTCCATAGTTGTTGAAATGAGCGATAGTTTAGATGACCAAACCGCTCATGCCAAAGTTTGCTCAAGTCATCACTATAAGCAACAAAACCTGATGAAAAAGATGATGACCCAAAGTTGTCAAACTTGTACAACCTGGTAATATCATCAACAATTCCAATTGCAAGAACATGCTTAGGATATTTTAGATCCTTGATTACAACTTGGTGAGGTGAAAACTCAACGGTTTTACCTTCACCTAAATGAGTGATTTGATATATTGATAGAAGCTTACAAGAAATACTTGGAACACATAATACATCATTGAAATGACCATTATCTACTTGAACTATTCCAGATCCTACAACACTAAGAGATCTATCATCACCAACAAATATTTTCTTGGTGTTACATTCCTTTAGAGCAGAAAATATGGATTTATTCTTAGCCATATGATAAGATGATCCTGAATCAACAAGCCACTCATCAGAAGAATAAGTAGTAGTAGAATTTGAATTGAAGGAGAAACCAGAAGCAGAAAGTGCATGACTGTGAGAAGAAGAAATATAATCAATATTGATGTTGTGCTTCTTCATTGCTGCTTCTAAAGATGCCATCTTCTTGAAACATTTGGACTCATCATGACCATCTTTATCACAAAAGTTGCAATGTTTGTTAGTATTCTTAGTTTTATATTTTGCTCCTTTGTCACCAGTAGGAGCTGAAACTATCTGAGCAGGTTTGGGACCCTTATGTTGTTTGTTGATGTAGCAAGGATGTTGCTTCTTGGGATACTTGGGTTTATCTTTCTGCTGGGCAACTAAAGCTTTGTTGGAGGGACCTGCAGTGTTGATCACTCTAAATTGTACAAGATTATCTTCCTCTCGAATCAAAGAAGCACAAAAGGACTCAAGAGTGGGGTTTTCATAAGCTTCTTCCCCTAGAGCCTCTCTCATGGCATAAAAGGTAGATACAAACACAAAATATGCACTACCTAGCTTAGAAAGAATAAGATAGATGCAACGCTCGTCCTCCATCTTTATCTTACATTCTTCACATAAAATTCTGAGTGTTTTAAACCTATATATATAGTCTCCAAGGAAAGAAAAATCATTTGGACTCAAGGTCAGTATTTGATTTTCTAACTGTTGTGCTCGAATAATATTGAGTTCACCAAACACATATTCAATCGTGTCCCAAGCTTCTTTGGGGTCATTAATATCTTGAAGGTGGTACTTTAAATCATGAGAGATGTAAATTCTGATTAGTCCACATGCTTCGTCATTCCTATTATCCCACTTGGCTTTCTTATCAACATCAGTGGGTGCTTTTTCCTTTCCCAAGGTAATCCAGTACAAGCCTTTACTTCTTAATAAATCTTCCATATGACATTTCCATTGGAAGTAGTTGTTGCTGGTAAGAAAGACAATACTTGTAGAATCCATATTAAATATGCAGATAATGTGGATTTAAAAACTGAAATTGATGATCTGCATAGAAAGAGCTCAAAATTTATGCAGTTTTAAAAAACTGACACTGAAAACAAACTTCCGATGTTAGAGTTATGCACTTTTAAAAAAAAGGCACAATCGGTAACCAAATGACCACGTGATTGTGTAAGTTGCTTTATGAAGTGACCCACTTTTATAAAGAGAAGTGGGGATCACTTTTACAATGAAGTTACTTTATAACAGAAAAGATGCATGCAAAAAAAATAACTCTAAAATAAAATATTAAAGCTACTTATAGTGATTCACTTTTATACTTGAAGTGAAATACACTTTACAATTTTAGCATGAACTTTTTTCAAAAAATGTAACAAAAGAGAGACTTGAACTCAAGACCTCTTACTTAATAAGGCAACTTTTAACCAAATGATTTAGGAAAACATATTGTAATGTTCAGAAGGAGGATTGAGGGTGTTTTTGTTGTTGTTGTGGAAGATGACCTTGGAGAGCATGCTAAAAAAAAACTCTTTTCACACAAGAAAACAATCTCGCTTCTCGATGACAACAAGGGTTAGATCTCGGTTAGCTTACCTGGAAGATGCACCTTTTCCTATATGTTTCTGATTTTCCGAGATCGCACAGGGCGCGGGTTAAAGAGCATACACATATCTAAAAGAGTAGCAACCCGGAAATAAATAAAACAAAATCGAAACAAAACCAAAATACTACTCTACACAAATTTTTAAAAATGCGTATTCAAGCTTTATACCTCCGGATTTGACTGTAATGGCCATATCTTGGGCAAACCGAAACCTTTTCGAGTGAAACGAAAAATGTTCCTGACTGAAACGAGCATTCCACATGCAAGGGAACAATCCTCTCAGCCCAAAAATGTATGGAAATGAAAGAAAGTGGAGATGAAGGAACTCGACTTCACAATCTCGATCTACAATAGGAGCGGGTCTTCAAATAGGCTCTGATACCATGTTCAACAACACAGGTATTCCAACAGAGGACAAACACCTTCAGTAACCACTCACATAACCATATCAAATATCAACACATCGATGTTTTCACGTGGTAAAACCCCTACGGGGAAACATACACGGCCCCAGCCAATGCGACCACTTGGAGTAGTTTATTAATGCAAAGAAAAAGATTACAGAAAGATTTTACAAGAGAGTTTCTCACAATCGATCATTGGCAAATGACCCTCCATGCTATTTAAATAAATATCATGGACCAATCGGGTGTTAATCCATGGATCAATGGCCATTAAGATCGAGGAGAGTATGAACCGTCGGATCACTCTATGTCAGGAACATATTGTGACCGTCGGATTTCCTAACTACAAATGCATACTAATGCACACTAAATAAACACACTAGAAAACACACTTTTACCTAACGACACAATAGAACAAGTAGATCTTACTAACTTCTAAGTGTCTAAATATCCTAACAAAATCCCTCAGTTTCAATAGGGTTAGTGAATGCACAAGCATGTACTGAAACAACAACATTGCATAGTGCCAACAGTCAGACTGTTTTCCCTAAGGAAAACTTGTGTACGATCAGAATGACTTGCAACCATTGATTTGGCGTGTTGGGTAGATCTATATCATTGGTCAGATGGTGCCAATTTCAGAGTGGCTAGATGAGGTTGTGTTTGAACCCCATAGAGGAAGGTTCTGATTTGAATGAGACCATTGATCTATCTGAGGATGACCTAGTGGAAAATATGGATCATTGGATCCTGAGGTTAGTATGCCAGAGTAAGGTTTTTGGAGGTGATGTGAAGTGGATCAGGGTAAACTTCCGACGACGGAAATCCAAGAACCGTATATCTCTCAGACTATGTGTGTGAGATTCTAGCCATTGGATTTGGTGAGAATCAGTCCAAGGAGGAGGAATTCAAAACACTGACAGACCATTATCTCAACCCCAAAAACCACAGAGATCGTTGGATTAGATGAACATTGATAGTTCGATCCATCAGAGAGGTGCATGGTTAGAGTGAGATATTTGGAATGGATTGTAAACTTGAAGTGAAGGAACTCAGAAGGGAGGGGTTATGAAAACAAAGGAGAAGCATTGATCAATATAAGGGTGAGATTTAATCTTAGCCATAATTTTTGTGGGTCCCATCTATTGGTAAGTGGAATGGGTTCTTAGGAGAGGAGTAATTGTCTAGAAAGTAGAGGCTCTGATGCTATCATAGTCGTTAGATATCTATGTCTAAGACCGTTAAATTCCAGGAAATGGCCCTTCAAGATAATTTTATCAAAGGGGAGGAAAACATAGATGGTTGGGGAACTCTGATGGAATAGGTCTGAATAGTTCCAGATTGTTACTTCGAGGGATAAAGACAAAACTGACCATCCAATTGAGGGTGCATAGATACTTGGGGACTTTGGTAATTTGAGTGAAGATATTTATTTGAGAAGTAATAAGATTCATTATAGATTAAATTGTGATAGGATAAGTCCTCACTTAAATGATCAATGAGTCTGATAGCATTCCAAGAGAGAGAGAAAGAAAGGAAAACCAACTTCCCACCAGCCTAATTTTGGATTAGAGGGTTAGGTGTGTTACAATTCCATTTCATCTAGAGCATTGATTTCAATTGAAACACTTTTCATTTCACTCAAAAAGATTTATGTTTTCTCAAGATACAACCATTTTTGTTAGATTTAGAGGTATAAGTTTCATTATGATTTTTAAACCTGTTTTAATATTGTGTTAATATTTTAGTTTTTTTGTTTATATTCTTGGTTTTCTAACATTTCTAGCATGTGTATTCTCTTTGTCGTGTTCTTTGTATGATCTCAACAAAACATAAATAGAGCATAAAGTATTTTCTTTTATGCACATGCTCTTTTCTTTGCGCTTGATGCAATCTCAACGAATCTGAAATAGTGAGAAAACTTGCATTTTTCATAGAGGTTAACTGATATCTAACCCCAATCTTGAAAATTTTTGGATTTGTTTTCTTTTTTTGTAAATTTACTTGTTTTCGTGTGTGACTTTATTGAAGTTTTTTGCAGGAAAAAACAAAGGTTTTGGGGATAAACCCACATTTCAAGGAACATAGTTAAGAAAAGGGTCCTCTCTTCATTCATAACATTTGCTATATATTTTGCATTAGCTCACTTGGTTGAAAGATACTTTATTAAATACAAAGTCTTGAGTTCAAGTCTTTATTTTCATTAAGTTACTTTTTGAAAATGTTCATACAACTTGAAGTTATCACACAAATTTATTGTAAAGTGCATTTCACTTATATTATAAAAGTGAATCATTATAAAGTAGCTTTAATGTTAATTTTTTAGGTTACTTTTTGCATATAACGTTATAAATAGATTATTGTAAAAGTGATTCTCACTTATTTTGTAAAAGTGGGTCACTTCATGTAAAAATAACTTATTTGTAAAAGTGAGCTTAGAGGTAAAGTTAAATAAGCAAGATATATTTTTTTACTCAACCACCTCATTGTGCATCTATCACCATGTGGGCTAACCTCTACTTTCCACATGATACTTTGGTTGCCTTTTATGCATTTTTCAAAATGGCATAATTTGGACATCTGAAGTCCATTTTCAATGCCATTTTTTTAAATGCCTATTTTTTTCGAGAGATTTCCATCTAGATAGTTAGTTTCTACTTTTGAAGAAAATTTACCTGCATATTAAAAATATGGCTTGCCCAAGTGATCTTTTGCTTATCAGTTCAAATTATTTCTCATGGAAATCCTATATGGAGAATGTACTACGAAGTAAATGACTTTACCATATTACCTTGGGAAAAAAAATACCCCCATTGATGCCTCAAAGAAAGACAAATGGGATAAAAAAAATGATGAATCATGTGGATTAATCAAATTACATATCTCTGGTTATTTATGGTTTCACCTTCAAGGAATTGAAAAACTAGAGGATGCTTGGAAAAATATGAAAACCATATTTGGTAAACACAATGAGATTCGATCCCACTAGTTTGAAAACAAATTGATTTCTTTAAATACAAGTTATTTCTCTTGCATTGAATATTGTGTATCTAAGTTCAAAACACTTAGAATTCTACTTGAAGACTGTAAAATAGAAAAACAAGATGACCAATTGATATATTCTATTCTTGCTAATCTTGGTAATGCATATTTTATTTTGTATCTATTTTTCACTCCACCAAAGAAACTCTAGGGGTTGCTTACACACCACTTTGTCTTGAATCATTTTGTGATTCCTTGATTAGAAAGAAAGATAAACTCTTGCATATTGGAGTGATCAACACTGTAGGTACATATAAAAAATCATTAATTCCCAATAGAAGGATAAATTCAAGAACCCAAAGAAGCAACATCCTGGCAACAAGAAGAAAAACAAGGGCCCCAAACCCTTTTAGCTAGCTCATATTTCCAATGGTCACAAAGGATAAAAATAAATAAGTAAGAAGATTGAGAGACATTACAATTTTTATGGGAAAGATGGTCATCTAGAGTCTAAACATTTTAAGAAGATGGAGGCCTTAGAAGTGGCAATGATGAAGCACAAAATCAATATTGATTCTTCTTCTTCTAACTCTTATTCTCATGGATAAGGATAATCTAATCATATGGATAAGGATAAATCCATTTTTTTCTCTTAATGAATTTAAAAAAAATCAAATATTTGTTGACGTTGATTAATCTCTTAGTGTTGTAGGTTCTGAAACAATTCAACTAAATCATGGTGATTTTATTGATGTATTATGTGTTCAAAGTTTCTCATTCAATCTTCCATTAGAGAATCAAATCATTCATTCAAGTGCAGGTAAAACAATAGAGTTTACACTTCACCAAGTTATAATTAAGGATTTAAAATATCCTAAGCATGCCTTAGCAACTAGAATTTTTGATGATGTTATGACATTGTACACATTTGAAAACTTTGGCTCATCATCTTTTCCATGAGTTTTTATTCCTCATAGTGATGACTTGAGAAAAATTGGCATGAGTGGTTTAGTTATCTAAACTATCGCTCATTGCAACAACTATTTAATCAAAATATGGTGACTAATCTTCCTCTTGTTTCTTGCAAAGATGGTGTTTGTGCCGACTATGTTCTCATCAAACATTGTTGAGACAATTTTGACAAACATGCCTCTTGGCATGCCTCGACCCCCTTATAGCTTGTTAATAGTGATTTGTCTGGTCCAGTTATTTATCCTTATTTATGTGGGTTCAAGTACTTTTTAACTTTCATTGATGACTTCTCCAGACACACTTGAGTATATTTCTTAAAACTTAAGAGTGAAGTTTTTGACATGTTTTTAGCCTACAAGGCCATTGCAGAAAAATAATATAGACATCAACTACAAAGGTTGCAAAAAAAACAATGGAGGTGAATACGTTAATAACAAATTTACAACTTACTAAACTACACAGGGAATTCATATGCAACATACTGTTCCATATACACCACAATAAAATGGTGTTGTTGAGAGAAATAATTGCACATTAAAGGAAATGACAAATTGTATGATCCAATCTAAGGGGTCAAGTCTTCAATTTTTGGAAAAAGCCATTAATTGTGCCGATTACATAGTCAATCACACTCCCACAATGGATTTAAAAAATATAACACTTGAATAAGAATGGAGAAAAATTAAAATAGATGTAATCCATCTAGATGTGTTTAGTAGTGAAGCATGGACTCATATTCATGATCAGAAAAGGAAATCATTATTGCGTAAAAGTGAGAAGTGAAATTTTCTTCGATATCCTAAAGATGTAAAAGGTTATAGAATTCTTTAACATAAATACAATTAAATTATTATTAGAAGAGATGTTAAGTTTGATGAAAGTCTCTTGTACTGCGAGCCTAATTCAAAGTTTGTGTTATTTTCAGCCTATGATTCATCTTTGGCGTCTACTAGGAAAAAGCCATTAATTGTGTCAATTACATAGTTAATCACACTCCCACTAAGGATTTAAAAAATATAACCCGGGAATAAGCATGGAAAAAAATTAAAATAGAAGTAAGCCATCTCCATGTGTTTAGTAGTGAAGCATGGGCTCATATTCATGACGAGAAAAGGAAAGAATTATAGTGTAAAAGTGAGAAGTGAATTTTTCTTCGATATCCTAAAGATGTAAAATGTTATAGACTTATTTAACATAAATACAATTAAATTGTTATTAGAAGATATGTTAAGTTTGATGAAAGTCTCTTGGCCTGCGAGCCTAATTCAAAGTTTGTGCCATTTTCATCCTGTGAACCATATTTGGTGTTTATTGGGAAAAAGAACATAGTTACCAACTTAATGAGAACTGTGACCTCAAAATGAGAACTCTAGCCCTTAAAACCCATATTTTTGCATAAAAAACATGAAAATCAACCCCCAAATCAAAAAGTGGTGCTACCGGTAGCACCATTTTTTGTAACCGGGTCAAAATTACAACTTTTTTCAAGCATGGGCTTAAAGGATCAAATGGTTGTTCAAACAAACTTTAAAATCAACCCCCAAATCAAAAAGTGGTGCTACCGGTGGCACCATTTTTTGTAACCGGGTCAAAATTACAACTTTTTTCAAGCATGGGCTTACAGGATCAAATGGTTGCTCAAAAGAACTTTAAAATCAACCCCCAAATCAAACAGTGGTGCTACCAGTAGCATCAATTTTTCTATCTGGGTCAAAATTACAACTTTTTTCAAGCATGGCCTTAAAACATAAAATAGTTCCTTAGAAAAACCTTAAAATCAACACCTAAATAGAAACGTGATGCCACCTAAAGAAAAATGTTTTTTCTAAATGTTAAAATTGTAGCTAATTACGACCTAATTGAAACTGTGGTCTTGACAACAAATCCCTACAAAAATTAAAAACACCCAAAATTTAATACTAAATGGTCACTTGAAAAATTATTTACTAACTTTTTTTTTCTTCTTAAATTTACATTAAAAAATAAAAAAAGAGAAAGGAGAAAATCTTCACAAATACATTTTTTTTTAATGAAGAAAAAAACACTTTTAAAAAAATATATTCAAAACCCAAATTTAAAAACAAAACAAAAAAAACTTAACAAAATGTTGAAAAACAAAGAAAAAAGAAATGATTTTTTTTTTTTTTTTATTTAAAAAAAAATATAAAATAAAACAATAAATTTTATTTACAAATAAAAAGAAAACATATAAAATATGTTATATTTATAACATATATGTTATAATATATAACATATATGTTATATACTCATAATAATAATAATAATCTATTTTTAAGGTCACGGTCAAGCCAAAGATAAATTGGCGTATGAGACCCCCTCCACTTAGTGATTTGACTGGTAAAGTCTACAAAGGTATACATACCCTACTCCCCTCTAGATTTGAACTTGTGAAATCTTAGGAGGAAACACACATATTATAACATACATGTTATATATTTATAATATTATAATATTATAACATATATGTTATAACACGCCCACGAGACCTAGGCCAGTTCCGTGGGGAGGATGGCACGATGTCAAGCATCATGATAGCTCCCCCACGGGCTTGGCCTAGGTACCGTGGGTGACATCGAACTATCCCCCCTCGGGCCTGGCCCAGGTCCCATGGGTGTCCGGGACCTAGGCTACGCCCGTGGGAGCAGAGGGGGGGCTAGCACGATGCCCGACATTGTGCCGCCCCCCCCTCCCGTGGGCTTGGCCCAGGTCCCGTGGGCATCCTTTCCATATATATAAGAAACTATATATATATATATATATATATATATATATAGTTTCTTATATATATGGAAAGGATGCCCACGAACGTTCACAACCTCCCTAAAAATTATTTGAATATCTTGCCCAAATACAATGGTGGACCAACTCATCCTGCTGAAGAACACCTAGCGACCTTCCAGGACTTCACTGAAAACCTATTCATGGATCATGACGATGTATTCATGAGGAATTTTGTTCAGACCTTGGAGAGAGATGTCTGAAAGTAGTTCATAGGCCTTCCTATAGCCTCAACATATAGCTAGCGGGCTCTTGAATCCGCATTTATGAAAAAATGGGGGGAAAAGAGAGACATACTATATTACTTGATCAAATTTGGCTGGCTCAAAAAGAGATCCAATGATCCCATTGTTGAATTCAAAATAAGGTTCAACAATTTTTACAACAAGATCCATAAAGACATAAATCCCTTGTAGCAAGCAGGTAAAGTCATGTATGTTGGGGTTTTTGATGCATAATTTGCCATCATATTAAGGGAAATAAGGGCTCCAAATCTATTGGTAATGCAGGACAATGAAATAGATATTGAATGGAATATGATTTATTTAGGGAAAATGAAGCAAAAACCAGATCATATAGAAATAGAAAAGGCTAGAGAAGAATGTGGTCCCTCAGATCTAGTCAAATATTCCCATGAAGCCCAAATTGATGAAATGTCTAAACTAATGTGAAATTTGACAAATAAGATGTTTATATTTGAGATAGAAAATGGTAATGCCAATAAATTCCCTCAAGAAGGAGAGGAAAAGAACCCTAATTAGTGCATAAGGCCTTTCAGTCCTCAACTCATGAGGAGAGAAAGAAGGAATGAGGAATGACTCATCCAACCCCCAGTAAGAACTAATAATGAAAATAACTTGGTGGAGAAAGAGAAAGACTAAGGACACACTAATAATATAGAATAAATACACATGATACAAGGGGAGAACAATGCCATGCATATAACCCAAGATGATTATGAATATTCCCTTAACAACATGAAGCAAATCCCAAAATGTGAATCAAACAAAGAAGTGTTGTCCTCTGTTCAGTATAGTATTTTCACTAATGCATTACATGTTGAGATGCATAAGAAATATGATCTCAGACCTAGGCATAAGGAAACCATATAAGATAGTCATCCCCATCCTAAGAAGCCTAATCCAAGTCTTTCTATGGATACAGTCAAAGAACTAAATGATGTTCCCAAGACTACAAAAGCTGGTGAACCTTCAAAAAAAGAGCAAGAAGTTAAGCATCTTGAGGAATTAGTCCCACCTTTCAACATAGAAAAGGAATTATCCAAGATCAATATTCATGTCCCACTAATGGAGTTGGCTACAAATCCTTCATACCAAAAACATATTGAGAAAGTGATACAAGTAAAAGGATTAGCAAGTCCTCCCGATACTGTGAATATACAAGATGAGCCCCCCACCATAGTTTTTGGTCCCCACATAGATGATAAGTAATAATTTTCTGCACCCTTCTATGTGACCTTAAATATCCATGAAAAAATGTTACACAATTGTATGCTTGATTCTAGAGCATTGCATAACCTTATTCCCAAAGTAGTCACAGAAAAGATGGGACTTAAAATAACTAGGCCATATCATGACCTTATTCTTTCGGTGCCTGAAAAGTAAAATGTGATGGGCTGATCAAAGATATGGTAATCACTTTGACTCAAATTCCATTCAAGAGCATAATGATGGATGCTGTAGAGGTTGATGTTCTTGCAAACTATGTGTTAGCGACATTTCTTGTAAGGTGGGTTAGAATGCAAAGGAGTGGGTTAAAAACCCAATTACCCTAAGTACCAGAATCAAAATGCGCCTGTGGTAAGTGACAAGAAAATTCGGACGGCAAGCATCCGCGCGCCCAGATCAACGGCGTACATGGAATTCTGGA
>ML780467.1:772588-793698 GCA_009831015.1 Picea engelmannii
GTCGAGTGTACCAGCTGGATGCCCATGGACTCACACATGTCCACCAATGCTTCTGATTTAAACACTGTTGCGTTGTCTGCCACCAACCTTTTGGGACATCCAAATCTGCTCAAAATATTTTCGTAGAGGAATTTTATGACCACCTGATGTGTAGCACTCCATGTAGGGATCGCCTCTATCCATTTCGTGAAGTAATCGTTGGCTACAAAAATCCACTTGTGCTGGCCACTGGATGCGGGATTTATTTCACCGATGAAATCTAAGCCCCACTGCTGGAAAGGGTCGTTAACTACAATGGGCCTTAGGGGTAAAGATTTGAGTTGCTGCTTGCCGGTGAATCTTTGACATTTGTCGCAAGATTTGACGAATGAACATACATCAACAAATAGAAAAGGCCAATAGTATCCGGCCCTTAGGATCTTATGTGCAGTCGTCTTCCAGTAGTGATGACCACCACAGTCGGCTGAATGAAACTGATATGTTACCTCGACAGCTTCTTCTTTATCCAAACACTTGAGAAGCAGGCCAGCAGGGTCCCTCCAATACAGTTGATTATTATAGATGCAGAATTTGATAGCTCTAAGTTTGAGAGCCCGAGCTTGAGTTATACCGAGTTCAGGGGGGACTTCAAGCTTTTGCAGAAAATGTATGATGCCAGCATACCATTAACAGGAGGATAAATGCTCTGCCACTTGCTGACTGTCATGCTGCCCTTCTGCTACCAAATCTGTTTGTGAATTTCCTGAAATTTCTGCTATAAAATTGATATCCAGCAACTTATGATTTTCCTCTACCAAAAGCTTGGCAAGGCCTTGGCCTTTTACCAGCTTGGTGGGCTTTACCTAAATATTGAATTCTATCATCTTTGCTATCCATCTCGCCCTTTTTCCATCGATATCCAGCTGAGTTAAAACATCTTTTACAGAAGACGAAGGAACATATGCGATGACCTTTGAATGAAGAATATAAATTCTGAATGCTTTTAGAGATTTTATAAGAGCGTAAGCCTGTTTCTCGATAGGATCATACCTTAGCTCATCATCCCGGAGAGTCTTGCTAAAGAAGGCCACGGGATGATCAAAATCTTCCTCGTCTTTCTGAAGTAGGACTGCTGCTACCGTGTCATAGGAAGCAAAGGAAAAGCCATAAAAAGTCTTGCTGTAGTCTGGGCTGATCAGAATCGGAGACTCGATGATCGCTTTCTTGATATCCTGAAAAGAGCTTTTCGCACTGTCTGTCCATTTTACTTCAGCCCCCTTTTTCAGCATGCAAGTTATATGTTTTACTAATTCAGCAAAGTTAGGCACAAACCTTCTGACAAAATTAATCTTACCAAGCACTGACTGAATGTCTTTCTTTGACCGTGGTAAAGACATCTTTTGAATGGCCTCCACTCGTGCTGGATCGATCATGACACCTTCAGCTGAGACAATGTGACCCAAAATCTTACCCTTTCTTAGAGCAAACTGGGATTTCTTGGGATTCAGGGAAATCCCAAATTGTCTGCACTTTAAGAATACTCTTTTCAGATGTTTCAGATGCTCCTCATGGCTGCTGGAATACACAGTAATATCGTCAAGGTATATGAGGACGAATTTTTCCTTCTCTCCCACAAATGCTATATCCATGGCCCTTTGGAATGTAGCCCCGGCGTTCATTAATCCAAAGGGCATTTTAGAGTACATAAAGGTCCCCCAAGTAGTGGTGAACGCAGTTTTTTCCTGATCATCCGGATGGACATCAACCTGATTATAACCGGAAAAGCCGTCAAGAAAGGACATGAAATTCGCCCCTGAGATCCTCTGTAACAGGTGTTCCATCTTAGGAAGAGGATAGTTATCCTTTTTTGAGCATTTGTTCAAGTTTCTGAAATCTACACACAGCCGGACCTCACCATTATTTTTTCTTACGATCACCAGATTGGCAATCCACTTGGAATACCTCAAGGGAACTATGATCTTGGCATCTAGGAGTTTTTTATTTCTCTCTCAATCACAGGCAGCAAGAGAGGACTGATGGGCCTGAGTTTTTGCTTGAAAGGAATAGTGTCTTTTTCAAGAGGGATTTTATGCTGAATAATATCAGGATCATAAGTATTTAAATCACTATATTTCCAAGCAAACACATCGAAGATTCCTTCAAAACACTATAGTATCTTGACTTCTCATCAACAGTCAATTCAGAAGACAAATTGATAAACTTGGGCTGACTTTTACCTCCTATGTTATGCTCTTGAACAGCAGGATCTTTCTCCTTTTTGTCTGGCTGATAAGGGACATCGTTCTGATCAAACAGCCTCTCCAGGGGTACCAAACCTCGAGGAATATAGTTGTTTGGTAACTGGACAATGTCATGATGGCCCAACTTCTTCTTTAGTTCAGTTTCTTGTGATTTTTCCTCATTAAGATTATGCTGATCAATGTGCAGATCAGAAAACTCATCTACCACTTGGAGAAATCTGCTGAGTTCCTCGTCATCTTCAAAAACTTTCCAATATTTGACATTAGCGGGCAAGGAGGGCCAATTTTTTACTTGAACCTCATAGCTGAGCTTAGGGGGTATGGGTGGGATGAATGTGCTGGCTGAAATAGCAAGTGAATCGGCGAGCTGATTCAAGTCCCTTGGTATGTATGAAATTTCAAAAATAGAAAAAGAATCATGCAGCTTCCATACCTCGTCTCTATAAGCCTTTAACCTGACGTGCTTGGCTTGAAATGTGATGTTTACCTGCTGCACGATGAGGTTTGCGTCTCCCAATACTTTCAAACCTTTTATCCCCATCTCTTTGGCTGAATTTAATCCCAACAACAGAGCCTCATACTCTGCTATGTTATTTGTGGTTCTGAAGTCAAGCTTGAAAGACAACGATATGGTCTCTTTTGTATGAGAGATCAACACTACTCCGGCACCTGGTGAGTCTCTAGTACTAGCCCCATCGAAGTACATAATCCAGACAACAATGTCCTCACCTTCGACCTGCTGTCCAATAGGCTTCACGAGATGCGTAGGAGCTGATTGCCCATCATCAATCTGAAGGATGCATGAGCCAAAGTCCGTATCTACAGCATAGATAGGATGATTGACGGAATTATTTCCATCGCTGATGATATAAGCAAGATGGTTTTCCCTGTAAAGTCTTTTTATCTCCCCACCAAACACTGGAATCGTGGCATAGGACAGATCCATCTGTAATGTACCTCCTAATCTCTTTCCCCATGACCTGGACAAAAGCAGCCCAAATTTAGGTGGAATATCAGCAACCACCACGTCCATAACCATGCTCCTCATTGGCAGCTGGGCAAGGTTTATGACCATGTCTTTGATGAGGCCAAGACATCTGACCTTTCTAGAGTCAAAGGAAAACAGGTCTTGATATGGTTTAGTGACTTCGAGGCCAAGCTCATCCATCACAGCCTTAGGCATGAGGTTATGCGATGCCCCAGAATCAAGCAAACAATTGTGAAGGATTTTGTCATGGACATTTAAAGATATGTAAAATGGTGGACAAGAATCATCACGGTCTTCTATCATGGGTCCTATGGTCACTTTAGGCTTATCATCTTGTAGGTTAACAAAATCATCTGATGGAGAGGACTTAGGCTCAAGAGACTTTAAGATGACTGCTTTGAAGGCTTCATTCTTCATGAGTTCAGTTAGAGGCATAGGTATTTTAACGTTTTGAATTTCAGATTCAAAATTGAAAGGGAGAGATGGTCTGTCTGAAACTTTTACCTCATGGGAAGGAGCCTTTAGGCTGACTTGTTCTTTGGCTGGGGGCTGAATTTGTTTTTTCTGCTGTTTTGCTGAAGGGAGAGTTGGCTTTTCTGGAGCTGGAGGCTGATTGGCAGCAACCTCTTTACTTTTCATAAGAGAAGAATCTTCCTTACTCTTTGCAGGGGCAGCAGCAGGTGTTTTTGGACCAACACTTTTTGACCTTAAATTGTAACCTTTCTGATCATCTATCAAGTAGACAACTTCCTCTACACCTGCTTCTTGAATTTTCTGATCCATCAGGGCCTCCTCATAGTCTACCTGTGTCAAAAATGAAGACTCATTCTCGTCACTGAAACAGTTTATTTCCTCAGCATCTTCAATTTCATTAATAGATGGTTGTTTCTCTTCATCCAGCATTGCATTTTGAAGAGGTGGTCTGATCCTCTGCTCCTCAGCTGGATTTCTATCTCTTTGCAGAATCTGCACTGGTGGATTATTTCTTCTATAAGGAAAAACATTTGGATTTCTGGGGGCAAAAGTATTAGGCTCTTTTTCTTTTGCTGGTTGTTGATTTTGGATCTTTATCTTGGACATTTCAGATGTCAGACTTTCAAGCATTTTGGCCATTTTTTCCATTTTACCGTTAGATGAAGAGGATGGTTTGACAACAACCTTCTTCTTCTCAGCCCTTCCTTTAAGCTTTTGTGATGCTGTAATATTGGATTCAACCTCGAGAACAGCATCTTGCATTAAAGCAAGTGTGGATGATCGTCTTTCTCTAAGGATAAGACAAAAGTCTACATCAAAGGCAGCAGAGAACGTGATCTTTGCTGATGCATCGCTTGGTTTAATATCTGCTGGGATCTTACCAAACATTTTATTGAATCTCTTGATAAAGTCTGAGATTGATTCTTCATCTCCTCTTTTCAAATTTCCAAATTCAGACATGTAGTACAATAGATCTCGTCTTTCTCCCCAGTACTTCAGGAATGCCTCATCTAGTTGTTCAATGCCAGTGATCGAATTTTCTGGTAGCTCTTTAAACCACTTGCGAGCTTGTCCATCCAAACTCTGAACGAAAACTCTAGTCCACACATCTTCTTCTGAAATGTTTATGTTTTCTGCATAAGCATAAAATGCTTCAATGTGTTCTTCAGCTGTGTATTCCCCTGCTCCTATAAACTTCGTCATGTACTTCTGGTAATCACCAGTTGGCATGGCAGACAGGGCGTTTGGCAAGACAAGAGGGGCATATCTGTTTGCCAAGATTTGTTCCATTCTGGTCAGAGGGGCAGCCATGATGACCTTGGTGATAGATTCAGATGAGGAGCTTGTAGGAGACAATGGAGGGGATAGGTAAGTCGGAGGAGAAGATGGAGGAGATAAATTACCTAATTTGGAAATGAATGACGGTCTCACTTCACTCTGAGTAGCAGTTTCGGAAGTTGATGGGAAATAGGAGGCTTTATAAAACTGGCTGAGCAACGAAGCTAGGTTTTCTTCACCCTTAGAGGATAGATATTGAAGAATTTCCTCAAGGACAGGCAGATTTGTATGAGTGTGTAGAACACCCTTTGAAGGTTTGCTAGGTGATGAATTAAAAGAAGATGGAGAGGAATGTTCTTTTGGATGCGATGAAATTTCAATCTCAAGGGCAGAATCAGTGATATTGGAAGAAAAAGATGGTTCTTCTACCTTAGAAGCTTGAGATGAACTTTTTATTTCTTCAGAATTTTGAATTTCAGCAGGGGTTTCAAAAGACTTTTCAGATATAGAAATATGAGTATCAATTGGAATACCTGAATCAATTGCAGCTGCAGATCCGGAGGCCTGGCTGTGCAAAGCCTTGCCCTTGCTGATGATTTTTTTTGGATCCGGAACTGATGTTGTCAATGAGCCTTCTGGGTTTTCCCTGGTGTGAGCTCTTTTGGGAGCCACTTCGTCAATGGAGTCGCCAGATAGAAAATGTACAACCAAGTGATGTCCAAGCTTTGTCTATCATCAAAGCTGGATCTATGTCATTTCCCAAGGAAGCTGAGCTTCAATCTCCTCTCCCCGGCAACAACGCCAATTTGTTATCTCTCCAGGAAACCCTCCTAGGCTGTAAGTCGGAGATGCCTGGTAACTAACTCTTTTTGGAAATATTTTCTTAATATTCGGTGTGGTTTTGTGGATCAAAATGAATATCCAAGGGCTGGACTGTGTTTTCAAGACTGTCTAGAAATACGAAATCTCACAAGGCTTTCTAGTCATGCAGTCAGACAAAGTTTGATTAATTGAGAGAAGAAATCAACTATTACACCAAATTACACTTCATACCAACAAGTACAATGGGTTTAATAACCAAGGAAATATATTATGATCATCAACTAAAACAATTAACCAGTGAGATGATAGTCACTGCAAAATTGAATGAGCATCAACAAAGAACTTTGACTCATAAACTATAAGAAAACAGAAGAAGAGAATCTGACCACCCAACTGAAAGAAGCTTGAAAATATTCATATAATAAGAATAAGTCTGTGTGTTACAGAGGCAGCATCATAGTATTCCAAGTCGAACCCTTGTTTGATATCAAAAACAGGCATTTATAGCCTTTACAAACAGTTACACAGATCCTAAAAACATGGATCTTTTATTAAATAGAAACAATTCTATTCTATCTAAACTACTTTGGAATTAAATTCTTCAACAACTGAACTGAGTGGTCGATCTGTCTTCAGTCTTCAAAATCGCCATTTGCTTCCTCCAACTTTCAGCATCTGCAATGTGGTGAAGTAACATGACACCTGTATATGACTGTTTAATTTTCCAATATTCCTGGCCGAGTTTTTAGGAAAGGGTTTTGAATGTGAAACCAAAATCCCTTGAATCCCTGAGGTTGAACTTCTTGCATGCAATTTGATAGTTCACTGATACGCTGGCATATCTCCAAAACATGTTTGAGCTAAACTGTTTCATTTGCGGCCTCAAAMCTTGCTTGACYAGCTTTCAACAGCGCAACYGTTTGATATTTTCACGGGTTAGYTGTTGAAAGCTGTCGCTTTCCACARCTAACGGGTAATGAAATAGTCGCCTGGCACTRTTGAAAGTCCCGATAGGGCACAAAAAGAGCCTTCGCCTTCAAAATTGATTTCAAACCAAAATTAGCGGGCATCTGACTTCTCACCTTGCATATTGACGACCACCTGAGCAAGAACCTTCAGGTCTGGGTGAGATCTTTGTTTCACTTTTTGCTTCAACTTTCGTTTCAACCCCCTGATCTGTTTTTTAAGGCGCTTGGTAAGACACCGCAGGCTGTTGCAGTTTTTAGTGAGTTTAGTCTTCCTCTTCTGCTCTTTGACACTATCCTTGGCCAATCGTTCAAACGCAGCATTTGTCTTGGCAAAGTTATCTGATAACTTCTGGTACCTGTCTTTAATCACCCGCTCCAAAACTTCTTGCTGGGCATTTACTTCCTTCAGATGTTTGATCCTTTGAGACTTATTTGACTTAGGTTTTTTGGATGATTCTCCCTGCTCTATATGACTGAAAGTTTCATAGTTCTGTGCACATTCAGCTGATTGCTCAGAACTCTTAATGACAGGGCATTGGTCTTGCTGCTCAAATTCTAAATCTGAATATGGTAAATTAAGGATGTTCTTTCCTGTACTCTGCTGTGTAGGATGTCCTGAATTCTGCTGTGTAGTCTGCTCTGTAGTTTACTTGAAATTCAGTATTCTCTTTGAACTGTGAGGCTTCAATCTAGATACCCTGTCTTCTGAAGGTCCTGGCAAGGCCATTCTTCTTCTTGAGCTGCTCTGAGGAGAGAGTTTCTTCCTTGCACCTGCCATATGTTGATTTGCAGTCTGATTCTGAGTTTCAAAACCTTCCCAGAACAGGAAGTGTTCCCAGCTCCTCTCTTGTTGCTTCAATTCTTGCAGGATAATCAGTTTTATGAGCCAAGGTGACATAGAGTATTTTTCACACTCGAGGGTTGAGCTCTGATCCTCTTGCATACTTTAGTCAAACTATGATACAAGAAATAAGGCAAATTGATGGGGGTCTTACCTGTGAAGTGATCCAATAACTTGAAGTGATATATCATCAACTTGTCATATCTTCCCTCTGATGTAATGTATAGTTGAATGGCTTTGAATAAATCTTGCCATTGTTCATCCAAATATGAAACGAGCATACCCTTTCTCCACGCTTTATGCTTGTACCCATCTTTCAAATAAACCCTAAAATCCAGATTCTTAGGAGCGGTGGTTTTGAACCATTTTTGACCGGTTCTTGGCAATCCTGTAGCTGCGGCAATGACAGCCTCATCCACTTTGATTTCTACAGAGCCGACGCGAGCTTTTTTTCCATCAGAATTCCTGGCAAAGGATTCAGCCGTGGCCTGGTGGCATCCGATTTGTAACCTTTCTGCGAATTCCATGCAGCCTGCATTTGAAAAATGCCTTTGGACCTCGGGATGTAATTGAAAAAAGGATAAATTATCCAATTCTTGTTTGAGTAAAGAGCCACTGCGTTTTCTCACCATGCTGTAGCTCAAAAACTTGACGGATGTAAACCCTGCAACCGTCTAGTCGAGCCGAGGTTTTGCATTGTTGAAAGCAGTTCAGGCTTCGGATCTGTTTTGGAACAAATGAAAACTTCAACATCATTCTGGAAACGATTTGTGATATGAAACCTCTGTTCGATTTGGTGGTGTCAGGCCGGCGATACCTTCTCTGTACCTGTGTCGCCGAACACGAACTTACCATTCCGTATGTGATGAGCGTTGAGCATGGGTTCTGGAACGAATTCAAATTACAGTCAAATCCTGACATGGACGGTTGAGTTTCTATGATTGCCCATTCCTATCAGCGCCTGTCTTGGATTTACTCTGTCATGGGGGTGATCACATCATGATTACTATCATATGTGGATATCACGCATGTGATTCCCGTATTGTGCAGCAACGGTCCATGGAGAACGCCTCTGCCAACGCTCGCTTGCCACTTTCACCAGCGCGCGCCTCTTTTTGGAAACCCCTGTTAGCTGCGGAAAGCATTCACTTTCCACAGCGCGCCATATCAATTTGAACCGCTCCTTAGCTGCGGAAAGCGTGTACTTTCCACAGCGCTCCACCCGCGAACTAATTTTCAAACCTTTTGAGATTGACCACTTTCAACAGCGTACCCATTAATGAAAAGTGTCCCTTAGTTGTGGGAAGTCGAAACTTTCCTCAACGCACATCCAAATTTCGAACATAAGTTAGCTGTTGAAAATGAAATATGGAAATTTTGGAAAAGAAGACTTCATGGACCACATTATTTTCTAAAACAGAACCAAAAACCTAAGCTTAATGATTGCAGAAACTTCAAAATATGACTTGAGGTCACAACCTATCACCTAGAATAGAAATAAATCCACTAGTTTATTAGAGGAGTTAACAAAGGTGATTATGTTAATTTTTTTTTTACAACTTACTGTAATACACATGGCATTCAAATGAAACAAAGTGTTCCATATACACCACAACAAAATGGTATTGCTAAGAGAAATAATCACACATTAAAGAAAACGGAAACTTGTGTGATCCAATATAAGGGATCAAGCCTTCAATTTTGGGTGGAAGCTATTAATATTGTCAATTACAAATTAAATCACACTCCCACTTCCATGTCTTTGGTAGTAAAACATCTGTTCACATTCCTTATGAAAAAAGGAAAGAATTACAACCTAAAAGTGAGAAGTACATTTTTGTTGGATATTATGAAGATGTCAAAGGTTATATAATTATTCAAACTCGTTCCAATTAAATTATTATTAAGAGAGATTCTAAGTTTGATGAAAATATGTCATCCTACGCGCCTAATTCAATATTTGTGTCGTATTCAACCTATGAGACATCTTCACTTCCCAAATTTTATAATCTTATTCTGGTTTCTTCTTTAGATGATGATAGTGAGGACGAAAATAATCCTCCACTTTCTCACCCTCCTATAGTTGGGTCCATTAAACATGAAGTTGCACCAACACCACCACTTCCTAGATGGGTACATACAACATGAAAAGTAGTTGGTGATCTTTCTAGAGATTCTACAAATCAGTGGCGTAAACATTCACAATTCTAGCGAGTATCCTCTCTTTTGGCTCAAGTTTCCAAGACTCATGATCCTAAAACATTTTTTATAATCTTCTAGCCATCTATATTGGATCATAGTAATGAATGAATAATATCGTTCCTTAATAGAAAATTATACATGGGATATTGTACCTCTTCCGAAAGGAAGAATTTTTTTTATATGTAAATGGGTGTATAGAACTAAGTGTGCATCATATGGAAGTGTTGAAATACATAAGGCCTAGTTAGTTTCCAAAAGATTTTCTCAATTTTAAGGAATTGGCTATAATGAAACCATTTCCCCCATAGACAAAATGAATTCCATCCAACTTGTTCTACCCCTTTCCGCTTCACATAAATGGGAGTTCTATCAGATGGATTCTAAATATTCCTTATTGCATGGGATTTGAATGAATAAATTTACATGGACCAACCTACTAGCTATGTTTATAAGGACTATAGCCTTGTTTTCCTCCTTAAGAAATATTTCTATGGTATTAAGCAAGCTCCTTGAGATTGGTATGCTAAAATGGATAGCTTTCTTCAAGAAATTGTATTTTTTAGATGCCATTTTGACCCCATTGTCTATACCAAGAAACTGGGAAATCATCTCATAATACTTGTTATTTATATTGATGACCTTATCCTCACTGGTAGTGATCCAAAATGTTTAAACCATGTGAAACCATCCTTAAGAAGAAATCTGAAATGATAGACTTCGGTTCTTTGCATTATTTTCTTCACCTCCAAGTATTGCAAACTAAGGAAATAATTTCCATTTCCCCTTTTATGTATGCATGTGACATTCTTCACTTCTTTCATGTGGAATAGTGTAAACCAACCCCATATCCCTTCCAATATGGAGTGAAACTTGCTTCCACATGTACTATGCCCAGAGTAGATGCCACTTTGTAATGTCGGTTAGTTGGTAGCCTCTTATATTTAACTCATACATGTCTATATATTTACTTTGTTTTTGGTATTGTTTCTTGGTATATGAAAACACCCCATGAGATCCATTAGAAACAAACAAAAAATATACTTCGATATATCTAGGGTACAATTTAGTTTGGGATACATTACAATTCAAGGGGGTATATTTTGTTGGTTGTTTTCACTGATTCTAATTGGGTTGGTGATCGTAATGATAATAATTCTATTGCAAGATATGTTTTTAGTCTTGGTTAAGGACCTGCCACCTAGGCTTGTAAGAAATAACAAGTCCTTTATCTTTCTTAAGAAGAATAAAAGTATTGACCAATGATTAATTCAATTCAATAAGCCTCATGGCTTTAACAAATCCTTTCAGATTTTGTATTATGGTAGTAGGATACAACCACCCTTTAGTGTGACAATTATAGTTCCATCAAGCTTTCCAAATATCCAATTTAACATCATCACATCAAACACACTGAGTAACACATGCACTTCATCAAAAATCTTATTCAAGGTCATGTTCTTAAAGTGCTCTATTTCCCTATAGATGATCAAGTTGCAATTTTTTTCACAAAGTCTCTTATAGAAGAAAATGTTTCCAAACTACTCTATGTTAGGAGTTCAAAACGTTGTAGTTAATGGGGGATAGTATCTAAGGCCTCCTTCCTTGTCCTACTATGTCACCTTTGTAAATCCTTCAATCCTATCCCAAGTTGTTCTTAATGGGGGAAGTTAAAATATTTACACACATGGGATTTAGTTAAGATCAACTTGGTCTAATGCACCTTTAGGAAAAAGTGTGTTTCTTTAGTATTAAATAGTCTGCATTTGTAGTTATCTAATTGGATGGTCATGATATGATTTTGACATTAAGTGATCTGATGTTTCATATTATACTCAATATTAAGGTCTATATTCATTCATGGATTAACACTCAATTGGTGCGTGATCTCTATTTAAAGAGCATGGAGGGTCATTTGTTGAAGATTGATTATGAGAAACTCTTATGTATAATATTTTTCATTTTCATTAATATATTGCCTCAAGTGGATGTGTTGGTTGGGGTTTTAGAATGTTTCACTCTTTGAGCGTTTTAGCCATGTAAAACACTAGTGTATTTATCTTTTAGCAATTTGTGTGAGCAATTGCTTAAGGTGTATGTCCTATGTAGAAATACATTGTTTTGATGAACAAACAACATTTATCATCTAACAAAATCTTCAACCAAAAATTGTAGGGGACACTACTTGAAATGCATACATGTCTAGTATTGGTGTAATAAACAAAAAAATATCATATAATAATAGATTACTACATAATAAAACCAATTAAATTCTATCCAACTATTAGAGTAATTAGTTATTATGAAATACATGTTTTTCCATACCATCCTTTCCATTCATGGAAGAAACATGGTTTTCCATTTTGCTAGATTATGAGTCCCTAGACAATCACAAAGTTTGATATCACCTTCTTATGAGTTTTCATCCTTATCTATTGATGAGGTGTCGTCATTATCCATTAATGAGTTGTCAGTGAGATATATATCTAGAGATGGTCAAATACATGTACTATATATTGATATCATGAGATGACTATATGTGTTGAATATGGATTAAATCCTTTTCCACCAAGTTATTATCTTTCTTGTTCTATTTCTTAACATGGTATCAAATCACCTTCAGTCTTAAGGGCCTGACAACCTTATGGTAGTGCTACATGAGAATTATGCTAGTGTAAAAATCTATGGTCAATGTTTTGAATTTTTTTTGTGAATGTTGTCTAATGGGTCTCATGGTTTGATGTCCTAGGTTAATTATCATGTGTGAAGTTGTGTGTTCTACACACTTGATGTGGCTATTTTTTCATGAGGATAGTAACACTACACAATAACAAAGTGCAATCCAACCTTGTGATATGCAAATAGAGATCTAGAGTATGAGAGTAGTTGGACTATGCAATATACATTGAATGTATATCTACAAACATTTGGATGAATAATGGGAAAAAAATGAGGTCATCGTTCTGATTTCTTATTGTTTTAAAGTGTGATTTCTTTTAAAATATTATTTTCATCTTGAATAAATAAAAAACATATATCTCTTACAGAGAAAGGACATAGACATACATCCCATGAATTGAATTCTACTTAGATATGCAAGCAATTTATTTACCATATGCTTCAGACCTGAATGCAATTAGATTCAAACTAGTTATTTAAAAGATCATATGCATGTTTTTCATGGCATGAAAATTGTCATATACTTAATATATAAGTAGAATTTAATAACCTATTTGGAAAATGCACTAAAAATTTCCCCATCTCTGGATTCCATGAGATAGAGATGTGAGATCTATTCAAATCCATAAATTGCAGTATGTGCTACTATATATTTCTAGAGGATTGAGGATATATGTGCTATGCTCATTACATACAATTTTGTCATCAACAAATGCCACAAATAATCATATGCATTTACTCCATTGACTCCTCATGATCATATGCATTTAGTAATCAACACTCGGTTTTACGTTTATCAATCTGTACTCATTCAGAAAGAATGCACCAATGAAAAGGTTTGAGTGTTTTCTCCATGAAATCTAAATTCCATTGGTTGAAATGTTACATTATAAAACACAAGTTTCTAGATGCTAAAATTGAGAAATTTCACACATAGACCATTATCCAAACAGACTGTCTCACTCACATGCTATTACAAATAAATTAGATCTAGGTGAGAATAGTGAGAGATAACTACCTTGATTGGGATCACCATCGATTCACTTTTTGTGTCATCTACAACAAGGAAACTATGTTTTCACTAATATAAAGAAACAATTTTAATCTACTTTGGACACATTCCCTTGATCTATTCAAGTGGTATTCATACAACAATCCAAGTTGATTTTTTGAAGGTGATCTAAATAAAAAAAGTATGCAAGATGGAAAGAGTAAGGAAATGTCGATTAGTTTTTTAATTAACTATATTTATCTCACATGGTAAGAGTAGTAAAGTGATTATTAATTTTTATTTAAAATTTATTGCTTTGTGTAACAAGGAATTGACCTACTCTAGATACTCTATAAATGGGATATTGTATGTGGGTCTTTCTCATAGAGAAAGGAATTGTGGAAAAATAGTGCACATGTTTTTCTCTAATGACATTTTCAAAAGAACCAAGAACCATATATTCTATGGTGCAAAATAATTTTATCTAGAGTTAAAAGAGAAAACTTAATTGAAGAATTGGTAAAAGGAGAAAAGAAGCCTAGCCTAGTGCTTTCATGGAAAGCTTCAAGATGTACCAAAAGTTTTAATAAAAATATCACTTTTGTCATGTTTATCGTGTGATATAACATCCCATAATGGATTAAGGGTATCTAAGGACATTTACTCTCAGTGTATGTCTTTTGAATGTTTAATTATATTCTATGTCTAATTTTTTGTTACATATTCAATTTGGAAAATAATACACAAATGGTGTAACAAGGCATTAAAAAATTTGATCAAAGTAAAGACATAAATTCAATCATTCACAAAGAAATGTGTAATCTAATGTAAGAGGAGAATAAAATGTTCATGTTCCTCTAATATTCATGGAACATTGATTCATGGCAAAGTAAATAGTCAATTAAGCAAGTTTGAGTCGTAGAATTAACATTAAAGTTGTAAAACTCTTTCAAAGTCAATTATGAAAATTTCCATAAAGACCCACCTAAAATTGAATAAGGAGGTCATTTTAATCAAAGACAAATATTGTAAAAATCACACTTTGGGGTGCATGATCTGCTTTACCTGACACCCTAAGGCTATTTTCCACAAGTGAAAGTGAGTTAGTGGAAGTGAGTGTGACAAGTGCGAAATAAAAAATGGGTAAAAGATGAAAGCATTTGTAAAATGCCAATCTAGAAATCAAAGAACTACGCATAGCCTTACCTGAATTGGATAATTGGGTAATTTATCTACACAATAAAATTGATCGAAAGGATAAATCTATTGAATCACTTCAACTGAATTTAACTGAAAGGAGCAACAAATTGAGAACATGGTTGATGCAACATGTGCAAAAATTGACCTCATACAAAAGGTTGGTGTTACTTGTGATAGAGAATACCTAATAGTTGATACAAATACATCAAAAGATATGGTTTATGATTCCTTAATTGTTCATGAGAAAGAATGTTATATTGAATTGATGAAGATAATCCTTGTTGAAGATGAGTCAGAAGAAGCGAGTGATACCAGAAACAACATTAGTTAAAATAACCTTGAATTTTATTTTAAAGTTACAAACAAATATTTTCATGAATAAATGGAATAAAATTAAGTACAAAATTATCTTTCCAATTATATCAACATACCTTGGGGATAAATATACAACATCAAATATAAAACGTGACTCAAATTTGATACGGAAGTTACTTTTCATATTCTCAACTATTGAAGTCTAATCCTCTTCTATAGTGTAGGATTCCTTCAAGGATATTCTACTTCACCAATTTTAGTTAAACATCAAAATGATAAGTTCCAACATTTTCAATGAATTGGTCACACATAGAATCATTATTTTGATCTTCATCCATGTCTTCATTGTGGGAAGACAAATCATCATTTAGATAAATGCCAAAATAAGAAGAAGGAGAAAAAGCCAATAATTCATTATGCTTAGATAAGTTCTTGGTGATGGAATCAACAAGTCAACAAGTTGCATAAGTCTTATCATCTAGTTCATACAGAGGTAAAGACACATTTGCATGGAGAAATCAAAAAACGAAAAGGATTTAAAATAACTATTCCAAAAGAATATTTTTAGCATGATTGGGACCCAATTCTACGTGTATTTTAAATTGAAACATGAGTCAAAGTGAAATGAAATCTCTTGCACTCAAGTGGGGAAGTACATTGATGAAATAAAAATAGTTAGTGGTCAAACAAAAACACCACATTAATCAAGTAACAATGGTTAGTAATAAACCAACAAAAAAAATGATGAACCCTTGAAGAACAAAATTGAGCCAGGTGGATATCAGTGACCACACACCTCTTCCAGCTAGCTCACATACAACTTTCATCTTGGCAGTTACAATTTTCATATTGGCAATTTGTTTATATATTTTCAATTCCCAAAGTTCCAGGGTCGTTTTGAGTCCCTAAATGATGTTTTTTTTGTACTTTTGTGGGGCCAACTGTTGCCAATGACATACTCTAACCCCCAACGGAATTGTACTTCTCGAATAGACCTTTCCGATGAGGTATTGAATTCCCCAAATAAAGATCATATGAAAAATTTACGACCCCATGAAGTTGATGTACCAACTTACCCTATTGGGGCCCACATGTATTTTGGCACTTCATTTCCTAGGGTTAGGTTTTTGGATATATAGGGTTTCCTGTTTACTTCAGGATGCTAAAAAGGCATGGAGGACTCATTGTAATGTTCTCAGACAAATGTGCATAGCCTCCACATCTCTTCTCAGAGATTAGTTACCACCATTCAAGAAATATTGTTTTCATTTTGCATTTTACAGTTACAACATATTTCTTATTTAATAAAATTTAAGCTCCACTATATCTCTGTTATTGTTATTTGTATATATGTGTTAATGCTATATATTTTTGTTTCATTTCTTTCCGCTCATAAATCCGGATCAGTTGTATCAGAGAGGTCTTCACTTCATTTGTTTCTCTGTGCATGTCCCCAATGAGGTTAGGGTATAAGAAGTTAGGACTCAAACCAGTTGATCCTTTGCAAGATCAACCTCGCTGAACCCGACGACCGCCCACAAGGGAAGAAAAGAGAGAATTTGGGGTAGGATATCCCTTCAAATTATTGCTTGAGGAATCCCTCTCGTGAAAAAGGAACAAGATGATGGATATTTTTTTGCAAATCCTTCAATGGTTGCCAACAGATGACACATGTACCTCAAGTGGAGGCACCATCCCCTTCAAGTTACATATCAATTTTGATATTCCTATATTTGAAGGTAAAATAGATGCAAATGTTGTAGAAAAATGGTTAAACCTTCTAGAAGGGTATTTTTCTATCCACAACATTTCTGATAGAGAAAATATTACATTTGCACTCCTCAAAGAAGTCCCCCATGTCAAATATTGGTGGGAGACTTTCTGTGAGAAAAAGGAAACATATGGATCTAAATTATTTGTATTTGCACCCACTTAAGGTTCCTTCAAGGATTCTATTAAGGAACAATACTACCCTATTGGAAGTTATGACAACTTATATACAAGATGGACCACACTTTGGTAGGAAAGGGACCAAGCAGTGCCATATTTCACCAATTTATTCCATACCTTGTGCACCAAGCTGGGTATCAAAGACTCTGAGTGACATCTGATGCTCAAGTATCGTGGTGGTCTGCATATATAAATGTAGAAAAAAAATGGAGATTCTATACATTTTATCCTTGGGTGAGGCCTATCGATATGCTATCAAAATCGAGCAGAAGCTTAAACATTAGACGCAACAGTTTGGGTCTAGAAACCCCTCACAATAGAAGTATGGAAAAGGTGGCCCGAACCCGCAGAACAAATGGAATAACAAGGATGGATAGCCTTAGGACAACCACTCCAAATCACAAACAAAGAAGGAAAATCAGAAGAAAAATAAAGACAGTGGGAAATGGTGTGAGTTCCATAAGAGCCCCTAACATAAAATCATTGAATGTCTCTCAAAGAAGACATTGGTGGCCGAAGTGAAAGCCTCTGAATCAGATGCAGGCTCCAACTCAGAGTCAGAACCAGAAAAATGGAGACAGATTATTGATGTGAAACTGAGTTCCATCGTTTCTACCACCACCAAAGTCTAGCCCCAATAATGACCTGATGAACTAAAGGAAGGTGAGCACCTATTTCATTCACATATGTGGGTGAAGGTTACTCCACTACACTTCATCATTGATAGTAGTAGCCAAAATAACCTCATCTCAGCATTGGTCATCAAGTGGTTGGATCTGCCAACAACACCACACCCACAATCATACACCATAAGATGGCTCGACCAAGGGAGACATCTCTGCATCAACCAACAGTGCCGCCCAACCTACAACATCAAGCCCTTCAAAGATGAGGTATTGTGTGATGTCTCTCCCCTTGAAGTTTGTGATTTTCTTTTGGGCCAATCTTATTTATGTAAACGTCATGTTGTATATGAGTCTAGGCCTCGTAGTTTTATTATTACTTTGAACATTAAATTATACAGGATACCCGAGGTAGTACCATCTACTGCCATTCCTTGATATATACTAAGCAATGAAGGAAGGGCACCTCTCAGATGGGGAATTTTGTCTTCTTTGTGATTCACACTCAAAGTGAGCGGAAGGTTGCAACCACGTCCATGGCCTCTGCGACAGGTCTCTCCACGCAGTAGAAGCAAGTGGATAAGGTCATGGAAGAATACAAAAACATCTTCTCCTCACCAACTAGGGTACCTCTACACTGTCAATTCGAGAACTTAATCAATCTGAGCCCCGTTGCATCACTACCCAATGGGATATTCTATTGCCTCTCTCTGTCAGAAAATCATGAGGAAATAAAGTGCTAGATCCAAGACCTTCTCGAAAATGGGCATATCCCCCCAAGATCATCACCTTGTGGAAGATCAATCATGCTTGTGAAGAAGAAATGTAGGTATTGATGACTCTGCATTGATTATCGGGCCCTAAATAAGATCACAGTCAAGAACTGGTAGCCAATTCCCCAAATTGACGATCTCCTTGGCTAGCTTAAGGGGGAAAAATACTTCAATAAGATTGATCTAAATTACGGCTACCACCAGGTCTCAATAAAGAAGACCAATTTATGGAAGACTGCCTTCAAGTCCAAAGAAGGTCTTTTTGAATGGCTAGTCATGCCCTTTGGCTTGAGAAATACCCCAACAAATTTCATGAGGATGATGGACGATATATTGTTTCCTTTCACCAATTATTTTGTGGTGGTATATTTGGATGACATCCTCATCTTTAACAGGAATTGGACGGAACACTTGCAATACATTCAACAGGTTTTTCACACTCCATGACAACACAAGCTATATGAAAATTTTGAAAAATTCTCCTTAGGCATGAACACGGTCCAATACCTAGGATACATTATTGATGAGTATAGGGTGCATGTCGATCTAGCCAAGATCCAGGTCATCCGTGGATGGCCAGACCAAACCACAGTCACTAAGTTTTGAAGTTTCTTAGGCCTTGCCAATTTCTATCGCGGGTTCATGTTGGGAGTCTCCCACATTGCATGGTCCCTTATCCAAGTGACCAGGATTGGTGGCAAGGAAACATTCATGTGGGGACAATCACAAAAAAATCCTTCGATGATTATAAGTAACACTTGTGATCATCCCCGGTGCTCTCATTACCCGACCTGCAACGAAAGATGCTTTAGACTATGTTGTGGTCACAATTCTCACTCAACATGGACATCCCATGGCCTATCATAGTGAGATGCTATCATATATTATCCATAAGTACCCCACTTACGATAAATAAATTTACTCCATTGTACAATTTTGCTGCCAATGGAGGCATTACATTATCAGGAAATAAGAAAATCATCCACACTAATCATAAACCTCTACAATTCATGCAGACACAAGGAAAATTGCAGAATGACCACCACCAGAAGTTGTTCACATACTTGCAAAATTTCCATCTCAATATCAAGTATACGACATGGATCTCCAACTGCATCGTTGATTTCCTCAGTTGACCTCCACTTGGCACATTAACCATAGTGCTACACTCCTATGGACATGAGACCTCTAGATGGCCCCAAATATACAAGAAAGATCCTAACTTCTCTACTACCTACCAGATGTTGGGAACACACACAATTGTGATTGATTTTCATTTGCAGGATGGGTTGCTGTGCCATCTATGACATCTCTGCATTCCATCAAGTGAGCGAGTGAAGATATTTTGGGAAGATCAGTACAATCGAGTGGCAGGAGACTTCGACGTAGAAAATATAGTGGCAGGTTTGCAATGACATTTCTATGAGCTAAAACTCTGAAAGTATGTCAGCAAGTATATCAGGTCTTGTTATGAGGAAAATCTCTCTCTGGCTAGGGGAAAACCAAAAAAGATGGAAATGACTGCAAAAATAAACTCTATTCTCAAGTATGTTATATAAACCAATGTGCTGGCAAAACAATATAAAATTCCTACTTCGTTTAGACATTTGATGAAGTCCACCATTGAGCACTTGACCCAAAGAAATATACCTATAGCTAGTCCTCAATAACCAAGCAATGAAAGCATATGGTGATAATATATGATGTCATTACATTCAATAACATAATCCATTAAAATTCATAACAAATACGCAGATGGAATAATAATTCAAATATTTGCAAGATATCAATTGGACGAGAAAATAGTATTTCTATTAAGATGTAATCAATAGAAGTGAATAAGTTACATACTTCCATGTCAGCATGGTTCGGAACTGAGAAACTAAGTTCCTTCCAGCTGGGCCTCCACCACTTCAATCCTCCACCAAAGGAAAGCTCATATAAGAGATACAATGGAGTTCTCACTCAATAAGGGAAGAGCTTGGGGGTTGAACAATGTGTTCAAACTTAAAGGATAAAGGAATGTAGACTCAATGTGAAGTGAATAGTTTCTCTAGAGTAACTTTGCTCTCAAAGTTGAATTCTTTCTCCTTCTTTCCATAGCTAGGAATTGGCCCATTTATATCCTTCAAGTGGAAATGAAGGGCTGAGTCGGAACATTTCCAGTATATAGAAGGCCAAGGATCATTGATCTCCTGTCGTGACATGGAAACCTGACACTATTTTTCATTTTTGGGTACATTTCCCGATGTACGCGGGTTGTAGTGGTGCAACTTGCGTATACACATGTTGTATAGTAGGCAAGATGCGTATATGTGGAAAAAAATGTATTTTTATCTCTGGGATTTGTAAAAAAGGGATTAAAAGTGTTCGACAACACAGTTATTCCAACAGAGGACGAACACCTTTAGTAACCACTCACATAACCAGATCAAAGATCAACACACCGATGTTTTCACGTGGTAAAACCCCTGCGGGGAAACATCCACGGCCCCAGCCAACATGGCCACTTGGAGCAGTTTATTAATGCAAAGAAAAAGATTACAAAGAGATTTTACAAGAGAGTTTCTCACAATCGATCATCGGCAAATGACCCTCCATGCTCTTTAAATAGAGATCATGGACGAATCAGGTGTTAAGCCACGGATCAATGGCCATTAAGATCGAGGAGAGTATGAACCGTCGGATCACTCTATGTCGGGAACATATCGTGACCGTCGGATTTCCTAACTACAAATGCATACTAATGCATACTAAAGAAACACACTT
>ML780467.1:818975-837883 GCA_009831015.1 Picea engelmannii
ATGTCGGGAACATATCATGACCGTCGGATTTCCTAACTACAAATGCATACTAATGCATACTAAAGAAACACACTTTTACCTAATGACATATTAGACCAAGTAGATCTTAACTAACTCCTAAGTGTCTAAATATCCTAACAAAAAGTCTACATGTGGAAATGGAAAAAGGCCTTCTGTGTAAGATTGCATGGGGTGAGGAAAATATTGCTATAATAAATGCCCCCTAATGTGTGAGGTCAGATGAGTATCTGGGATGGCCGAAATACATTATAACAAACCCATAAGTGGAGTAATGGGGACCCAGCTGGAAGAACTAGTTTCTCATTACAATATGTATTGACTTTGCATACATGGCTGCCCATTTGAGTTACATTGCAGATCCATGTGAAAATATACCAAAAATTTGTTCGTGGACATGAATAGGAAAATACAAATGCGGTTACATGCTCAAGGTTGTCATATTCATGAACAAGGCCCAGTATAACCAGTCTCAATATCAATCTAAAGATATCTATATACAATGGAGTACAATCTGATCTCCCATGATCACTGAAGTCATACAGGTACTGGTTCAATGAAAAAGAAGAAACAACTCAAGAATGTTGCGGCTACATAGTCATGTCTTCAAGTATTCTACACAATCCACCAAAGGTGAAAGTCTACATCGTGTGAATAAAGGAGTTGAGGTCGAACACAATGAGTCTTCACTTGATTACTGGTCATTGAGGTATACCATTAACAAACCTGAGACAACCTACCGATGATGAAAGTAGGTATCAAGGCACCAAGTACATTCTCACAAGTGTGAATAAAGGAGTCGGGGTCGAACACTTGGAGAATCCATCGATCAGGAGACATTGATGTATTCCCAATTGTCGATGGTGAGAGAACCTGCCACTAATGACTGCAAGCCTTTAGGTACTCATAGGATGCTAGGTCTCATTTCCAGAATAGATGAGTTGAAGTCGATGGAAGGAAACCCGCTGAAAGGAGAGAATTAAGTCATCTCTCATCATTCAGCATGAGGTATAAAGCATGAGCTTCATGATTTGGAGGAAAACGGACAAAGAACATGTTCACGAACCAATGACCTTGTGTGTCTTTCACATGTGCCAAGTGCAAGCGATACAAGAAAAATACCCTATGAATAGAATCCAATGAGGAAAATTGCTGACAAAGTCGAGGAAAACACCAATAAGGCTAATGGCATCCAAGACACTGCATGAATTCCAATATGTGAATAAATGTGTTTCCGTCGAACACAAGGGAAACCACCCAGTCAATGACCAATGATGAAATGTCGACTATTGGGTTCAAGGTTACCTACCAAGGAGGAAAGTAGGACCAGGGTGCGTAATAGGACTACAACATCATGTGATTCTGAGATAAATTGAGAGTATGGCCGACATGCAAAGTCAAGAATTCTGAGGAATGGTCGACATAGGTTGATAGTCATCCTTTGAACAAGAGCATGAGACATATGGAAGACTCTGGAAGCAGACTCAATGATGAAACCATGAGATGCAGGAGGCATCAATCAAACTCTCCATAGGGGTTGGAAGAGTAACCAGTTGGGGAAGAAAACTCTCTGTAACGAGCTCAAATTCCTAAGGCCATGCTAAACCCAAAATTATGATGAAAAGTGGACTCAATAACTTTGTGCTCTGTTCAAAGGAGACACGACTGTTACCAATATAAGATAATACTCCCCTCTCACCCGTCTTTTTTTTTTCATATTCAAATGAATGCTATGATACAGAGGAGGAAACGAGTGTCGCAAGTAAGAAAAACTAGTTCCAGCATTGGAACATACCTATTCTCAATGCAAGGAGGTGCATGCGAGAGATGGACACTCCAGGGAATGTTCCCTCCTATGTATAGGGTGTCAAGTTGCAAAGGATATAAATGAGGCTCTTCTTGGTTGAGGATGTACAACTAATTAGGCAAACAGTTTCTAATGAAAAAATGAGAACCGACTATTGGCTCAATACTGCAAGCAGTGGCATGAGATGCAATCACAACTTAATGCCAAAAAATGTCATTTTTTATAATCTTAGTCTACTTGGTTTGAGAAAGGGATAAACTTGTACCAAATAGACATCCTTTCAAAACCAATTTACGAGTTTGAAAGAGACAAGTTCACTCGGAAATATTTTCTCTTTTTGAAAATGAGTCGGAAAAGATCTTAACTAAGACTCACCACCTTTCAAGTCCAATTTAATGAGTGTGAAACAAAAAAATTCACTTGGCAATATTTTCTTTTTTTAGACGAGACAGAAAAGAGCTTAAACCAAACTCGGCTAGGAGTCCCCTAGGTATAGTTCAAAATGTTTATGAGTGAGAAATGAGGCTCAATATAAAGTCATGTATTAGCTATAAGGGACTCTCGGTCCTACGGAAAAAATCTCTGCATGGGCGCCAAATGGAGCAGAGGATCTAACTAGGGTATCCATGTTTGGTAAGTCTCTACCATTTGATAGTGACACGTCTTATAGCAGATGGAGGGTATTTTGTCTCTAACAAATGGGTTCGTACCTAAGGCCTGTGACTGACAGTTATAGGACAATGAAAATGTGCATGATGGAACAAATACCTATCCTATATGATGGGTAGCGAAAATACTTGTCCGAAGTTACGAATGGTCAACATAACCCTAAAAACCGCAAGAATACCTGGTGAAAAAATAAAAAAACAAACTCAATCCACTGTTAGGAGAAAATACGCTCTGAAACTATATAAAATGGGTAAAAACTGCTATAAATAGTAACAAAAACCAAAATTTACTATGTCATTTGACTTTTTTACCCAAATAGTGAAAATTGGACCAAATTACCTTTGATCTTCAACTGGTGATTGCGGGAGCGTCGAGTGATGGAATCAGAGACCATCTGGACCAGGTGATTCCTCTTCCCCTCCTCTTCCTTTCTAGTGGATTTCATTTTTCATTTAGGTTTCAAAATTTGAGTTATTTAAGGTGTAAATTAGGTATTTAGGTGTACGCGGGCTACCAATCATCAGGTCATGTATACATGAGGTTATATGTGACTGTGTAAAATATAGACCATGTGTACTCATCCCTATACGTGAAAGTGAATGTTGCAGACCATGTACAAGTCCGTAAACAAGGTTTTTGATGGTTTCTGAGTCAAAAATTGATGTTTCTCTGGCAGGATGGTGCTAAAATGGAGGGAAAGGGAACATGAGAAGGTAGATGTTGCTGTGGAAAGAGATCTGAAGGCCCAAATGGACTTGAAAAGATGTGTGTTGTAAACATTTTGGGCACTCAAAGGGATAAGGGCCCAAGTGAGGTTTCTATAGTTGCTTGTGAATTACTGGGATCTAGACAATGAGAGCTTCATCCTTGATGGGCAACCATTAAAGAGTGAAGTTGAGGATATATATTTATTGACTAGCTTGTCACGTCGGGGTGAGGTGGTGAAACTGAAAGCCTGAGGAGCATGGAGAGGTATGAATATAGAAGATTACATAGACGTTCACTATATAGCAGGGACCAAGAAGGTTGGGAGTCAAATCCCCATCCGAGCAATAAAAAATATCAGACTCAAGATTGTTGTCCTCATTTTTACTAGGATCACAGGATATAATTTGTTGCACCAGGCATCGAGGCCACTCATGTTCTATTCTATAGAGTGATTGTGACCCACGGTGTACGATTGGTGCACCTCACTACTGGCTAATATGAAGAGCCAGTTGACAGAGTGAAAATAGGGTGACAAGAGGACTTTCGGGTTTGCATTTATCTTGTGTAGCTTTTTCTTCGAGCAGGTTCCAAGTTTGGGACCTAGAGTCAAGATCATTCCTTGAGGACCTCGCGATCCATCCATGGCACGATGGAACGAGTTAATGAGACAACAGGGGGGAGGTAGGGTTCCCACACCCTACAACAATGATTTGTTTTACTAGTGGAGACGACAAGTCATTTCTATGGATGGATACCCCTATGTAGAGATCGACTTCAAAGGGGTCCTTGACATGCCATTTCCACCAGGTACCACCTACGGGGACATAGGTATGTCACAATTTTTAAAATTTCATTTTTTTGTATTTTTGTATAGTAAAACAAAAATATTTTTGGATGATGTTTAAGTACTAACTAGACACTTGTGTGATGCAGACGTAGGTCCACGACTGTCAGACAGGATTCCCAGACATCATCAGAGGCACCGGGGAGATGAGGCAGCGGGAGGAGAAGCAGAGAGAGTCCTTCAAAACGTGGAGGGCAACCTGTCTTGTTTGACACATTGTTTGATAATAATAAAGGAGATTTTGCATATTGTTCTTGTATATCTGTTGTGGTAATTTTGTATTCAGTCTTTGGTTCTTAAGAAATGTAATGGATATAGTGAAGAATATTGTGATTATATCAAACATTTCTTGAGGAGTGTTGTCCTTCCTTAAGGATTAATATATGGTGTTACCCTACCTCAAGGGTTTTGTCTACATTCTTGTGTTGAGTATTTTGGTGAATAGTTTGGATTATTCTTGTTAATATTGTGGGTTATTTTGAGATTTATATCATATCTATTCAGGTACTTAACAAGTGGTATCAGAGCACTTTCCTTGGAAATAGAAGGGAAGAAGTTTTTGGTCTTTTTTGTGGAATTTTTCTAGGGAAGAAAAAGAGGGTGATGCACTCCAGGTTCATATATGAAGCTTTATGAGCTGAATTTGGCAAAAAAATAGGGTATTTGAATTCCTCTCGAAAAAATACCCAATCTCAAAAACAAAATCAGCCGAAATGAAGTCCGGTAAGTGAAGTTATGAGAATTTTAAATTCAATCGTTTTTCATGGTTTTTTCGAAAAAAACCACGATTTTCTGCAGTAATGTATTTTTAAATCCTAGTTTTTGTTGAATATTTTTTCCAAGAAAGATAATTGTCATAGTATTGAAGACTTATTAAAGTCCCACAAGTCAAAATGGAAAGAGAAGTGGAAATTTTGTTTACATCTTCGTTTGAGAGAAGATGCTCACACATGGTGGACATCATTTGACTTTTGGGAGTGGATGTCACTTTCTGAGGAAGCAATAGAAAATTTTATTTTAGACAAGTCGTCTCATACAAAGTGTAAGGATAAAGATAACACCAAGGGTTTATTTTTATGTGGAAAATCTATATTACAAGTTCATGGTTGCACTCATAAAGAAAATTCCATTGTTTCTATTAACCCTAGTTGCCAACAAAATTTTATTAATGTTCAGTTGGTTGATAAATTGCAAGTTCCTACAAAGAATATTCATAGCACACAGGTTGTTGATAAACATGTTCAAATTTTTAAAGATTTGAATATCACTATTGATAAATATGTGTTTGTTAAGAACCAAAGACTGAATACAAAAGCACCACAATAGATATACAAGAACAATATGAAAAATCTCCTTTATTATTATCAAACCCTTAGGGTAGGGAAACACCATACAATGGATCCTATTAGGGAAATGATCATCTCCTGTTCACTTGCCTCTTTGAGGGGGCATCCTCCTATTGAGATACTGCTCCAAATACAATAATTATATTCATGTCTCATTACATTGTTTGAACCCCTTTATCTAGTGCTACCATCACCTAAGAACATTCTAGAGGAGGAATATTCTAGACGTAGAACCTTCTAAGAAGTCCTCTTACATTTATTATATCTAACTACCATAGTGGGCCTTATTTAATAATATAGTGGACCTAGTCCACCTTACATTGAATGTCCTCCACTATTATCACTATGGGCCCTCTGGGCCTCCCCACTACCTCTCTAGCTACCTTACAGTGTTGCATTCAGATATTTATGCTACATATATGGATGATTTGGATATTGTTTTGGGATATCCTTGGATAGAATCAGTGGGTACCATTAATCTTAATGTGCAAAAGAAGTTTTTGAAGTTGTGGTACAAGAAAAATAAAATCACATTGCAGGATGTGTCTCTTAGTAAGAAACATGGGCCCATGGAGGCCAACAAAGAAGTTATTTCGGAGTCCAAAATTGAATTAGAGGCAAAGTCTATACAAGGAAATGAAGAAAAACCACAAGGACACAATTATGAAGCCAATGAGGTCATTGACTCAAAGTTACAATGTGTTGCAAATTTGAAGAAAATAGAATAGATTCCTACAATTGTTGTATATCTCCATCCACATCATATAGAGATACAACAATCATCAAGGAAAGGGCGTGCGCATCAACACATTTATGCACCAGTAGGGAACTAGAAAAGAAACCGATCAAAAGGTGCATGGAGGCCTACTAGCACTACAAGAAGACATCAGGCTAGAGAACTAATCCCATGGAAACACCAACATAATGCAGATCAAGAATAGGGTGGCAAGGCATTAGATGGACATCATGTTCAACTTCCATTGTGATGGATGGATGGTCCTACTTGGTACCAGCTGGATACATTGCTTAGTCGGTCATATTGTATGGTTTATTCTCGTGTTTCGTGGATGAAACATGTGAAGGGGGATGGAATGTAGTATACTTAGGGAGGTAATATGGGGTACCTAGGGAGGTACCCAATGGGAATGTGGTTATGTATTATTAGTGGAAGCCATTTAATATATGAGAATGTGGTCATTCAATGTAAGGTGGACTAGGTCCACTATATTAATAAATACCCACTATGGTAGTTAAATGTAATAAATGTGAGAAGGCTCTCTAGAAGGTTCCTAGGAGATAGAGAGAGCTATAGAAAGAAGTGTAAGTAATGTAATGCATATAGTGAAGAATATTATGATTGTTGTTGGGGTAAGAAAAAGGTATAAATATTCTCCTTTGGTTTATTATATATTCTTTGTTGACTTTTCTATTAGTTTGAAGTAATTAAGGAATAAAATGATTAAAAAGATTTTGAAAATAATATTAAATGATATTAGATATTTTCTAAACTTTGTTTTGAATTTATTTTATTTTATGTAGAAATGGACAATTGTTGTTAATTGAGGATAATCAAGAAGATCATGAAGATGCACAGACCATTGAAGATTAAAGAAATTAGGCACAAAACGGTTCAAATAAAGGTTGATTTCTATCTTGCAATCTTCATAAAATAGTAAAAGAAATCATGAGGATCTCTCAATCCTCAGGATAGCTTAATTTAATTGTCTTATTGTAATATATAATGTAGAGTGAATGATAGAGAGATATACCAGAATTGCGATCTTCTAATTGTTGATACTCTGTACAACAACCTGGTTGTAAATAACTTATCAATTATGGAATTAATGGAAGTTTCAAGCATTTTGACCATTTTTGTGTACTGAGTTTTTCATAAACAATATCTTATGAAGACCGTGGGCCCAATCGACATGAGCTATTGTCTTATCTGTAATTTTATCAATTCTGTGATAATTCTGCGATTTAATATTTCTTTCAACAATTAGAATAGATTCATTAATGTGTTGTTTCTATTATGAATTGATTGTGTTACTCCATTCACAGAGAATAGATGTTCTATTTGGAAATTATCGATTGTTGTTTCATTACCGATTGCTGTCAATTTATCGCTTGTGGATTCTTTTCATTAAATTTGCATTTGTTGTTCCTTTCATTAACTTTGCATTTGTTGTTCCTTTTATTAAATTCACATTTGTTGTTCCTTCTTAAATCTCAGTAGATCGTTGTTCCTTTCAAATAGGTTAAGTAATCACTGTTCTTTGAGAGATTGATTCATTAGCATTTATGTAGATTAAATTGTTGTTTCTTGGATAGATGAACGAATCCGATAATTAATTGATGTTTTGTTTCATGGTGTCTTATTGTTCAGAATATATTTTTTGTTGATTGAGTTATTAGTTTTAGAGTTTGTAGTTAATGTGTGAAGAATTTGATTATTACAGTAATTTAGATAGACCTAGATTTGTTGTAATTGAACTATCTACACGATTTAAACGTCTACAACTTATCTTCATAGATTTTGATGACACTCTTGAGAGAAAAGATGAATCCTCAATTGATAAAATTAATGTCAGACTAAGGTTGTTTTCAGGACATATTTAGAGCCCAACTTTTTGGCACCGTTGTCGGGGAGATTGTCAAGGATATTATAGGTTGCGTCTCTGAAAGGATGAGGTATTGAAAACGGAAGGTAATAACCTACGCAGAAAACACGTAAAATTCTTGTTCCAACGCCTACCTTCAGCTGATGCATAGAAGTTACATAGGTTCATAGAAGTTGTTTCAGTGTGTATGACTAAGAAGAAATAACCTGAAAAACAAAAACCTTTACCAAAAACTACAAAATCCCAAGGCCCGGTGCCCCTTGGAAGGAGTACTTTTATAGAAGAAATCATCTGAAATGATGAATCTCAAACCTCGATTGGACCTCAAAAAGGTTCTACCTGAGTCCCTCAAGCAACAAATTCACCAACTGCAGCTCACCCTGAGGTTCATAGTGGAACTGAAGGAACTGAACATAGTTTCCAAAATACACAAACTCCACTTTTCAGTGCTTTAGAAGAGGGAAATTCTTTTAATTTGATAGGAGAAGGGGAGAACAGTGGAATTGCTGAGGCAAATCCACAAACACCTAAACTTGGATCTCCTATGATTCTGACAGGAGAAGGAACACATGAAATCCTAGACATAGGTAGCACGACCAAACCTCCTAAGGGACCAAGTAATCATCCACCTCGAGTAAAGCACCTAGACCAAGAAATCCCTGAGGGTTATTGGCACATTTTTGACCAAATGGCACAAAAACATCATCCGCAACACCAGACCCAGACTACCACTTTGGAATATCCTATAGTTGATCTAGTTTCCAATTCACCAATGAAATCCATTCCACTACAGAATCTTCCAACCTTCAATGGATTGATCTCAGAGGACCCTGACGCATTTTTATTCGAATTTGAGGTCCTGTGTAGAGGCTATGACTATACCTCTGAACCCCAGAAACTAAATCTATTTCCTTCCACTTTGAAAGGAGTAGATTTATGATCATTTATGGGACTACGAGGAGGAACTATAAATTCATGGGACGAAATGAAACAAGCCTTCCTACAAAATATCAAGACTACTATAGAACCAGGGATTTAAAGGATGAAATCTTTAAAATGGTTGGGAAAGAAAATTAAAAACTAGAAGAATATGTTGAGAGATTTTAATATAACCTGCAGAGATCACCTTACGGTACACTACCAAGTGAGGTACTTAAAGCCACTTTAATAAAAGGTATGAAGGATGAATAGGTAGAGACATTAAATTTGATGGGAAAAGGCGATATTTATCAAGAAACATATGATGGAATTATCCAATTATGTATCAGGTGTTCACATGGAAGTACATGAACCAGATCGGGAACACGATGCTCCATCACCAGAAGTAGCAACATTACTAGTGGGAGTGTCACCCGAGCAGAAATTGGTAATCTTTTGGAAAATTTTAAAACTGACATTTTGGGTACTTTAACCACACAATTGGATGTTCTGCAGGATAAAGAGAGACAAGCAGAAGTAGAACAATCATTGGCTGTATTTGTTCCATGGTGCAGGAAGAAACATAGTCCAAGGGAGTGTCCCCTCAACATAGTTCGAAACTGCGCTATCTGTGCCAAATATCATGCGACAGAACAATGTTCGTCACTTCTAGGAATAAAGGTCATCTTTAAAGAAGAAGAAGAGGAAATAGAACCGGTACATATAATGGATCAACATTGCCAATGGCAAGCTCGTCCCCTAGGTATGCTACAAAATCCTTCTTCTTTCTTTCCTAGACAATATAATCAACAGCATAATCATGGAAACACATGGTAGGGCCAACCATTTTTTAACCCCACCTGGAAGTCCCAACAATATCCTATGGCACCCTGGCCAAATCAACTGGTTCCCACCCCTACTTGGCCTAACTTTAAATACTCTACCCCATTTTGGCAGAATTCAAATAATACTCCCTATCCTTTACAGTGGACTAGCATAGCTTCCCAAGGCCCCAATTGGACTCAAAACTGGAAACACCCCATGGGACTGACCAATCAACCTATGGGAATGGTTCCTCAAGATCATCCCACTTTACAATATCCACTCCAATTTCCAAAAAATCCCAAACCTCAAATATGCCCTTCAACTGCACTCCTTGTAGGAACTCTTTCTCAGATAGAGAAACAATTGAAAATCATTCCTACTTCCTTTCAGACTTCAAACTCAAACATGAAATCATATACACAACATATAAAGAAAATGTATAACTGGAAGCAAACATTCATGAGCATATCATTCAACATCAATACAGAGAACAAACACGAAACCATGAATTTGAATCAACCTCTTTCTATTAATCCAAATATATGTACATGGGTTTTCTTACACAACTCTCTGCATGCTCTTGCTCCAATTCTCTTGATACAATGCACAATGAGGGTGTCTATATCCCGTTTCCCTCTTGCACTCTAAACTGTCTAATCTAGAATTGAATTCTATCTACTTGCATTAAATACTTTAAATTCCTTCTACCTACTAAGGACGAGAGAAAATTTCTCAAGGTCCATTTACATTATACAAGTGCACTTCTTCTTAATGACTTCATTTAAGATTGCACATCAACTTCAAGGAAATTTCAAAATTTGTGCTAGCACTTGTCCAGCTTTTCCAATTACTTCTGCGCTGGCTCGCTTGATGTTGGCGATGCTCCTGCATCATACTTCCTAGGTTGAAAAATTTCATGGGCTCCTATCCATGAGCTCGTGCATAGTGTGTTCATGCTTCTGGATCTCCGCTTCGCTCTCCCAGCTGGCATCTTCAACTGGATGGTCTTTCCATTTGATCAGATACACAAAGTATTCTTTCCTTCTGGTCTTGTTTCCAATTCTTTTATCCAGTATGTGCTCCATCTGTGGCTTTTCTGCAACTGGCATCTATTTTGTCCACTGGATCATTGGATGCTCATTTTCTACTCCTACTTCCTCAGCTTTATATGGGTACAAATCAGAGATATTGAATATCGGAGAAATTCTGATCCCATCGGGTAATTCAATCTCGTAAGCATTCGCCCCAAATTTCTTCAAGACCCTACATGGCCCGATTTTCTTCATCTTCAGCTTATTATATGTTCCTCTTGGGAACCTTTCCTTTCTCAAATGTGCCAGAATCAAGTCACCAACCTCAAACTGAGGTTGTATTTTGTGTTGATCTGCTCTGCGCTTGTATACCTGACTTGAATTTTGCAATCGCTCCTTCACATGACTGTGAAGTTCCTTCTATGCCTCTGTGAATTCTTTTGCACTAGCACTCCTAGTTGCAGTCTTCTCTGAATCCCTCAGCTCAGAAATTCCCCTCGGTTGCATGCCATATACAACCTGAAATGGGCTCTGTCCTGTGCTCTTATTGATTGAGTCATTATAAGCGAATTCTACCTATGGTAATATGTTGTCCCATTGGCTATTGTGTTCTGTCACCAAGCTCCTCAGCAAGTCTCCCAGAATTCTATTTATCACTTCTGTCTATCCATCCCTCTGAGGATGATAAGATGAACTAAACGACAAGTTAGTTTCCAGCTTCTTCCATAAGGTCCTCCAAAAATTCCCTATGAACTTTGTATCTCGATCCGAAACTATACTTCTTGGCAACCCATGAAGTCGAATGACCTCTTTGAAAAATAGGTTCGCAATGTGAGTTGCGTCACTGGTCTTCTGACATGGAATGAAGTGTGCCATCTTGGAAAATCTATCCACTACCACAAATATTGAATCAAAACCTCTTTGTGTTCTTGGCAACCCCAATACAAAATCCATGCTAATTTCATCCCACGGCCTTCCCGATATGGGCAATGGTTGATAAAACCTTGTATTATGTCTTCTTCCCTTCGAATGTGGCAAATTCTGCATCTGTCCACGAATCTCTTGACATCTGCTTGCATTCCCGGCCAAAAATATGACTCATTCAATTTTGCGAATGTCTTGTCATGACCAAAGTGACCTGCCAATCCTACACTGTGTTTATCCTTCAGTAGATTCTCCCTCATGGAGAATTTCGGAATACACAGTTGATTGCCCTTGAACAAAAATCCTTCCTGGATCATGTATTCTATCCACTGGCTTCTGTCTTTGAGAATTGGATTCTCAGCTGCTTCATACGCTTCCTTGAAATCCTGATCATCTGCCTACATATTCCTGAGATCATCAAAACCCAACGTTTTGACTCTGAACTCTTGCAATAGCAAACACTTCCTGCTTAAAGCATCAAGAACTTTGTTAGCAGTATCATAAATATGTTTAATCACAAAAGTGAAATTCTTCATATACTCAACCCATTTGTCATGTTTCTGATTCAACTTCTCTTGTTGAGTCACAAACTGCAATGCATGAGTATCACTGTATAAGACAAATTCTTTCAGAATCAAATAATGCCTCCATTTCTTCAATGCCTGGATGATAGCATAAAACTCCTTGACATAAGTGGAGTATTTTACTTTCGCCTCATTCAGTTTCTCGCTGAAATATGCTATCGGCCTGTCTTCCTGACTCAAGACTACCCCGATTGCAAACCCACTTGCATCGCATTTCACTTGAAACATCTTCTGGAAATCCGGAAACACCAAAACCTGTTGTTCCATGATCTTCCTCTTCAACAGGTTAAAACTTTTCGCAGCCTCTTCTGTCCAGTGAAAATATTTGTGTCTTTTCTTCACTGTATCCATTATCGCTGCACTAATTCCACTGAAATTCCTGATGAACTTTCGGTAGAAACTAGTCAATCTGTGAAAAATTCTCACCTCAAAGATATTCTTCGATGATGGCCAATTCTTGATTACCTCCACCTTATCTGGATCCATCCTCAACTCATTTGTCGAAATAACAAACCCCAAGTAAATGAGCTCTATCTTCATGAATGAGGATTTCTTCATGTTTATCAATAGCTTCTCCCGCTGTAACCTCTGCATTACTATAGCCAAATTCTTCATATGCTCTGCCACTGTCTTACTATAGACCAGTATGTCATCCAAATATACAATGACAAATTTCCCGATGAACTCCCTCAGGACTTCGTTCATCAACCTCATGAAGGTACTTGGCGCATTTGTTAAGACAAATGGCATAACAAGCCATTCATACAACCCTTCGTTGGTTTTGAATGCTTTCTTCCATTCATCACCTTCTCTCATGCGAATCTGATGATAACTGCTTTTCAAATCAATCTTTGAAAAATACTTTGCTCCACTCAAGCAATCCATCAAATCATCCATCCTTGGCAATGGAAATCTATACCTGATGGTTATCTTTTTGATCACTCTCGAGTCAGTAAACATCCTCCAGCCTCCATCTTTCTTCAGACTGAGTACTGTTGGAACAACACATGGACTCAAGCTTTCTCTGACCAAACCTTTGTCCAACAAATCCTAGACTTGCCTTTTAACCTCTTCATTCTCTTGCGGTGTCAATCTGTACGCATCTTTGTTTGGAAAACTAGCCCCTGGTATGAGATCAATATGATGACTCACACTTCTGATCGGTGGCAATGAACGAGGTAATTCGTCCACTACTATATCAGTGAACTCTTCCAACAGTTCCTGAATTTCTTCTGGTAAATCATCCACTCTTGTGCTGGTCAAAACAATATTCGGTTTCCTGACCACGATAAACTGTGGATCCTCCTTCTTCTTAAGCTCTGTAAGAAGTTCCTTCCCACTCATGAGAAGTACAGTGTTGCTTACTTTCGGCTTCACCTCCTTATCCTTAATTGGAAGTAACATGTGTGTCCTCCCATTCTTCTCTAGGGTGTATGTGTTCATTCTCCCATCATGAATCACATTCCTGTCATATTTCCATGGTCTACCCAGCAATAAATGACAAACATCCATAGGAATGACATCACATAATATCTTATCATTATATCCTCCTATCTTGAATTCAACTAAACATTGTTTAGTGATAGTTACCTGGTGTCCTTTTTGTAGCCACGAAATTCTATACGGGCTTGGATGATCGATCGTCTCCAACTCCAACTTCTCTACTATCTCTGTAGAAACGAGATTATCCGTGCTACCACTGTCTACAATGACTTTTCACACCCTATCCTGATTTTTGCAAGCAGTTCAGAAAAGTCTGGTCCTTTGGACTGAACTCTCCACCTCTTTCTCTGGTGTCAAAAGAGCTTTTCGCATCATCAGCGATATTCCGCCTTCAGCGTCTGCTGCCTCAACATCCCGCCTCTGTGCCTCGGTGATGTGAGCTTCCCCAATCTCCTTCTTTTTATCTAGACACTCGTAAGACTTTTGCCCATTCTTTCCACATGTGAAGCATGTTATTACTCCACCTCTTCCTCTTCCTCTACCTCTGGTACGAGGAAAAGTGTTGTTGTCATCGTAATCTCCTCTCTGCTCAGTATGTTTCCCTCTCTGTTCAACATATTTCCCTCACCGTGAACTTCCACCTCTCTCTGTTCAAGTTTGAGGTTTCTTCCAGTCTTCCTTGGGTTTCTGATATTTATCCTGGGCAACTGATTTGCCTCTGGGCTTACTTTTGCCTCAGCCTCTTTGACCCTGCTTTTGTCTCAGCTTCTCTTCTGCTTTCAGAGCCATTTGATAAGCATCTTCCACCGTTCGAATGGTTACCATGCTCATCTCATCCTGAATATCATATCTCAGGCCATTCATATATCTGGCAACCTTTTCATCATTGCTCTCCCGATGACCTGCCCTGATGTTCAGTTTGTAGAATTCCTCATTGTATTCTTTCACTGTCATCAGCTTCTGTCTCAGATTCTGCATCCTCCTGAACACAGTAATTTGATAATCTCTGGGGATGAATGTCACCTTCATCTTTGCGATCATTCTATCCCAGCTCTTGATCTTCTTCTTGCCCTTGCAACATCTGTTAGCTTGTAGTTCATACCACCACAATGTTGCATGTCCTTTCAATCTCGTGACAGCATGCTTGACTTTCTTGTCCTCTTCGACATATTCATAGTCAAAGTATGTGTCTAGAGCTCTAATCCAGTCTAGAAGCTCCTCTACATCCAAGTTTCCCTCATAAACTGGAATGTCCATCTTCTCTCTTGCACCCATCCTTGCAATAGCTATAATCAAATGCTCATTTGATGCACCTTCAGCTGCAACTTCTTCTTCATGTTCAGCCTCAATCTCACTCTCGGAATCACTGCGATCCCCCGCACTGACTGTGCGTCTTTGCGCTATCTCCATATCTTCGAGTTTAGTTTGTAGATCACACATCTCTTTCTCCATAACTGGATCAGTCATCTGCCTGCCTCTTCTTCGCATCATTTCCCTATCCTATGGATCAGGTGACTGCCTATCCCTTCTCCTTGGTGGCATGGTGAATTCTTCTTTCTTCTCTACTACAGAAAGCAAAGAATATTTCTGAGCTCTGATACCAGATGATGCCGACGCCCTCAACCTACAGGTCGGAAGGTCCACGTCAGCACAGGATCTTTCTTTTCTTACTGGCCCGAAGAACTCTAAACGGTCCTTCTATTTCCCTATCGGGAAATCTGCACCCACAGCAACTCTCACGCGATCCCCTCTTTCCACTCGGGAGATAGGACTTCGCAACTTTGCGAGTCTAGTGGTCGAGTGTTGGTTTCACGAATCCCCGAAACCCAATACAGTCAACGCTAACTTTCCCTTTCGGGATTTTCCCTATCGCGATTTTGGCACTCACGATGTCAAACGACTTGTCTCACCGACTCCCAAATCTCGATATGCCAAAACTCCGATACACTCGCGCACTTTGACTTTTCAACGATCCTTTCACCCGTCGGCTTTTCGGATTTCGCGGTATCACGAATTCTGATGCGATGAGTTCGAAACTTCTCACCAGGAAACTCCAAAATAGTGTGCCACCTGTCCCCCTTTCTGACTCCGCTGTGGCCCCACACAAATATTCTTGGCTGTCAGGATATTGTGTTTCGTGATATCGTGATTCCTATTGCGATGTTCACGGAACTTCCACCACGAAACCCCGATACACGATTTCACGTGTAAATCTGACGATCCCTGTGACTCGAATCTACAGTCTTTCCCCTCATGAGCTTTGAACCCTTTGGAATACTCGCAGTAATCCCCTTGCTCTTCTATGAGATCTAACGATTCACGGAAGTTCATGAATTCCCCTTGGAGAATTTTGACCATCTGTCCTTCCTTGGCGATTTCTGCTAATGACCAAGTGTTCCTCCTCAAATTTGTCCACTTGTGGCGTGAACTTACGACGTTTCTTACAAAATTCCAATCGCAGCTTCGCTACGCTTTCCTTCAACAATTTCGAAGGCCTTATCCTTCCTGAGCTTTTTCACGCTTCTGCGTCTTTTAGAAAACCCCTTGCACGCACTCCTTGCGGCAAGCTTTCAAACACATCCAAGTGTTGAAACCCTTTCGACTCTGCGCACACCTGCAATAGAAGTCTCTCAATGCTTCACTTAGATTCGCAACTCTAAGGCTTCACTCGGCCTGCGCACTCCTTGCACAGCTCTTGTGCCTATCTTCCCTTTTGGGGTGAATGAGAACAAAAGCTAAACTACCTGAGCCCTTTGTCAACGCACTCCTTGCAGACACTTCAACTTCACTCCTTGCGGGAACTCTTGCTCAGATAGAGAAACAATTGAAACTCATTCCTACTTCCTTTCAGACTTCAAACTCAAACATTGAATCATATACATGGCATATAAAGCAAATGTATAACTGGAAGAAAGCATTCATGAGCATATCATTCAGCATCAATACAGAGAACAAACACGAAACCATGAATTTGAATCAACCTCTTTCTATTAATCCAAATATTTGTACATGGGTGTTCTTACACAACTCTCTGCATGCTCTTGCTCCAATTCTCTTGATACAATGCACAATGAGGGTGTCTATATCCTGTTTCCCTCTTGCGCTCTAAACTGTCTAATCTAGAATTGAATTCTATCTACTTGCATTAAGTACTTTAAATGCCTTCTACCTACTAAGGATGAGAGAAAATTGCTCAAGGTCCATTTACATTATACAAGTGCGCTTCTTCTTAATGACTTCATTTAAGATTGCGCATCAACTTCAAGGAAATTTCAAAATTTGTGTTGGCGCTTGTCCAACTGTCCAATTGCTTTTGCGCTGGCTCGCTTGATGTTGGCGATGCTCCTGCATCAGATTGTTATATTGATAAATGATAAGTTATGGTATATATAAGATAGGGAGGAAACTCATGTTTATAAAATAATATACATAAACAATAACCCTAAACTTATGTTAGGTATATATGTCGTTACTATATAAATAAAACATTTGTACACATATGACCTTATTATAAAGATGTTATCTATGTCATGATTAGGCACATAACTATCACTTTTAACTAACCACCATCAACCATATTAGCTTATGGTTAGCCACCTTTAACTTTCTTGGCTTATGACTAAGTACCTTTAACAAATTAACTTATGATTATATACCATAGTCTTCCAATATAAATAAATTATATTTGTTTCAACTTTCTCAATAAAATCCACATACCCTTTTCTGATATGTGATGTTGTTTCTCTAAATTTTTTATAATCACACACAATTATAGATTTAGTGATTAACTTTAGCTTGTAGTTGATGTAACTTGTTTATACACTATTAATAAGGATCAGTATCTAAAATATAAAAAATTCATGGCTAAATCTACGATAACATGATGAAATCTACTAGTTAGACAATGAAAAATGAGAACATGCCAAAGTGTCTTAGAAAATAAAATTTTGACCACTGTAAGTAGCATAAAATTGTGACCATTGTATGTAGATGAAAATCCACACATCATAATTTAAACCAACCCAACCCAATTGTGGATGACAAGTGGTTGGCATTCTTTTTTAGTGGTGAATTTCAAAGATTGACATTTTGTCTACAAAACAACTTAGAGGCTAGTGTATGGTGTCAAGTGATTCAAGTTTGAAAATTTTGACCACTTTCATTAAATGGTGTGTAATTATTTTCCATGGTTATTCAATACACAATACTCTATAGTACAAATTGAAGCATATCTATCTTAATAGTTAATCGATAAAAACAAAAAAGCATGTCAAAATGTCTTAGAAGAAATAATTGTAAGGATTGTAGGTTATTGTAAATAAACATATCATAATCGAAAGGAGTAGCTAAAATATAAAAAATTGACAACATAATGTTTGGTATGGTGTAGTTAAGAAAATTACTTATCAGGACAAGCATTTCTCACAATGAACAAAAATGATAGGAAGCTTTCTCAGTTAAGAGCAACATTAGAGGCAAGGGGCGATGGAAAATGTTATTTCCCTTGCTATGATTTCAGAGGCTTGCAAAAAAGAATACTTTTAATAACAACATCCCAAAGAAATTGTAGGGAGAAGGGGCATGCCAAAGGGGGTTATGAATATCGTCTGTTGGTAAAAGGATTCAATATTTAATGTATTCTCTGTAATAATCAGTATGTCATGAATTTTAGTAATATTTCTTATCGGGATTTTTATATTTTCTATACACACTAAATTTTCTACGTTGTTTTTAAATATATAGACGATGCCCCCAAAATGTCGACCTCTAGAGAGTTATTTTCCATGTACTAGCAGAAATACTACTTTACATGGAGATGAACTTCGAGATCAGAATATTGAAGTTGTTGATCAAGTTATTAATGACGATATGGATGGAGATAACGTTAGTGATTCAAATCAGGAAGATGAGATACATAGATTGATCCAAGACACATTTTCTCCAATGGATGAGGACAACCAGGATGATAGTCATGATGTTGATCCTCTACTCAAGAATTCACGTCAACCTCTTTATGAAGGCTCAAGAACAAATATTTTATCTGCTATATTGTTGTTGGTGAACTTGAAGGTTTTGAATGGTTTATCAAACACATGTCTCACATAGATACTAAGGTATTTAATTTGTTAATTATTTATGCCTGCATGTTCACAAATACTTAAAAGGTTCA
>ML780467.1:881376-894231 GCA_009831015.1 Picea engelmannii
ATATATATATATATATATATAATGAATAAAACCTTCTCTCAAAAAGGATAGGGGGTCTCATCATGATCCAACCTACCACAATCATAAGATATTAAAATAAGTGACATTCCCATTATGGATACCACACCAGGGAAATGGCCTTTGGCATTTAGGGCCAAACGACAAGAGGTCTCATCACGAGACAACTTGTTCACTTTGTTATGATCTAGTGAGTGGCATTGTTGTTATCTGGCTACCAAACCAGGATAGTGTCCTTTTTGGGAAAAGACTATTCAAACTATTTATTAATGATACTGGCTCATCTATGGGTTAAATGGAAACCCTGTCTAGGCTATGGACGCTTACTGGCAGTAGTGGCCCTGCCTGTGGTATTGAAGTTTATCTTAATTCACCAAGTTTTTTTTGTGCTCATAGATTTCATTTCTTTAAAAAAGAGGCTATCATTCTTGCTATATTCAACACAAGGGAGGATAAAAAAATTATGACACGTGGCATATTTATAAAACTTAGACATATTAGGAATATTCAGAATTTATTCCTTAACACTTTGGATATATTTGGGCTTTCACTCTCCACAAAAGATGTGATTATTGTTCATGATTAACATTAAGTTGCTTTGGAAATTATTAATGGTTGTTCTCCCAGTAGCGGAAACGTAATAATTATCCCTCACTTGGTTGACCATCATTATTACATTGACACATATGATCGGTCAAGGTCAACCTTTCATTCATTGGGGGGTGGACATTCTGCACGATTATCGATACGGCATAATGATTACAGATAATGGGAAATTATGTAATTTTTTAATATACCATTGTTGTTATATAATTTTTACCATTTCTAGTAACTTTATTTTACAAGATGGTCTAACAAGTTTTACAGGTGGGAACGATACTTGTGCCTATTTTATTGCAGAAGATATGGGTGGCCGAAGTATTCGTTGTGAGCCTACACTGTTGTGAGTGACTGATCAGGCTTGGGAAATTCTACACCGTTTAGGGAGGACATAGTATTTTAACAGACTGCAGGGATTTGATACAGATGTTGTGTTAGAATTATTCCAAAATATACAAGGAATCTCAACAATTATGGGCATACAAATACCATTCACTGACATTATCATAGACGAGGTTACAGGATTTCCAAATGAAGGAACAAAATGGACTGGTAAATACACAACACTCCATAAAGTTGTGGAATCCTTTGCAGAACCAGGGGAGGAATTTGACAAGAAAGGAAAAGGCCTGAACCACAGTGCTCTTATTGAACCTTGGAAGGAGCTAGCAGGAATGGTGAAAATATACATTACATGTGATATATGATATGACATGGTGAGACCTCGCCACCTCAATATGTTGGAAGTATTAAAAAAATGATTAGCATTAAATCTGCCATTTTTTTTAATAGCATTCTTCATGAGGTCGCTAGTGTTATTGGATAAATCGGTAGGTGCGGACACTAAGGGATATCCCTAGATCCACCTATATCTAGAACAAAACACACCAGAACATGACGCTTTCCTTAAGTTTAAGATATTGAATTTACTAACTAAAGAGGGATAGGTGACATATCGTTTAAACGTCGCTTCCTCTCACCATCGCCATCCTAGATCCTTTCCAACACTCATATAATGATGAACCTGCAAAAGAATGCAACCAACCAAAGTGATAGTAATAACATAAACTCATGTAAACCTATGTATGTGATCAAGGAATCATACAATAAAACACAACAATATTTATAGGAAAGAATCATATTACTGTATCATATTAAATGTGACAGAAAGATTTACAACCATGGCCTTGATGTCGTAAGGTCCCTTCCAACTGTCCTTCGTTCCCCACACACTTCCACTCCAATAATTCTGAGAGTATAGATCCGATAATATTCACAATCTATCTTGACAAAATGGCTCATCTAGCCAAGCTAACAATCTCCAAAGCTCAATCCAATCCAAGCTAATCCAAAAATCTCAAAAGCTAATCTCATCCAAGGAAACTTTCTCCATGAGAGCTCCTCTCCTTTTATAAGATGAAGAGGATAAGGTGAGGAGGTTAGGATGATCCCACCAAATCATGAAAGAGAGTAAGATCCAAACCATTCAGATGCCACCTCACCATGGAATTTTCTCCTTCTAGAAGCATCGAGAAGATGCTCATTTTTCCCACGTATGAGCATTCTCACACCCTACTTATAGAGAAACCTGTGAACCTCTCATAACCCAACTATGGTGCAGCCTATGAGAATCAATCATTCTTGCAACCTAGCCATAGTGTAGCATGAAAAAATCATCTTTAATAGGGTTTTTACAAAGGGAAATGCAACTTCTTTTCTCAGGAAGAGTTCTTCTCCCTTCTTTCTTCAGAAACTCAGGCCACTGACCCCTTTGAAGACTACAGACATGTTTACATCATTAACGATCATAGGGATGAAGAATATAATGTGTAACATAGATCCCCCCAAAGTATGAAGTTAGAACAGAGTGATAGATGAAATACTTTGTCGAGTGTGTGTAGGGAACAAGGAACAGTCGGTCGAAAACATGCCAACAAACAAGGAAATACAGTACAATAATATATCATCACTGAGGTAGGCATTCCCATACTCATAATACAAATGACTCAAAGCATAAATGTCGACATGCAAAGATCCATGTCAAGTAAGACAGGTCATGGACACCAAACATACACTGTGGATCCATGCCGATATGACTCAAATATGGACATAGCCACCAAAAATACATTGTGGATCTATGTGTTAAAGACTCAAATTTGAACATATCCATGAGACATACAATGTGGATCTATGCAACAGTACAAATTGAATATACTCCAATGCAACCTAAATTTGGGAGAAAAGGTGCAGGGTCTTCATCTCCACCACTTTATAGTACGAATCTAACCATGCGAATACATGTGTCGAAGTCGAACATGGTAGAAACCACTTGATTACCAGTCATTAGTGTATACCATTGACAAGTCCGAGGGAAATCACCATTAATGTCAATAACTTCCAAGGTAATCTGGTACAATCCAATGAATGTGAATCAATGAGCTGAGGTTGAACACTCGATAGAATATCTCGATCAGGGGTCGATAATGAAAACCCACTGTCAAAAGCAAGGAAACCTTCCATTGAGGCAGGCAAGTTCCAAGGTACCAAATAGTTTCTAAGTCTAATTCCTGGATAATGAGTTGAATTCGACAGGAAAAGACTCATCACATGAGGGCCTTAATGTATCCCACATCAATGACACAAAACAAGTAACAAGATTTGATGTAGATAAGAGTAACAAGTCATTTAGGAATGAATCAGGGATGGCCAACGCAACAGAAGGATTAAAGACTGCAAACATGGCCGACGCATTAGAAGGCTTTCTGGGTTGAACTTCTTTTTGAACATATTGATGACACGACAACAGTTTTGGAAAATACTGACTCAACAACAGGAATCACAGGCCAATTTGTAATCTCATAAAGGAGTATGACCAAGAGACGAGTAGTTTTTCCAACCTAGACACAAAGATATTGAAAGGGTTTCATGTTCAAAGGTGACTCTTCCATGGAATACAGGTTTAGACACATTTATTTTCCAATTTTTCGCCCACCATTTCTGGCGAGTACCTCTTTATTTTTACGCAAGCTTGAGGAGGATAACATATGCTTGTCAATTTAAGCTCATCCTTCAGACGAGTCCCTCGAAGTATGTTTAATGAACCCTAAGAAGGAGTGGTTCGGTACCGTATGGGCCTTTCAATGTTTATTTAACGAGTCCAAAGAAATAAAACTCAGGGGTTTTTCATGTTTAGAGAGTCTGAAAAACACTTAAAAAGAACTCTCTCAGTTCCTTTTTCGTAAAGTGGTCTGATGAGACCGAAAAAGAGATAAACTATCACCCAGCATATGTTTTCTTCGAATACTTTAATGAGCGTGAAAAGAACAAGATCGCTCGACAATCTTTTCATGTTTAGAGAGTCTAAAAAGAGCTTAAAGGGAACTCCAGGGGGTTCTTTTTTCGTATAACCTTTACGAGTTTGAAAAAGTGATAAAAGTATACTCAGTTACATGCTCATGTATTTATGAGCACAAGAAAGAACAAAGACTAAGCTCGGTAACTTATTCTCATGTATTTATGAGCATGAGAAAGAACAAAGACTAAGCTCGGGATTGTTTTTCTTTTTACGCAAGCTTTAAGACAAAACAAAACTATGCTTGGGATATATTTTATTTTTACACAAGCTTAAAAACTAAACTAAACTATGTTTGGACCTGGTTTCATTTTTACACAAGATTGAACCAGAGGAAACTATGCTTGAACCTGGTTTCATTTTTACACAAGCTTGAACCAAAGGAAACTATGCTTGAGGTAGGTGGTTTCATTTTTACACAAGCTTGAACCAAAGTAAAAACTATGCTTGAACTTCCCAATGCATTATCCACAAATTTGCATGGTTGGTACTTAGCCCCCATCTTAAGAAGCTAGCGGATCAACTTCAGCATGAAGTCTTCTTGAATTTCCCAATGCATTATCCACAAATTCGCATGGTTGGTACTTAGCCCCCAGCTTAAGAAGCTAGCGGCTCAACTTCAGCATGAAATCCAGAGGCTAAGGCAAATTCCCCCAAGCTTCATTTCATCCAACTGCAAAGGAGAATGAAATGAAGCTTCAAATACTAGACGAAGAACTTGACTCAAATAGAGAGGGGGAAAAACTATTTCATATTTTAATGAGCTTGGCACAGAAACAAGAACTATGCTTGTAACCTCTGTTTCATTTTTTAACGAGGTTTCCACAGAGACAAAAAAACTATCCTCGTAAGTGGTTTCATTGTTTAACGAGATTGAAATCAGAAAACCATGCTCAAAGACCTCTATTTCATTTTTTAATGAGGTTTCCTCAGAGACGCAAAAACTATCCTCGTTTCTCTTCTTGATCATGGATTCCAATAGGACAATGCTCCGAAAGGACACCATGTCAAGGGACAAAACTCGGTCATGGCTTCCAAGAGGTCTTCACTGGAAGGCATAAACACACTCTGGAAGGACACCATGTCGAGGGTCACGATAGGAGTAAAGATATTAGTCTCTAACAACCCTATCAAAGATATCACCATGACAACTATTGGATATAAGTCATCAGAAGTTGAATCCATGGGTGACAATGCCACATAATTGACCTGTGGCGGGGGCGATACCGTCTACATATAAGAAACATTCAGGAAGGCAATCCAGGTGGGGTCAATGAATGAAAGTTGATCAACAGTTACAACTCGTCCATTGTGAGGGAAAGATATCACACGAAAATAAGTAGACACAATAGCTTTAATCGCATAGACATAATCTCTCACAAGGAGTAAAGAAAAATACAAGGGGTCTTGGATGACCATGACATCAATAAAGACAATTTTCCCTCCCAAAGTTACAGGAAACTATGGAAGGGTCCCTAAAGGTTGATTGGTTCTTCTGTTACAAGATAACAAATTATGCGTAACTGGGGCAAGCTGAGGACAACCCAAATCTTTCCAAGAAAAAGAGGACAAAATGCTAACGGACGCACCTTCATCTATCAATGTCTGAGGAACGTCCTGACCACAAACTTGCACTGTAATCTGGAAGGTAATGTGAGAGGGAAGACGAGATCTAGTTAGCACACCCCAATTAAAAAGGATGCCCTCATTACTTGGAGGGGGTTTCATGAGAGAAGGAGGAATACCCCCCGACACAGCAGAGCCTGTATCAACGAGAAAAACATGGGCAGTATCGAGTTTACTCTCTAGCGGGAGAGTAGGATCGACCGATGACATGATCATATCAACCACGTGGGTTGCATTCTCCAAGGGGAGAATGGGGTCGATAGGTGGAAATGGATCAACCACTTGGGTGACACTCTCTAACGGGAGAGTGGGATCGACCGAGGATGGGATTGGATCTACCACTCTGTGCTCTGATAAAGGTAAGAATAGTTAAAAATTCTTAGATCTGAAAGCTTTTTTCTCTGTAAAATTAAGATAAGTGGAAATGTTTTTTTCTAGAGTATGAATCTAGGTATGTTTGATAGATCATGTCCTAGCTTAAAAACTAGGGCACTGATAGATGAAAAAGATTTGATATGAATAGATATGATAGGAATCATGAAAGATATGTTATACCTATGCATAAAATAGATGTTTGGACTAACAAATGGATGCAGGATCCTAGAAATAATTTGTTTCAGGTTAGCTCATACGATCCTAGTGCATAGTACAGAAGAAGTCAGGGATCATTTAAACAGAAGAGAGGATTAACCCTTTGTTACCGTTGCAGAAAATGGGGATATCTTGCTAAGAAATGCCCTGGTGGAAGACCTAGTTGTCTTTGTTGTAAATCTCTAGACCATTAAATATTGGATTTCCCTAGAATGATCGCTAAGATTGAAGGAATGAACCTGAATCAAGAGAACCCTAAGGAAGATCCAGAAAAGGTAGAACCCCAGGAAGAATCAGAGAAAGTATTGATACAGATAAAAGAAAACTTGAATGACCACCAACATGTCATCTTATCAGAGATCTTCAAAGAGAATGAATGCATCGAAGAAAGAATAGGAGACTTCGACATTGGCTGTGTTCTGGATGAGGAACCACAGATGAATATTATGCCAAAGAAAACCTAGGAAGCTATAGGAAGGCCTGCTACGATCCCTTCACTATGAGGAATAGGTTTATTCAAAGGAAAGGTAGTAAACCTATGTGGAAGGCTCACTCGAATACCTATGACTGTCAATGGAACTTTGACAGAAGAAGATTTTGAGATTATTAAATTTGTTGAAGATAGCGCCCCGTTTACCATGCTAATAGGAAAACCTTGGATTGATAGAGATCAAGCCAGATGAAAGGAAGAAGAGGAAGTTTTGGAACATAAGAAGAAAGAGTTAAAAGACTTTATGACCAGAAGGATTGGTCACTTCATTGAGGAACAAAAGAGAAGATCGCAGATATTTAAAACTAGCGACCTGGATGTCAAAACTAAGAGAACACTGGAGGATCCTCAGAAGATTGAATTACCTATCCCAGACACAGAAGAAGTATTATCTAGGAACCCTAGGAAAGAATTTCAACAGTGTGAAGTACCAAAGACCAAAGAAGAAAAGAATCAGAATGAGAAAAGAATTACCGAGATGAAGCTCACTGGAAAGAGGCTAGAAAGTTAAGAAAGAAAAGGGATAATACTGAAAGGTTACAGGAGATTCTAGAGGAGACCTTGCAAAAAGAAAAATTGCAGAATTGGAGCTTTGCCGAGATATCAAAACAATGATACATGGCACTTTGCCATGACAAAGTAATATAGTCATTGGGGCCGATCTATTCGTTCGACTTTCGCTTCGAACGGACATAAAAGAAATAAAGGTTCGTCATACGACCGTTGGACCACGCCATAATGAATCAAACATGAGTTAATGGAGGCTCATACCCATTGCAAGCCAACCATTGTCGATTTACCTATTTAGCTCGTCATGCCACACATCGAGAAAAAAAATTCCAACTGACAATTCAAGCCCACATCCTCAGCCATGTTTATACAATGATAATTTTTCTATCGTTCTCTATCTCATTACCGTGTCTGATTTGTTCCCCGATCCCGTGAATTGTTTATCACGAGTGCGTATTTCGGGAGCATTGAGAATTGCAGAGAAAGTTGTTGAAGAGGTTCTGATCGACTTGATGACAGAGAGAGTCATGTCGGAGCGAGGTTTGTCTACATGTGTACGAGCATCATCAATGAGAGGACTACAAGCCTCTCCTTCCATAGCTCGAGCCGATCCATCTTGGCTAGCCGATGAGAAGCGCACTAAGCACAAAGATGATATCACAAATGCTAATCTAATTCTGAGAATTCTACCTGCTTATCTACCACCTCTGAGTAGCACCATCAACCGTGCCAGTGTACCCAATGAATTTGAGTATGCTTTGATCATTGCGTACCTTCTGAAAGAAGTGCACACAGTTCATACCGACCAGGATAAGCTCACCGCGTTGAATTTCAGTGACTTCAACCTCGATGATAGGAAGGTTTATAGTATGCTCACCCCTCATAAATATCTGACGTGAGCCAAAGGAAAGAACTTGAATATTATCGCTCAATCATGGACCCAGGTTCTCGCGCAGTCAACCCTGCTTAATGTAATGAAGATTCCTCACTTTGGTAGGAATCAAGAAGTGAATGTGTGCGTCAAGTTGTTGTTGTCTTGCTATCATGGAGGATACTTATGGTTGAACCGCTACATCACAGTGGATCTAACTTTGATCATTCGGATCGTAGGGATAAACATGCAGGGCCTCAACCCATTGGATTTCTACCCCAGAAAGACCGTAGATCACGCTCTCTCCCAGAGGATAAAGGATACTTACGGAGATGTAGAGAAGGGAACATGAGGCTACAAGGTAGCCTCTGTCTAGAGTGGCGCAGTGTGCCTTGCCTGTTAGCTGATTGCAGGAAAGCTAGTTCGCAAGAACCGACCAACCCAAGTAACCGTATTTGTAGTCGACCTCGCAGGGAAGTGCGCGGAGGGCCTACATATGAATTGGGCCAAATACTTGGTGAACCATCTAGAACTAGACTAAAGAGAAGCACATGACCAAGGGTACGAGTTCCATTTTAGCTGCATGCTCATCTTAGTCACTTTCATCGCATGGGAGATGTCGGAAGGTGAAACCTTCCCGAATGTCGAGCCCTTTGAACCACTGGCTGCGAAGTTTAGTACGTTGTGGTACTCCAACGACATGAACAAGAAGTGGAAATCAAATGTCTTCTTCCACACATATTATAACCAGTTGAAGGTAGCCATATAGGCCATGCCTTGCATAACCCCGAACACACTTCACAGATTTAGGCCATTGATGAAATTAACCACGGACCGCCACTTCATCTACATCACAGTGCATGCTGATGAGCATCACCAACAACTACAGTCATACTACATGTTAACGGAGGATGAATTGGATGAGAATATCGAGGAATGGTTGGTGTACCTCCTTGTTCCAGTGGACCCCATAGAGATATTCGATGTCTACAGCCCCGCAACTGCACTCGATACAATCGAACATAGCAAGATAAAGAATACCAAAGAGGTCGATGATTTAGACAACGCATCCATAAATACCGCGTCTATTTTTGCTGAGAAAGGAGGTGATGGCTCAAAAATAGAACAGAAGAAAGGTGAGGTTACACCACCAAGAGACGAGGAGGATCCCTCGAAGAAAAGGAAGGTTTCCCCTCCGAAACATTCTTCAAGGAATAAAATGAAAGAAACTAGAATCAAATTCGAGACCACCCTCACCTCAGACGACTTTGATTTCATTGTTGTTGCACTGAACAATGATTCGCTAGAGATAGTAGAGAAGAAGGAATCCAAGCAGGAGGAGGTGTTTAGTCGCATCAAGGCCAAGCTTCAAGAAGTGTAGCAGGCACTACAGTCTAGTCGCGTAGTATCCACTGCGCCCCTGACAGATGGAACACCAGAACTAGGTGATGAGCCCGCTCAATTACACTGGATTGTTGATACATTCGAAGCTTGCCTTCGACAAGCTCATTAAGAAACAGCGCAAGCCACCCAGGCTCTGGCACGAGCACAGGGAGATCTACTAGAACAGAACAACAATGTAGAATGAGAAAACATTGCTCTCCAAGCAAAGTGGGATGAAGAGAAAGCAAAGCTACAACAAAGCAAGGAACAGTTGCTTGTCGAGCAGCTTGAAATTCAGGAAAGGGTCAACAGAGCACTTCGCTCTCTGACAATATTTGAATTACAGACCGAAGAACGAGTTCCACAATAGGTGGCACCACTCAAATAGGTAATCCATAAGCTCCAGCAGTGCATCACATATCTAGAGCTTCGTGTTGTACCCAAAACCCCTTAGGAGATAAGATACCAACGAGAAGCAACTGCTCACAGCGCAGTCTGAAGATTAAAATCTATTTCCTTGGAGTGCAAGTAGCTAAGTAACCAGAGTGCCCAGACATGTGAAAACCTTATAGAGAATCCAAAATTATAGGTGCTGGAGTCACAGCTATAGGAAGCAAAACAACATGTGGATACACTACAGGAACACCTAAAGGCCTTGTCAGTAGTATATAGAATGAAGAGATCTCATGAACAACGCACAACTCAGCAGCAGATTCATATGATTCAAAGCAAAGTGATGGAAGTCACTCAACGAATTCAACCTATGAAAGACAAGGCATGTCTATGATTTACAGAGGTCGAGAGCCAAGGAGAAGATCTAGACCAGGTCGTCCTCATAGCATAAAAATGACTGGAAGGACCGGTGAACGATGCGGTGATCCATGAGTTCAACGAGAAAGAGGTCACAACAAAGCACAAAGTCGAAGAAACTTGGGTGAAGCTTGAGGCGTTTGAGGCAGAACTGCTCAGACCAGAGTGACTCAGGATGCGTCACAGGTGAGTTTTGGGGGCATGTTGGCCCTTGACCAAGTTTTTGGAGTTTCTTGTTCATGTCGACCTATATTGGGACTTCAAAATCCTATCGAAGGAGGAGCGTAAGACGAAGTGGAGATCACGGAATCATGGCCCCTTTTTGGGCCTCTTTTTTTGTTTTTGGGAATATGTAACGGGAAAGGGATGTCGGGCCATGGGTTTACCCATGCTTAGGCCTATTTTGTATATATAAATAGATGCCTAGGATAGGAAGAGAAGGGGGAGACAAATGAAAGGCTAAGTGCTAGATTTAAGTGATATGAATGTATGCTAAGTGCAAGTAGGGTTTTGGATGCTTTGTGCATGATTTTAAGAGACTTGCAAAGATGAGGGCAAGTAGTTTTGACAGATTGTGAAAGGCTTAGTGTTGTAATGTGAGGAAGAAGGATCTAGCAAGCTACACAGATCTTATGTCCTGTGCGGAGTAAGGGTGATCCGGATTATTTCGGCACGAAATGAGAGCGGAGATATAATAAAGAAATGCACAGAGATATTGCAGATATTCAATAATATAATAGAAATGTATCATAGATGAAACCATAAACACAGATATACAGTAATACACGATTTCTATTAATCAGAGAAATGTACAGAGACTGTAAAAATACAGAGTGAAAGACTCGCTAGAATGGTGGCAGCTTATCTCTGAGAAGAGATGTGACGGCTACTCGCATTTGCAAGAAGATGATTACAATGAGGCTCTGAAGGCCCTTTTACAAATAAATGGGAATTCCAAAAGTCCTAAACATCCAAAAACCTAACCCTAGGAGATGAAGCGCCAAAAGTCACGTGGGCCTCGTTTGGGTAAGTGAGTACATCAACTTCCCGGGGTCGTAACTTTTGCAAACGATCTTCGTTTTAGGCGTGTGATAGCTTGTTGGAAAGGTATCATCGAGGAGATTCATTTTGGGGGATAAATTATTCCTTCAGATATCATTTAGAAACTTTATCTTGAAAAACCTTCATTTGGGCCCTCAAAATGGTCCCGGAAGTTAAAACCTGCTAAAAATAGTAAATTGCCAAAATTGCTAGAAAGCCATTTTAAGCCATTTGGAAAAGGTGGGTGGCCAATGATATCCACCTGGATCAATACTCCCTCCTTAGGAATCAATGGTCTCCATTGCGCTGAGTTCCCGGGGGAGAGGGAAAAGCATTTGTTGAATCTGCATCTTGGTGAGCTGCTTGTCTTGCTGGAGACGTCGCGTTGCTCAGTTTGTGGAAATTTGTCACGAACCTATTGTGGTCGAGGCTGCTCAACAAGTCGATATACATGAGAGGACAATGTGCAGAAGGAATCTTTTCACTTTGATGCAGCCTTGTTGACCTACTTCTATTGGATAGAAGGTGCTTAGGGCAAGGCTGTAGTGGTTGCAGTGTCATTTTGTTCTCCTTTTGAACAGATTGTGAAGAAGCTGAATTTTGTAGTATGAGATACTACCTTGCGACACTTTTTAGGTTGAACAGTAGTCGGAACTACCTCTGGTATTCTATAGAGATGACCCCCCAAAGTAACAATGACACTACGGGGTCGAGACTCATAAACATCATGGCGTCTCCACATATATGGTTGGCCCAAGAGCACATCACAGACATCGAGTGGGGCAACATCACATAATACCTCATCCTTGAAGGGTTGCATACCATATGATAATCGACACTCTTGGCTGACATGAAGATCTCATCCTTGGCGAAACCACCCAATGTTGTATGGATGTGGGTGTTCGTTGTCGACAATCCCAACTGTTTGATGACCTCTGTTGAGATGAGGTTCTTCTGGCTTTTTCTATCAACAATAAAATGTAGCGGGGTCCCCTTCACCCACATTTGTGAATGAAAAAGGCACTCCCCTTATTATGGATCTGTTGGTTCTTCTGGTTGAATTGCTACTGTCGTGAAAATAGCAGTGGGGTTTGCGTTGATGATCTGTCTTTTACCATTATTTTCAGAATCAGATTCTAAATCAAGGTTTGGCTCCTTGTCTTTGATCTCGGCCACCAATGACTGTTTTGAGTGACATTCATCGGTGTTGTGCCAAGGGATTTTGTGGAACTCGCACCATTTTCTGGTGTCCTTCTTTGTCTTCCCATGACCCTTCTTTTCCTATGTCTTGGACTGGTTTTTGGGAGACTGTTTGTTCGGGCCATCTTTTTCATACTTTGGTTGTTTCGAATTTGCAGACCTGAATTCCCATTTGTTCTGGTGCTTAAATTTCTTCTCAATTTTAACAGCATATCGATAAGCAGCACCGAGTGATGAGATGTCCAGAAAATCCATTTTAGTTTGGATGTATCTGTGTAGAGCCCCATGGTATTTCAGAACCAAATGTCGCTCGGAGTCTTTGATACCCAGCTTGGTGCGCAAGGTATGGAAGGTATTGGTGAA
>ML780467.1:897340-922608 GCA_009831015.1 Picea engelmannii
TATCTCTGAGAAGAGATGTGACGGCTACTTGCATTCGCAAGAATATTATTACAATGAGGCTCTGAAGGCCCTTTTACAAATAAATGGGAATGCCAAAAGTCCTAAACATCCAAAAACCTAACCCTAGGAGATGAAGCGCCAAAATTCATGTAGGCCCCGTTTGGGTAAGTGAGTACATCAACATCCCGGGGTCATAAATTTTACATACGATCTCCGTTTTAGGCGTGTGATAGCTTGTTGGAAAGGTATCGTCGAGGAGATTCATTTTGGGGGATCAATCATGCCTTCAGATATCATTGAGAACCTTGATCTTTAAAAACCTTCATTTGGGCCCTCAAAATGGTCCCGGAAGTTAAAACCTGCTAAAAATAGTAATATGCCAAAATTGCTAGAAAGCCATTTTAAGCTATTTGGAAAAGGTGGGTGGCCAGCGATATCCACCTGGATCAATCCTCCCTCCTTAGGAATAAATGGTCTCCATTGCGTTGAGTTCCCAGGGGAGAGGGAAAAGCATTTGTTGAATCTGCATCTTGGTGAGCTGCTTGTCTTGCTGGAGACGTCGCGTTGCTCAGTTTGTGGAAATCTGTCACGAACCTGTTGCGGTTGAGGCTGCTCAAAAAGTCGAGATACATGTGAGGACGATGTGCAGAAGGAATATTTTCACTTTGTTGCAGCCTTGTTGACCTGCTTCTGTTGGATAGAAGGTGCTTGGGGCAAGGCTGTAGTGGTTGCAGTGTCCTTTTGTTCTCCTTTTGAAAAGATTGTGAAGAAGCTGAATTTTGCAGTATGAGATACTACCTTGCGACACTTTTTAGGTTGAACAGTAGTCGGAACTACCTCTAGTATTCTATAGAGATGACCCCCCAAAGTAACAATGACACTACGGGGTCGAGACTCATAAACAGCATGGCGTCTCCACATATATGGTTGTCCCAAGAGCACATCACAGACATCGAGTGGGGAAACATCACATAATACCTCATCCTTGAAGGGTTGGATGCCATATGATAATGGACACTGTTGGCTGACACGAAGATCTCGTCCTTGGCAAAACCACCCAATGGTGTATGCCTGTAGGTGTGGTTTTGTCAACAATCCCAACTGTTTGACGACCTCTGTTGAGATGAGGTTCTTCTGGCTTTCGCTATCAACAATAAAATGCAGCGGGGTCCCCTTCACCCACATCTGTGAATGAAAAAGGTGCTCCCCTTCTTCAGGATCTGTTGGTTCTTCTTGTTGCATTGCTACTATCGCGACAATAGCAGTGGGGTCTGCGTTAATGATCTGTCTTTTACCATTATTTTCAGAATCATATTCTAAATCAAGGTTTGGCTCCTTGTCTTTGATCTCGGCCACCAATGACTGTTTTGAGTGACATTCATCGGTGTTGTGCCAAGGGCTTTTGTGGAACTCGCACCATTTTCCGGTGTCCTTCTTTGTCTTACCGTGACACTTCTTTTCCTGTGTCTTGGACTAGTTTTCGGGAGACTGTTTGTTCGGGCCGTCTTTGTCATACTTTGGTTGTTACAAATTTGCAAACCCGAATTCCCGTTTGTTCTGGTGCTTAAATTTCTGCTCAATTTTAACAGCATATCGATAAGCAGCACCGAGTGATGAGATGTCCAGAAAATCCATTTCAGTTTCGATGTATCTATGTAGAGCCCCACGGTATTTCAGAACCAAATGTCGCTCGGAGTCTTTGATACACAGCTTGGTGCGCAAGGAATGGAAGGTATTGGTGAACTCTAAAACTGCTTGGCCCCTCTCTTGCCGCAGTGTGGTCCATCTCATGTACTGGTCCTCATAGTTGCCAACAAGGTAATACTGTTCTTTTACTGCATCCATAAAAAAATCCCAAGTGGGATCGACCCCATATATTCCAAACTCCTCTGTGGAACTTTGCTCCCAGTAAGTTTCCCACCAATGTTTGACATGAGGGAGAGATTTAAGGAGTGCAAAGGTAATCTTTTCTTTGTAGGAAAAATTGTGAACAAAGAAATAACCTTCCAGCAGAGTTAACCATTTTTCTAGGGCTTTTGCATCTATCTGTCCTTCAAATACAGGAATATCAAAATTAACTTGTACCTTGAAAGGTGAGGTGTCTCCAAAGTGGTCGCTTGATGAAGATGCACCTGATGCTATTGGCAGGCATTGAAGGATGTGGGAAAAATTCTCCATCATTTCATCCCTCTGTCGCGTGAGAGCTTGCTCAAGCAACAGATTGATAGGATCGTCTGCTCCATCATTTTTCTTTTCTTCCACCATTGATGGTTTCTTGGGTGTGCGAGAGCGATTGTCTTCAAGAGATACAAGCTCAAGACCCAACTTGCTATACTTGGACCTCTTCGGGGACATGTACTAAAAAAACGATCAAGAGCAGCCTGCTTTGATACCACTGATCCGGATTATTTTCCGCACGAAATGAGAGCAGAGATATAATAAAGAAATGCACAGAGATATTGCAGATATTCAATAATATAATATAAATGTATCAGAGATGAAACCATAAACACAGATATACAGTAATACACGATTTCTATTAATCGGAGAAATGTACAAAGACTGTAAAAATACAGAGTGAAAGACTCGCTAGAATGGTGGCATCTTATCTCTGATTAGAGATGTGACGGCTACTCGCATTCGCAAGAAGATGATTACAATGAGGCTCTGAAGGCCCTTTTACAAATAAACAGGAATTCCAAAAGTCCTAAACATCCAAAAACCTAACCCTAGGAGATGAAGCGCCAAAAGTCATGTGGGCCCCGTTTGGGTAAGTGAGTACATCAACTTCCCGGGGTCGTAACTTTTGCATACGATCTTTGTTTTAGGCATGTGATAGCTTGTTGGAAAGGTATCGTCGAGGAGATTAATTTTTGGGGCTCAATGATGCCTTTGGCTATCATTGAGAACCTTGATCTTGAAAAACCTTCATTTGGGCCCTCAAAATGGTCCCGAAAGTTAAAACCTGCTAAAAATAGTAAATTGCCAAAATTGCTAGAAAGCCATTTTGAGCCATTTGGAAAAGGTGGGTGGCTACCGATATCCACCTGGATCAAAGGGATTGAGGCTCTGTGATGTAACATATTGACTTAAGGCAATAAAGAAGAAGAGTTAGTGGACGCACCCCTAGGAAAGGGGTGAACCACGTAAACATTATGTTATCTTGCTTGGTTCTTTCCTGAATGTGTTTGTCTTCTTTTCTTAATGCTTTGAGATGATTAGATAGATATACTTATGCTCAGTGCTTGATAAATTACATCTGACCTATTTTACTTATGCTAAGTAATTGTATACAGTATATTAGTGTGGATATTGTGAGGCTTTGTTTTATCAGTGAAATAGATAATGATTACATGTTAAATAACTGAAGGTGATAATTTCTTTATTAAGGAATAAAATCATAGATCTATGTCCCAGCTAAGGTTGCAGACACTTGAGTTTTGCAACCACCCTTGCCTCTAGCTTGGGCGAGACTTCATATGCTTCGCAGGTGTTGCCGAAAGGGATGGTAGTTAGGGTTTTTTCGGTGTGTTGTTGTAGCGTTGAACCCTGGGTCTACCCCTATGCCAACAAACCCCAAGCTCCAACCTCTCCTCCTTCAAACTCTATCTTTAATCTTCCTAATATGGAGATGCCATCCTCTCCTATGAGCGAATCTCCTGATGTAGCAGAATAGCCAGAGCCTCAAGAGGGTAGTCCTTTAGAGAAACAAGAACGCTCAGAGGATACAGGGAATGAATTTCCAATTGATCAAGATAGGCAAGACCTTGAAATTCCCCTTGCACATAAAGAAACAACAGAAAAAGGAAACAACCGAATCATAAAATTGGAAAATGAAAACAAGGCATTGAGGAAGAGGGTCAAGAAAATAAAGGTATTAAAACAAAAAGTTGGTAGATTGAAGGAAACAAATAGAAAATTTAAGAAGCAGCTGGAACAGTCTGAAAAATCCCATAATAAGAAGAAATCTAGGAGGGTTAGAATACAAAGAAGAAATCCACTTCCTAGAAGGGAAATTCATGCTCACTCTGTTGAAACACAAGCAAATTTTCATGCTCCCTTGGAATTAGTTGAAATAGAAACTCAGACAGATGCTCCAGTAACAGTACAAAAAGTTGTTCAGACTGAAGAGGTTCTTCATTCCTCTGAACAGGTTTCCACTATCAGAAGATTGGAAGCAGCATTGGAACAATCCCAACAGACCCTAACCCAATGACGAAATGAAATGGTGACAATAACATTGCATCAAAAAAAATTCAAACAACTCCGAGCAATGTCAGCAACTGAAAATGAAACCTTTGTTGATATTAGTGGAGAAAAAGAAAAGACAAAGAAGATTCAAGGTTATCTTGATGGATCTTTGGAGAAAATAAAAAGTATTTTCTCTATTTATTCTGATATATTTTCTTACAGGGCCCCTGCTAATAATTATTCCCTATTTTTATTGGAACGATATTTGTTATTAAAAGTGAAATCCATTAGGGCAGGAACCCCTTCTAAGTTTTCCACTATCTCTGATTTTGTTTCATGTGTTACACATCAAAATTACTCACTTCAATGATGACCCATTGTTTTCATTACTAGTGTCGCAAGTGTCACATTTTTGGTCACAAGTGTCGCAAACATCATACTTCCATATTGACTATGTCGTATCTCTAACGACATCAGAAGGACACTTAAGACACCCTCAAAGACTGGTTTTAGGAAGAGAAATCATCTGATGAAGAGTACAAAGAGTTTTCCATGAAGAAAACCACTTAAAAGTCAATTTTGGAGGCCAGCACTCCCCTACCCACTATCAGGGAGTGCCAACGCTCCCTAGCCTTCTTTGGTGGAGTGTTCCAGCACTCTGTGCACTGTTTTGGGGGAGTGCTGGGATTTTTTAGGGAAAATTTGGGTCACGCTCCCCTAACCACTATTAGGGAGTTCCAGCACTCCCTAGACTTCTTTGGGGGAGATTTGAAACGCTCTGTGTACCCTTTTAAGGGAGTGTTGGGCTATTTCAGGAGATCTTTGACTGTTGAGAAAAATCAAGGAAAAATACCCGTCATCTCTGGAGTTTGTTGGATTCGAATCCGAGGTGAAGGATCGATATTAGGGAGGATCCACAACTGATGGAGAAAGATCCTCAGCCTATCCCAAGAATATCTAAGGTGGTTGGGTCTCTCCAAGCTTATATAAGGAGGCCTCCTCATGGTGAAAAACATATAGAGATTGAGAGATAACAAACTTATGATCTCATGAGTGGTATTGATATGGAGACATTGTGAAGAATCAAACTTATGATCTCATAAGGGAGATATGATTGAATCATAAGTATTCTGTGTGTGGATTATTTGAGAAGGGGTCTAGACAAAGAGAGCTTGGCGAAGTTGTTGCACCTACATCCATGGTTGTAAGCATTTCACTTTGTTTTCATTAATATAAATCTATGCTTGGCCTATTTCATTTAAAGTTTGTGTACGTTTCATGAACTTGTTTCTTTCATAGATCCATTATGAAGCTAATCATGGTAGAGTAGGAAGTATGTCTCATTTTGGTTTCTCATTGTATTGCAGGACCTTCTGACGAACTTGGAGATCAAGATCATCCTGGATCGAGAAAGGACAAATGTTGGTAAAAAGGTATTTAATCTTCTTCCTTCTTCTTATTTGGATAGTTTAGCTTCATGAAAAGGAAATTCAGTGTCCACAATAGCACTTTTATGTCTTGGTCATATGGGTCTAGTATCCAAGAGAAAATCCACTTGTCCGCAGGGGGATTATCCTGTAATAGAAATTGGCGACTCCACTAGGGAGGAACTTTGATTTTTTATTCCTTTCCTAGGTCTTGTTTTGGCCTTTGCTAATTTTTTATTCTTATGCATGCTGTGTCTCTTATCCTTAAATGTGTTGTTGGCTCTTGGATTCATCTTACACCTTGAATTTTTTCATTTTTCCTGAGTTTTTATTTTTATTTTTGGGAAACATTTTGAGTTCTGAGAGGCCAGTGCTCCCCTGCCTTTACTACCAGGGCATTGGCAGTCCCTATCAGGCTCCCACAGAGCATTGCAACACTCTGGTTCCCTTGAAACCAGCGCGCTACCCCTTTTTCTGCAAAAATATTCTTGGGAGTAGTTTTTCTGAGTCTTATTTTTGCTGATTCATCTGCTCAGGGTTTATGCTATCTTAGTGTGTCCTTGTTTAGCCTCCAATTATTTGATTTCTAAGGATTAATGATGTTTTGTTTGGATTTTTGACATCAATTTTCCTTTCTTTGAGTCACTCTTCTTCCCTGATATTTGGATTTGATCTACTACTTTCTCACTTATCTGATTGACTGAAAGTTGTTGTAAGGAAATTCAAAGATCTTTTAACTATTTCATTTTGATCTTTGAGGTATTTTCTCTAAGCATTTCCTCCTGTCTAGATTTGGTTTTCTTTTTTCTTGTTTGATCACAACGAGGGTGTGATTTTGTTTATGTGAAGTTTGCTTCCGTGTTGCTTAAATCTCACAGATCTTGAATTTTGATTAACATAGGATGATTTACATCAAACTGATTATCAGTCACATATAAACATTTTAACATTGTATCGGATTTTTGATTGACTATTGCATGAGGTCATTGCATCTTAGTGTTTGAAAGTGAAAAAAAAATCCTTCTCCTTCCCTTAAATAGACGTTCATTGAAAGAAAATATTGTTTATCATTTCTTGTGCATGTTTTGGGAATTGAGTCATGATATCATCAGTTTTCACTCTCATACACCTCTAAGTAAACAACAACCTTAAAATCAAGCACTTAACTAAAATTCATCAGACATTTTTACATTTTATGTTAGCAAACCTACATTATCTTATGGTGTAGGGATTTGGAATAGGTTGTAAGGATAACTTTCCAAAGTTGTCAAACAAACATTAGCATATTGCAATAGGGAGAGAAAATCCAATTGGCGTATAGGCTTTCTGGGATCCTCCTCACACAAGGGTTACACATAAGGTCGCGTTCGGGAGAGTTAAGGAGATTATCCCTCTGTGGTTCAACTATTCATAGTAGTCATATCATATATTGGGGGTTCTTATTGAGGTTCAACTGTCTTCATTTGGTCTCGGTGCTTCGTGAATTATGAATCCATTTGAGGTCCTCTAGAGTTCTACCGGTCCATTTTTCCTCAGTTCTCTCGAAGGATTTTGAACCTGTTATCCTGCCCATACGTTCGGATTGGACTATCAATTGTACCCACCTAGGGGATGACTGTGACTTGGTGACCTTAGTAGCCATAATGTTCAAGGTCTTACATGAAGTGATGGTGAAGGGAAGTCTCACTGTACCTGGAACAGACGTTGGTCAAACTCACTTGGGCTCCTTGGAGGGTAAATCCAAATTTACTGCATGGAAGCTTGCACCAAGGAATAAGTCTGTTAAGCAGGTCGCCAACATAACTAATCCACCCACTCTATCCCCACCCCTTCCTATATTGATCTCGTGATGTTGGATTTCATCACCAACTAGTGGTTTCACTGTGGGAAGTTTTGTTTGATTGTTTGATTTTAAATTCATAGCGTGTGTTGCTTGTTTTACTTAGTGGACCTTAGGTCGATTCAATGTTAATGGCATCAACTCCTGGGAGTACCAATGGAGGAACCCCTTGTCTCGGGGAACCTTTCACCTTTCCTTGTTTTGGAAACTTTGGTCCTCCGTACATTGCCACACTGAATCTTTCGAGACTCGCCATCAAATTACTAGTTTGGTTATTCCCCACTCTGATGATCTCGAATCCTCCAAGTGCTTCACCTGAAACTAATACTTCAGATGTCAGTACACCACCCACACATCAACCTCATGTTGACTTTTCTCCTTCTTCACCCATTAAATCTCCTTCCCTTTCTCCTTCTTCACCTAGTAAAATCTCTAAAGCAAGTAGCCAAGTTGATCAGAAGAAGAAGAAATAGAAAGAGAAGAAGAAGAAGAACCCGAAAAGGACCAAGCCTCCAACCATATCATATATTGGATCTAAGCAACCAACTACTATTAATCGTATTGGGAGTGTTGATGAGGTCGATAAGACTACAACGAAGAATCCGAAACCCAAATTACCTTGCAGTCTTTGTAAGGGTGACCACTTTTTGAGGGATTGCCCAGGTATTACGAAGGTCTTAGAAATGTGGTCTTCCATGTCATCGACCTCTGTTGGACATGCTCATGACACCCTGTCAACTAGTTTCGTTAAGGTTGGTAAGAAGAAGACAACTGTCAAGTTTCCCTGCATGTTATGCAAAGGTGATCATTACTCTCACCTTTGTCCTCGTATGGATGAGGCTTATTCTCTTTTGGAAAAGCTTCAACTTCCAAAAGGTTATCGTAATATTTATCCCAACCCATCGTTAGTTGATGGACTATTCAATCCAGTTCCATCCCCGATCAATCCGGTTGATCAGGTGGTCAGTCTAGTTTCATCCCCGGTTGAACCACTAACCAAAATGGTCGATCTGTTTCCACCTGTCGACCCCATTCTCCCCTTGGAGAATGAAACCCAAGTGGTCGATTTGATGTCATTATCGATCAATCCCACTCTTCCATTGAGGAGTGCCAAAGTGGTTGCTCCGGTTACTTCATTGGTCAATCCCACTCCTCCTTTGAGGAGTGCCAAAGTGGTTGCTCTGGTTGAGCCATCGATCGATCCCACTCCTCCATTAAGGAGTGACAAAGTAGTTGATCTAGTTCCATCATCGATCGGCCCCACTTTTCATCTGAAAAGTGAAACAAAAGTGACTGATCCATTTCCTTCCTCGACCAGTCCCATATTTCATCCCAAAAGTTCCAAAGTGGTTACTCCGGTTACTTCATCGTTCAATCCCACTCTTCCTCTGAAGAGTGCCAACGTGGTCGATCTGATCCCATCATCGATTGACCCTACTCTCCCTCTAGAGAGTAAACCTGATTATGCCCACGTTTTTCTCATTGATACAGAATCTATCGTGTTGGGTGGCATTCCTCTTTCTCCCGAGAAACTCCTCCAAGTAGTAAGGCCATCCTTTTTTATCAGGGTGCGCTAACTGGACCTCATCTTCCCTCTCACATTCCTTTCAATATTATAGTATAGGTTTGTGGTCGGGTTATTCCTTCGACACTGGTAGATGAAGGTTCGTTCGTTAGTATTTTTTTCTCAATAGCTTGGAAAGCTTTGGGTTATCCTCGGCTTGTGTCGGTTACCCAGACTTTGTTCTATTTTAATAGAAGAACTAGTCACCCTTTAGGGATCCTTCCTCAGTTTCTTGTAACTTTGGGAGGGAAAACTGCCTTTGTTGATGTTATGGTAGTCCAAGACCCCTTGGATTTCGATTTACTCCTTGGGTGAGATTATGTCTATGCCATGAAAGATATTGTGTCCACTCTCTTTCGTGTGATATCTTTCCCTCACGATGGAAGAATGGTGACTATTGACAAACTTTTTTTTATTGGCCCTGACTTAACCATCAACCCAATGACCTCCCAAAATGGGTCTTATATGCAGTCGGTATCACCCTTGCCACAGGTCAATTATGTGGCATTGTCTCCCATGACTTCAACTCCTGATGATTTAGATCTGGTAGTTGACATGGTGAGATCTTCAGTAGGGATATTGGAGCCTGATATCCTTACCCCTGTCGCGGCCCTCAACATGTGTTCCTTCCAGAGCATCCTTCTTCCATCCAATGAATATCTCTTGGAATCCATGACCTAGTTTTGTCCCTTGACATGGTTTCCTTCCAGAGAATTATCCTCTTGGAAACCATGATCAAGACAAGTCCATGAGCATAGTTTCTCTTCTCTGGGGAAATCTCGTTAGAAAATGAAACAGAGGCTACGAGCATAGTTTCTCTTCTTTGTGGAAATCTCGTTAAAAAATGAAACAAAAGCTATGAGCATAGTTTTTCCTCTCTATAACAAGCTCGTTAAAAAATGAAACAATAATATGGGGATTGAACCCAGAGCCTTGAGCATAGTTCTTTTCCTGTGTCAAGCTTGTTAAAAAATGAAACAGCCATCTCTCCTGTCAGGTTGAGTATTTTGCCAGATCTTGTAGATGTCGAGTTGAGTCTTTCACTAGATCTCGTAGATGTCAAGTCAAGTCTTTCATTAGGTCTCATTTTTGAACCTTCATTTCATCCACCTGTATCCTTTTTCTCCATCTAGTACAGAAATTGGTGACAACCTCAAAGTCGGTGAATGAATTGAAGCTTAGGGGGGCATATACCCAGCCTTTGATGATCATTCTGGAGTCAAGCCACTAGCTTTCAAGATGGGGGCAGAGTACCAAGCTTAGTCTTTGTTCTTTCTCGCACTCGTAAAAACATGAGAATGTAACCGAGCAACCTTTTATCTCTTTTTCAGGCTCGCATGGATATACTAAAAAGGAATCCCCTGGAGTCGTTTTTAAGCTCTTTTCAGACTCTCTAAACGTGAAAAGATTGCCCAGTGATCTTGCTTCCTTTCCCACTCGTTAAAGGTTTGAAAGGGCATCTTATGAGTGGTAGTTTTTCTCTTTTTTGGCCTCGCGAGACTAAATTTATGAAAAAGGACAACACTGGAGTCGTCTTTAAGTTCTTTTCAGACTCTCTAAATATGAAAAATCACCGAGTCTACCTTCTCTGGACTCGTTAAACAATCATGCATTAAAGGGACCATACGGGACCGAACCCTTACTTCTTTCAGTTAGTTAAACAAAGGAAGAGGGACTTATCGAAGGTGAGTCATATCGAGCATGTGTTATCCTCCTCGAGATTGTTAAATCAAAAAGAGGTACGTGTCTATCTGGATGGGAGAAAAATTGAAGGAATCAAGACAAGTAGTTTTTGAAAACTTTACTAGTAACTCTTACAGTCGCCCTTGAACACGACACTTTGTCTTTGCATACATTTAAATCCGTTGAACCTCTGCACTGAACCAATCCTCTGAGTTTCTTTAATCCTTTGGGTCACCTGATGAAAGTCACAGTATCCACTGCATCATCATGTGTTGGTCCATGTCATGTTTATGCTATTGTGCCCCAATGTTCAAGGGAATTATCTGCCTCGAGAGTCAGCCATCACAAATATCTTGTTTCAAGACCCGTGTCAATCCATGTTCATTTGATCTACCAATTTACATATCTGTGTCAATTTCATGTCGTTGATGGGGGATAAATCAAGGCCCTCCTATGATGAGTCTATTCCTATTGACCTCAGCACATTATTTGGAAACTAGACATAGAAATTGGTTAGTACCTTGGGATCTGCATGCCTCAATGGTAGGCTTCCTCGTATCCAACAATGGGTTTACATCATTGACCTTTGATTGGATGATTCAATGGATGTTTGACTTCATCTCATTTGTTCACATTCGTTGGAATGTACTAGAGTACCTTGGGAATCATTGACATCAATGGTGATTTCCCTCACGCTTGTTAACAGTTTACCTCATTGACCAATAATCAAGTGGTTTCTACCATGTTCTACATCATGACATCTATCACATGGTTAGATTCATACTACATTGGGATCGGTAATAAGACCCTGGGTTGAGTCATCACTCTTATATGTACTTTTTCTAGGTTGCGACGGAGTTTCTTTTGAACATTGACACATATACTGTCACATAGATCCACTTTGTATTGGTCGTGGCTATGTCTTGTCGTATCGTAGATCCACTATGTATTCTTTGTGGCTACGATCAGTTCAAGTCATAGGAGTATAGATCCACATTGTATCTTCAATGGCTATACCTTTTTGTCAATATAATTATGGATCCGTAGTGTATTTTATGGTGGCCATACCTTTCAAGTCTTTATCACCCAAGCATAGGTATGTCTGCCTTGGATTTGAAACATGCCATAATATTTTCTTGATGGTTGTTTGCAACTTCTGCCAGGTTCTCCGAGTCCAAATCCTTTCTCAAAAATGTCTACAAAGTACTTCAGTCATCAGTTTCCGTCTTCTAACTTCGTACTTTGGGGGGAAATCTGTTACACATCAAAATTACTCACTTCAATGATGACCCATTTTCATCATTACTAGTGTCTCAAGTGTCACATTTTTGGTCGCAAGTGTTGCAAGTGTCGCAAACATCATACTATCATCTTTCCTATGTCATGTCTCTAACAACATCATAAGGACACTTAAGACTAGTTTTAGGAAGAGAAATCATTTGATGAAGAGTAGAAAGCATTTTCCATGAAGAAAATAACTTAAAATTCAATTTTGGAGGTTAGCGCTCCCTTACCCACTATCATGGAGTGCCAATGCTCCCTAGCCTTCTTTGGGGGAGCACTGGGACATTTTAAGGAAAATTTGGGCATTTCTCCCCCAACCACTGTCAGGGAGTGCCAACGCTCCCTAGCCTTCTTTGGGGGAGCGTTGCAATTCTCTGTGTACCCTTTTGAGGGAGCACTGGGCTATTTCAGGTGATCATTGATTGTTGATAAAAATCAGGGAAAAATCCCCATCATCTCTGGAGTTTGTTGGATTCCAATCTGAGGTCAAGGGTCAATCTTAGGGAGGATCCACAACTGATGGAGAAATATCCTCAACCTATCCCAAAAATCTCTAAGGTGGTTGGGTCTCTCCAAGCTTATATAAGGAGGCCTCCTCATGGTGAAAAACATATAGATATTGAGAGATACCAAACTTATGATTTCATGAGTGGTATTGATATGGAGACATTGTGAAGCATAAGACTTATGATCTCATAAAGGAGATATCATTGAAGCATCAATATTCTGTGTATGGATTATTTGAGCAAGGGTATGGACAAAGAGAGCTTGGTGAAGTTGTTGCACCTACATCCATGGCTATAAGCATTTCACTTTGTTTTCATTAATATAAATCTATGCTTAGCTTGTTTCCTTTAAAGTTTGTGTACATTTCATGAACTTGTTTATTTCATAGATCCATTATGAAGCTAATCATGGTAGGGTAGGAAGTATGTCTCGTTGTTGTTTTTCATTGTATTGCAGTACCTTCTGAAGAACTTGGAGATCAATATCAGTTTGGATCGAGCAAGGGAAAATGTTGGTAAAAACGTATTTACTCTTCTTCCTTCTTCTTCTTTGGATAGTTTAGCTTCATGAAAAGGAAAGTCAATGTCCACAATAACACTTTTCTATCTTGGTCATAGGGGTCTAGTATCCAAGAGGAAATCCACTTTTCTGGAGGGGAATTATCCTGTAACATCGTGTTTCAAAGAACAAGATGATGTAGTAAAATAATTTTTGTGTGAATTATATCTTCATAATTTCATTCTAGAAGAAAACATAGATGAGAACCCCAATCCATTCACTAGGGATATCCAATTTCAAGGATTTTTATCTTTTGCCAAAAATCAACTTAGATGGGCCAAGGCACATAAGGTCTTTATGAAAAGATAAAATGGGCTAGACCTATGGGTCAAAGGAGAACCTTCTAATCCTTTTGACACCATTATGCAACATAGAGCATTTATGAAGAGGGATAAGGTTTTGGAATATTTATCTCCCATCCATAGACATGTTGTACATTCAAGACTGCAGTACTTTGGAGAAATAAGAGAAGAATCCCTTTCTGCTGACAAATTAAGATGGAGTGTCTCTTCAAATGAAATCAAGAACAAGGAACCATTTGGTTTTAGGATTTTCAAGTAGTTTCTCTCAGATCAGAAAGGTGTGCCAATATGATCATGGAAGAAAGGCCTTCCTAGATTGGATGCAGGTACAGTCCCCCCATTATTTGGTACCCTCCAGAGGGTTATCAAAGTGTTTATGAACTCCGTAAGAAAAAATAAGAAGTTTATTTTGAAGAACTTAAAGGTAAGCATTATCAAAGAGACCTCTCCACCCTACAATCTCACTGCATTACATATGAACTCTCTTATTGCATGAGGACATGAAAAAATGTAAGTTGGGGGGTATGTTGGGGTAAGAAAGAGGTATAAATATTCTCCTGGTTACTTTGGTTTATGATATATTGTTTGTTGACTTTTCTATTAGTTTGAAGTAATTAGGGAAGAAAATGATTAAAAATCTTTTGAAAATAATATTAAATGATGTTATATATTTTCTAAACTTTGGTTTGAATTTCTTTGATTTTATGCAGAAATGGACATTTTTTGTTAATTGAGGATAATCAAGAAGATCATGAAGATGCACAGACCATTGAAGCTTAAATAAATCAGGCAAAAAATGATTCAAAGAAAGATTGATTTTTATCTTGCAATCTTCATAAAATAGTAAAAGCAATCCCAAGGATCTCTCGATCCTCAGGATATCTTAATTTACTTGTCTTATTGTAATATATAAAGTAGAGTGAACAATAGAGAGATATACCAAAATTCTGATGTTCTAATTTTTGATACTCTGTACAACAATCCGGTTGTAAATGACTTATCAATTATGGAATTAATGGAATTTTCAAGTGTTTTGACCATTTCTATGTACTTTGTTTTTCATAAACAGTATATTATGAAGACCGTGGGCCCAGTCAATAGGAGCTATTATCTTATCTGTAATTTTATCAATTCTGTGATAATTCTGTGATTTGATATTTACTTCAACAGTTAGAATAGATTCATTAATGTGTTGTTTCTATTATGAATTGATTGTGTTACTCCAGTCACAGAGAATAGATGTTCTATTTGGAAATTATCGATTGTTGTTCCATTACTGATTGTTGTCAATTTATCGCTTGTGGATTCTTTTCATTAAATTCTCATTTGATGTTCCTTTCATTAAATTCGTATTTGTGGTTCCTTTTATTAAATTTGCATTTTTTGTTCCTTCTTAAATCTCAGTAGATCATTTTTCCTTTCAAATAGGTTAAGTAATCATTGTTCTTTGAGAGATTGATTCATTAGCATTTCTCTAGATCAAATTGTTGTTTCCTGGAGAGATGATTGAGTTCAGTAATTAATTGATTTTTTGTTTCATGGTCTATTATTGTTCATAATATATTTTCTGTTGATTGAGTTATTAGTTTTAGATTTTGTAGTTAATGTGTGAAGAACTTGATTATTACATTAATTTAGATAGACCCAAATTTGTTGTAACTGAACTATCTACACAATTTAAACCTCTACAACTTATCTGCATAGATTTTGCTGACAATCTTGAGAGAAAAGATGAATCCTTGGTTGATAAATTTAATTTCATAATAAGGTTGTTTTTAGGACATCTTTAGAGCCCAACAATTGTATCAAGCATTTATTGAGGAGTGTTATCCTTCCTTAAGGATTAATATATGGTGTTACCCTACCTCAAGGGTTTTGTCTACATTATTGTGTTCATTATTTCGGTGAATGGTTTGGATTATTCTTGTTGATATTGTGAGTTATTTTGAGATTTATCTTCATATCTATTCAAGTACTTAACACACATAGGATTTTGATGGTTCAGGTAGAGTCTTTTCCGGAGGCCATGCAATGGAAAGTGGTTTGTGTTCCTAGAGCTTGGGTGCAACTATTTCGGTGTCTCGCAAATGCCTTAGTTTGTTATCATGACACACATCCAGTGCCATAGGCATAGATTTCATGGATCTTGTATTATTTGTCGTATATGTGTACTGAGGGTGTTGGACCCAATTTTGTACTATAAACATCATATTTTTTGAAATATACATAAAATAGGGTTGTTTGGATTTACTTATATTACAATGTGTACATTGATGAGATTGTTTCTTTTATTTATTTATGTGACAAATGCCAATCTAAAATGAAATTAACATAAGCATAAGATACATAATTAGAACTCCTAGGTATCCATGATAAGTAATAAAATCAAATTGTCGTTCTAAAAGGTGTACTCGAAGGAATCGTCGGAGTAACGTAGGATCGCGCACGTGGTAACTGTCGTTCAACTAACATACTACTAACTGGGAATCCAGGCGAACCTCCAAAGAGAAAATACCATGGGAAATGGCATCATGCAAAAGTTCTATAACGACACTATATTAAACCACATTATTTGTGGATGGCCCTAGGCATACACCACCTGAAGACACCGGTAGACCCTTGGGTGAGTAAACCATACAAGTGGTGGAAGCCAAGTTCCATGTATGACAAATGGCTCTGTCTACGAATCCTAGGTAGACCGAAGACTCCGTTGACATCTGCCATCCAAGGGAAAAATTGATAAGCAAGCTAAAGACAAAAAATAAAGGGAACAAATATATACACTAAATTACATTAGTATACAAAGAGTTACGCCCAAGCTTAGGGCTCAAGCGTAATATATTTTCAAGTAGAGCTCATTCTTGGGCTTGGCCAACATGTTCCCTTCATAATATTCTAACTCATAGGTTCCTTTTTCTAAGACACGTCACACAATATAGGGACTGTGCCACATGGGCTTAAACTTGCCTGCCCCCAACAGTTCTTTGGCTTGATCATATAAAAGGACCAAGTCACCCTCACTGTACAACCGAGGATAGACAGACTTATTGTATTGGAAATTGAAACGTCTTTTATTCACTTTGATAGTTGTAGAGGCATCTCAACATTGCTCATCAAGGCTCTATATGTGTACGAGGCATCGCTCGAGATCGAAAGTGTAAAGGAGGAGTGTGAATGCCAATCTAAGAGAATGGATTTTTCATTCAATAGGTAAGATCAACTCAACACTATGTACTAACTGGAAAGGAGAAAAACTGTGGTAGTATTGACCGAGGTTCAGTATGCCCAGAGTGCGGGATATAGCATAATATGTCAGTCAGATTTGTTCTAGCTGACATTTTTCTGCAAAATGGTCTTGAGAGAAATGTTGATGGAATATACTTGTCCATTTTATTGGGGATAGTAAGGGGAAGAATGACCATTCTTGGATGATAGTTCTTCCATCATTTCATTCTGAAAGTGACTGCCATGATCAATGACATTCTCACTCAGGATATCGAACCTGGAAATAATTTGATTGAATATGAAGAAGGGGGGGGGTCTTCGCATTGAATATAACTGTAGGCATGTCCTTGACCAACTTAGTAAAATAGTCTATGGCCATGATAATGTGTTGATTCCCCCCAGCCGAAGTTGGGTTGAAATCCATAAAGTCCACCCCCCACTTGGTGAAGGGACCGACGGTAATGACTAGATGAAGAGAGGCTATATGAGAGTGCATTTTCTAAGTGAACACCTGGCAGGAGTGACACTTGTTAACCTCTTCAACACAATATTTAAATCTAGATGGCTAGAAATAACCAGCTCGCAAAATTTTCTAGGTTTTCGCAAGCCTAGATAGATGACCACCACAAGCCCCACTGTGGCAATCATTTAGAACTAACTCAGCTTATTTGTGAGCTAAAAAACGACGCAGGATATTGTCTATTCCTTGACGATACAAAGTGTCACCGACGATAAAATAATTATTTTCTTGGTATCGTATACGTCGTTGGTCATCTCACGAAAGATGATGAGGGAACTTCAAATTTTGAAGATAGAGAACAATGTCTCCACACCAGGGGTTGGACGAAAAGACAAGGAAAATATGTTCATCTACGAATGATTAAACATGGATAACATCCTCATCCAATCGTAGGAAGTTCGATATTAACTCTGTAAAGACTAGTGATTTCTTCAATTTTGCAGAAGCAAAATCGAGATCAAATTCTTGTAAAATGACAATCCATTTATTGTATTTTTCCCCTATTATATGTCTGGTAAGGAGGTATTGAAATGGATTGACATCGGCAACCACAATAGTTTTGCAAATAAATATATAATGGCGTAATCGTTGGACTACATGGACAACATCCAAAGCTAGCTATTCGAAATAAGAATATTTGAGCTCAGGACCGACTAAGTTTCAACTAAGATAGTAGATGACGTGCTCGTGGAGCTCATCATCATCCTTAACCAAAACCATACCAATCGTCCCTTTATATGGGACAATGTAAAGAAAGTAATCCCTACTATAGTCAGGAGACTTCAGCAGAGGCGTTAGTACCAAGTCTTTCTTCAAAGCGTCGAAGGATTCCTGGGCTTGCTCATCCCAGATAAACGGGGTGTCCTTCTTCAAAAGATGCATGAAACCCTTAGTAATATTGGTTGTACTTCTTCAAAAGATGCATGAAACCCTTAGTAATATTGGTTGTCCTTCTTCAAAAGACACATGAAACCCTTAGTAATATTGGAATAGTTTACTATAAATCGACGTAAAAAGTTATCTTTCCCCTATAAACCTTGAAGTTGTCAAATAGTGTGCAAGGGAGGCAATCAAAGTATTGCCTCAACCTTTAATAGATATACCATGATCTCGATCTCAGAGACTAAAAATCCCAAAAGACATCCAGACCTAACGCAAAAGATGCATTTATGAGGGTTTTACCAGATTCTATAATGACAAAATATTTCAAAAATTAGCCAAAGGTGCTTAGGGTGATCCACTCTCTTACGAGAGTGAGAAACAATATCATCAAGATAATCCTCGACTGTATGCTTAATATCGTGAAATAAGAAGTTCATAGCATGTTGGAAGGTTTCTTCAGCATTTTTAAGGTCGAAAGGAATATTTCAGTATGTGAAAGTACCCCAAGGAAAAATAAATTTTGTCTTGTGTTAATCTTATGGTTTAATTTGAATTTGGTTATACCCTGAAAATCTATTCATAAAAGAAAAAAAATTGCTTCCCTCACACTCGTTGAGAATATAATCGATGAAAGGTGTCGGGAAGTTGTCTTTAGGACAAGCTTTATTCAGTTCATGAAAGTCCATGAATACACAGATGGTTCCTTTCTTCTTATTCACCGGAACGAGATTGCATACCCATTCATTCAAGGGAACTGAGTAGATAAATCCAACATTAAGAAGTTTCTCTACCTCTTCCTTAATAGCAGGGGCCTTCTAGGGATTGACAACTCTAAGATGTTTCCAAACAGGTTTAGCATCCAGATAAGTGCTAATATCATGCTCGACAATTCGAGGGTCGATTCCTAGCATATATTCATATGACAAAGCAAATACATCTCAGAATTCCTTGAAGAGCTCGATGTAGATAAGTATTTCTTCTGGTGAACAATCTGCACCGATGTGTACATTTTCAATTTTTCCAGGGGTACGAGAGATATTGATTATGATGGTAGGAGAGATACTCATCATATTTCCTTCGGCATAAATTTTGTGCGTATCAAGTGGAACTACGGTGTGACCAACTATCTCGCTCAAAGTATATTTAAATTCATCTTGTTCTATTCTAGCAAGATCTTGGAGAAAATAAGAATGGTGATGCATATCATCCCAAGGTTTGTCAAAACCATTCATTGCTTCGATGATAGCTTCATCCGAGCGAAAAGTCTCATCGAGGTAGTCATGTGAGAAAGACAATGAAGTGTCCCACATGGGCTTAAGAACATGATCCTCCTCATCCGTCGACGAGGTGATAGGATCGGGATCGACGAAAGAGTCAAGAACAACTTGATACAGTATCTCCACTGCTGATAGTGGCATGGCCATTCCAACATGCGACTAACTTTCACAAGATGAAGTCGAGGAAGTTAGGGTCCAAGGATCGTTAAAATAGGAAGTGTGGAAAGGAACAGACCTCTCTGATGAAATGAGCCTATTGGACATGGCGTAAACATGGTGAATCGGTGCCATGAATTCGAATGTACCCATAAGGGATGATAAACATTTTGACACCAATATTATCAGTTGTCGACTGAGAATTGTCGAACACAGGGATCAAGGGTCCAACAGATGCATTGGGGATAGCATACGCAAAGGATAACTAGTCGACCTTCATGATCTTGCCATCTTTTGTTGGGAAATAATACCCTACGGACTAGCCAACTAGGGTCTGATTTGCATGCAGATTTTGACCTCAAAGAAATGACCTTTTAACCTACCACCCAAAACTTGAACCCCTCTTTCAAGACACATGCATGGAAAGGAACTACTAACCTTTTTACTGATGTTTGGTGTAGATCCTCCGTGGCACTTTGCCTGCCTCCTTGTGTTGCTCCTTCCAAAGTTAACCTGCAATCAATACAAAAACACTACGCATGCATGCTATTTTCCTACTTGAGGGTTAGAAATTAAGCATAAATCACATAAATCATAAATAACTCATGCATTGGGAGGGGAAAAGTATTCTTTTTATTATTTTCAAAATGAATCAACTTACAATCAAATTCGAGACCAGCCACCGCTCCTTGATCCTGATCCTAGGCTCCTCCTCTTCTTTGTCCTCCAACTGCTTTGCTTTAATTCTCCTTAGGCTTGAGGAAAGGCTAAAGGGTTGGGACAAATGGACTTGGCAATTGGGCAGAGTTTCTTCGCTATATTTTTCCTCTTCCAAATAGTACCCTTACCCCTTCTTTTATAGGCTAGAAGGAGCTAGGGTTTTGGATGAACTCTCGGCCATGCATGGCTGGGAGTTTCAGTTAACTGACCCATAGCTTTTTGTCCCGTCGGAAACTTTCCTGTTTTTGTGTTTTGTTAGGTAAACGCGGGATGTAGTAGGCTTTCCAGCGTTCAAAATCGTGCAGTAGTAGGCCTGCCAGCGTTCCAACGCGTGCAATAGTGGGTTAGGGCACGTGTGGTTTTACCTGAGAGGATTTTCAAAGAGGTTTCTCAGTAGATGATTTGGCAATGAAGGGATATGAATTGGCCTGATGCCAGGCAAGCATGTGTGGTGCAATTTAGGGTTATAACACCATCATGAGGAAAACAAAGAGCGTGGAAGATGGACGATACAATGACAGTCATAGCATAAGTCCAATTGCATCCTAGTAACAAGTTATAATCGAGGGGTGCATCAACCACCTCGACGTCCACCTCTATCGTCTGTCCACCTAACTGGACCGTAAAGGTAGAGAGAATATTGTGAGGGTGGAATGAATGACCGTCAAAAGCAGTCAACATGGTCAGAGATTGAGAAATATTTGGAGAACCGAGAGCTTTCCAACATATCAAGGACATCACAATGTGGCAGTGCCTTCATCAACAACTGTACGCTTGATGGTATACTTCAAGTAACCCATGTGGATTTGGAATGCCACATGGTAAGGAAAACAAGGCTTCACATCTATGATTTCAAACTTGATAACCTTCGAGCCATTGGGATCTAAAGCTCCTAATGCAGATAGAAAGGCATTCCTCTATGAAGGACATGCTTGGAGTACCTCTAGGGATGACATCGCACAAGGGGTTTGACCCAGGTCCTCAAAAATAGAGTAATTCTAAGTAGCTATAGCATTTGGATTGTGGGTAGAGAGCTTGAGTTCTCCTTTCATAATATGAGGCGATGGCTCTAGTTTTTCGATCTGCAAAGGCATCTCTGGAGGAGGAGGAGATTCTAGACCAGGTGCAGTTTATGGAGCACTGTAATCACGAGACCGAGTGACTACATGAACCTAAGAATTAACTATATTGATACAAAAACGGTCACTTTCTTATGACGATGGGTTTTGATTCCCATCGGTGACATTTCCCACATTTGAGGAGATCAAGGCCATAAGTTGGTTATGTGGAAAAGGATTTGATAGCATGACAAGCGGTAGAGATAAGAGCCTCGCAGCTTCAGCAAGTTTGGGGCATAAATGAGTAATATGATCATCTGTACAAAGCTTATAGGGAAATTTCACCTGACGCCTTTCTTTCTTGACCTCACTAGCATTATTATTCGTCCTCTCATTATTACCATTGTCCTTGGGTTTATTATTATTTTTCCCACCCTTACGATTATTATTACATTCCTTGTTCTTATTCCCACCTGGTTGTTGGTTACCATTTGGATCGATCGATGATTGCAAGGAATGTACATCCGTCGACTAAGTGGGATTGGAAGACACAGAAGAAGCTAGCCCTCCTACATATTGGTTTAGAGACAACTCTTTCAAATGGCTTGTCACTGAGTCTGTGGATTTCACACTGGTGGATCCTACAATGTCATCGGCATGAGGTCCAGGATTTTTTCTAGGGTCATAGTTTGACCTCGATGCATCCGGAAGAATATCGTATAACATCCCAAACTGAGCATATATAAGATCTAACTGTTGGGATTTGAATATTTATTATTCCTTAGATGTAACTCTGGATGTAGCAACATCCTTCGAAATAAGAGGTTGTAAAGAATTAAGGAACCATTATAAAATAAATTCTATGGGTATGCAAGTCTTGATCAACCTCTTTCGTCTACGCCACTCCTGGATATGATCCGAGATATGAGTGGCTTTGTCCTGGTGTAAGGTCGATAGAAATTCTATGTCTGCATCCTAATGAACCGATAATTGGAAGTGGTTAAGGAAGAGTAGCACCATCTAACTAAAGGTCACGTATGCCCCCTTAGGTAGTTAAATATACAATTTCTTGAAACCCCTATGAGGTTGCATTGAAATACTATTAACCGAATGGAATTGTCATTAAGGGAATTCGAAGAGCACCATAGGTGAAAAGTGGTAAAGTGATCACGAGGATCCTCACCATTCGTTCCTTCGAATTTTGAAATGTCTAAAGGAAGTTTGGTGGGAACGAGGGACCATGTAGGATCATGACACACATGGTCATTCATCAACTTAGACAAGTATGGCAGGTTGAGCTTGGCCAAAAAAGGGAGATAGGGTTGCGACATTTGGCCCCAAGATCCTTGGAAATATTGTGTTTGGGGAATTGCAGGCCATCCAAGGTTCTGGTAAGCACCATGGCCCTGTCTGGGATTGTATGACCCTCCTCTAGGATTATTCATAAAGATTTGGTTGGGAACCATTCCAGTAGGAATGTTCTAATGGCGGTTATAAAAATGACCCCCAGTCGGAATGACTCTGGGTTGGGGGTTACCCAAGGTATGAAACTGGCCTCCTCCGGGTGTGAATCCGGATGATAAAGGTGGATTCATCATGCCAAATGTGTTGGTCATGATCATCATTGAGGAGGTGAGGGTAAAGGACGGAAATTGAGCATAAGATTGCCTGCCATGTTGGTTTCTCCACCCAGAAGCAATAGGATTAGACGCAGGGTTAAAAGAAGGAATGCCTCCTACTGTAGGAGTCGTTTGAGGGACCTGAGAGCCACTAAACGAAAATGGGGTATAAGGAAAAGTTGTGCCCCTAAGTCCAATGCCAGCATTAGGGCCAATAGTTGGGATGGAGTTTGAAAACTGTGAAGTAAAATTCGGTATAACATAGGAAAAAGGACTAGAGGCCATCGAGATGGATTGAACATTATAGCCTGGTGAGTGACCAAGAGACCCAAATGTGTTTGTGGAAATAGGTTGAGTGTTCACTATAGGACAGATAGAAGTGATGATAGGTTCCCCTGACACTACAAACATTTTGGTTGAAGGAATCGAAGGATTACCATTGACTATAGTAGGTGTGGGAGTGGAAGGGCTCCCAGTATCTTGATGACTCGGTTCAGTACTCATCCTTCTAGAATCACAAGTATGATAAGTGGAGGTGTGTGTACCACGTCTAAAAACTCTACGCCTTTTAGAAGGAAAAGACTCGAAATCTGGTGGTAACTGTAACAAGCGACGAGATTGGCGGGGAAGTTGGTTCGACTCCACAATGACTTAAGAGTCAAGATATAAAAACAAATCCTAAGTACAACTAGTTGTTGCCCATTGGGAATGGAAGTAAGAAAAGAGTAAGGCATAAAAGATGAAACATGAACTATGTGGAAGACACAGTGAATGCTAATGGGTCAAAGTCAGCATAAGAGAAGAAAAGACGAAGCGAAGTAAGAGAAAGAAAGTCATTGGATGAGGAGATTGAGGATGACAGATCATCAAGGAAGAAAGATCGTGGACAACTCTGCAAGAGGAAAAATCCATTGTTGGATTCTTTGGAGCACCACATGAGAAGGAAGGAAAGAAAGGTTGGCGAAGCCTTGAAAACATGGGTCAAGTTGACCTAGGGTTTTAGACACCTAGGGTTTTGACACTTAAGTTTTCACCTACAATAGGATTCTAGTGCATCAAGTACATTTACATGGAAAAATGATTCACTATGGTACAAAGATTTAGAGAGTCTGAAAAATCATAAAAGGAAACTCCCTTGGGGTACCTTTTTCGACAATAGTCTAGTCAGTTTGAGAAAGGGATAAACTATCACCGACCAGACGTCAATTCAACACCATTTTAACGAGTGTGAAAAAGACAAGATCACTCGGCTATTTTTTCACTTTTAAGGAGTCTGAAAAAAGCTTAACTATAGACTCCGCCAGGAATGTTCTTCTGGACCAATTTAACGAGTGTGAAGGAATAAGGTCACTCGGCGATCTTTTCAATTTTAGGGAGTCTGAAAAGAGCTTAACTATGGACTCCAGGGGGGTTTCTTTTTCGTAAATTTAGTCCCTCAGGCCCGAAAAAGGGATAAAATTATACTTGAGGATACTCTTCTAAAGAATGGGAATTCAGTAAAGTGTTCCTTTGTTCATACTGTTGACCGTCCAGACCGAAAAAGGGGTAAACTACCGTCGGACAGACGTAACTTCAAATTTCAGTTTAACGAGCGTGAAAGGCCACAAGATCGCTTGGCAATATTTTCATGTTTAGAGGGTCTGAAAAGGGCTTAAAAGGAGACCCGTTATGTTTTGGGAGTCCGGAGGGTAAGACAAAGAGTGAAAAAGACCCATGCGAATGAGGCTCAAACTCGTATTCAGGAAATACTATATGGACTCCCGAGCCTACAATGTTGTTAGAAACGACATGGACACCATAATGCAACCAGGACCTACCTAGGGAATCCATGTTTTGGTAAGCTCTACCACCAAGTTGCGACACTTCTAGAGCATATATGATGGTTCTGTTTCACAACCAGATGGGATCGATCCTATATCATAAGAACAAAAGGAAATGAGATGCAACAGTTGGGATGAAATCCTACCCTATATGCTCAAGTTGATTTTTGAAGAAATAATTTATTTTTTTTGGACTGTCACTAATTTTATTTTTATTTTTTTTTCGAAACTCAATAAAAATTGTCCCAATACCTGATCAAATCCCTCCCATATAACTCCTATATCACTCAAAATGGTTTTTAGTATAAAGAAACTGATAAAGGGGCCCAAAAAAGTGACAAAAAGAGGCCAAAACGTCTATAAATAGAAGTTGGCAGCTCATTATCACCATTGCTGATTTGGAAATTGACTCTGGAGCCAAAAGACCCCCTTTGCCAAAGATCGTGATTCCGAGAGATACGGTGGACGAAACGGACTTCTGCTTGGACCAAGTAAGTACAAACTCCCTTTTCTTACAATTCAATACTTCTTTTCATGTTTTTTAGTTGATTTTGGGGGTGGGCGTCGACCTTAAAAAGGTCGGCCCTAGGCAAACGCGGGTTGTCCAAGGACAGCCCGCGGGTACCCGCAGGCAG
>ML780467.1:922665-990685 GCA_009831015.1 Picea engelmannii
CCCCCCCCCCCCCCCACGCGGTGAAAAAACCACAATTACAAGTATTGACCCTCCCTTCTTTTTTTTTTGTGTGTTGGCAGGATGTATGTTCAGTGGAGGGAGAGGGAGAACGAGGCCACCAATGAGTTAGTGGCTGCAGATCCGAACGTTGTGGCCGTGTTGACACAGTGTGGTTTAGTGAAATTATTTTTATGTCTATTCATGCGTGCACAACCAAGGCTACTGAATGCCCTGGTTGATTACTGGCACCCTGATGCAAAGGCGTTCATGCTAGAGGGGCAATCCTTGGTGCCCACCACCGAGGATATTTACTTTTTGACTGGCCTCTCAAAGAGAGGGGAACCAGTCAACTTTCAGACTTTTCCTGCGGGGCCGAGCAAAGTCTCGGAGCTTATAGATAAGTACTGTGTGGCTGGGACCGATCATAGGACTTCCTCGGTACCCTTTAGTAGGATTACCAGCCTCACCCTACAGACTATTCTATCGCTTATTGGGTGGATTACCGGCTCAACAGTCGTGCATCAGGCTTCGCGCGCACAAATGAACTGTGCGATCCAGTGCATGAATGCACACATTTTTTATTGGAGTACCACATTGTTAGAGTGCATGAAGAGTCAGCTGACAGCATGCCGACAGTGGACACACAGGAACTTCGGGTTTGGGACCATCCTGTGTTCGTTCTTCTTTGAGAGAGTTCTGTGTTTTAGTCCTTGGCTGACAATACGAGGACATCTGGCCACTTTCCCCGCAGTATGCAGATGGGCAGCTTTACTGCCGCGACAGTGTGGTGGAAGGATCGTAGAGGCCTTCGATGATGACTTCTTTGCTTGGTTGTCACGACAGATCCCAGCTATTGAGGACTACCCATATGTGGGGATTGATTTTTCCAGAGATCCAGGGATACCAGTGCCTCCTGGTCAGGAGCAGGGGGAGATGGGTAAGCCTCCACCTATACAGTTTTTTTTTTTGCATATGTAATTTTTATGTCTTTTTGATATATATATCATGTTTTTGTATACCAGAGTTTTTGATGGGTGAACGTTTATTGCATGCAGATGAGGGACCCGTGCGACCTGCTGACTATGCACGGAACAGGCGTCACCCACGGCCAGAAGACGCAATTTCCACCGCTAGAGGAGTAGCAGTATCTGGGAACCTCCCAGCAGGAGAGGCTGAGAGAGTCCTGAGGCGGATTGAGCGGAACTTCACTGCGCTCACTCGCATAGTTCCCATGGCAGAGATAGAGGACCTGCCGCCCTCCATGCAGACTCATGCTGTGGGGGCATCTCAGACATGGGTCCGATTGTTTAGGCATTTAGCCCAGGCTGTACATGATTATAACAGGGCCCATAAGCCTTGAGCAGACTTTTAAACTTTTTATGTGCCATGAGCACCTTATTGTATATATATTTTTTGAGGGCATAAGCACGGTGACTTGTTATTGTTCCCACTTTTTGAGGCACTTGCGCCCATCTATGTACTCTGAGGATTTTATGATGTTTATATATGGTTTTTTATCTCTTTTGTGTCTTATGGATTATGTGTACAAAAATGTATTTACATGTTTATGTTCATGATCTTTTTATATGTGAGCAAGATGCCAATCTAAAACGTGATTAGCTAGAGTATCCGTGATTTGATTTAGACTCCTAGGAACATGAAAATATGTAATATAATCAAATTTGCGTGCCAAGAGACGTACCCTAAGGAATTGTCGGTGTAACATTGTGTCATGAACCCGATATATTTTGTTTAGTTGCGACACAACCAGTTGAGATTCTAGATAGTCCCGGAGACGGGAGATACCCAATGACAAAGTGCCACGAAGCAACTCAATAACTACACTATACTCAGCAACATTATTTGTGGTGTTACCTAAGCATATTCCTCCGGAAGATAACAACTGACCCTGTGGTGTAAAGATCACCCAAGCTGTAGAGGCAAGCCTCCGCAGGTGTCGACTAACACCGTCCGCATACCCAACAAACACTTCAGACTCACTTGACATATGCCATATTGATGAAAGATAACATCAATGACACGTCCATAACACGTTTTTCAAAAGAAATGTAAAAAGTAATAGTACAAAGACTATACATATGTTACAAAAAGTTACCCACAATGATCGTTCTATGAGTAATACTTCTTGAGGTAGATCCCATTTCTAGGCTCCACCAAAGCATTCCCTTCAAAATCGACCAAACGATAAGTGCCCTTCTTTAACACCTCTTTAATAATGAAGGGTCCGAACCACATGGGTTTAAACTTTCCTGCCCCCAGGGAGTCCTTGTCTTGGTCATAGACTAGGACAAGGTCGCCCTCAGAAAAAATTCGAGGACGAACGGACCTATCATATTGACACTTGACCTTATGTTTATGAGCCTCGTTGGCCAGGGCCGCATCGCGACGCTGTTCATCAAGTTGCTCAAGGTGTACTAATCGTTCTTCAAGAGGAGAAGTGTCGAGCAATAACTGTACTGCCAATTTCAGAGATGGGATTTGACATTCGATGGGAAAGACTGCCTCCAGCCCGTAAACGAGTTGGCAAGGTGAGAAACTGATTGCAGTCTTAACTGATGTTCAGTAAGCCCATAATGTCGATTATAACATCAAATGCCAGTTTGACTTGGCTGAGTTGATAGTTCATTGTAGAATCGTCTTAAGCGTTTTGTTCACAGCTTCCACCTGCCCATTGGCTTGGGGGTAGTAAGGTGATGAATGTTCCTGTCGTAACCCAAGATTTGACGTTAACTCAGTCATCATCTGATTCTGAAAGTGAATGCCATGGTCAGTGATAATCTCTCTTGGGACGTCGAACCTTGCTATAATATGGTTGAATAAGAAGAGATCTACAGTCTCTCCGTCATCTTTAAACGTTGGCATAGCTTCAACCCACTTAGTGAAGTAGTCGACAGCTACGATGATATAGCGGTGCCCCCTTGCGGACGGGGGGTTGCATGTAGCATAATCAATCCCCCACTTAGTGAAGGGACCAACTGTGATGACAGGAAACATAGGAGCTAGATGTGCTCTCATCTTCCATGAAAAGATTTGGAACGAATGACACTTCTTCACTGACTCGATATAATCTTTGATAAGCGTGGGCCAGAAGTAACCTGCTCGTAAAATCTTTTGGGTTGTTACCAACCCAGATAAGCAACCGCCACAAGATCTTGTATGAAAATCGTTGAGCACTATGACGGCCTCCTCATGAGTGAGACATCGACGCAAGATGCAGTCTACACCTCTCTGATACAACGTATCATTGAGTATGAGATAATTCTTAGCCTGATGGCGTATTCGCCGATGCTCATCATGAGAAGCATAGATGGGGCACTTCAATGTCTAGAGATAGATCAGTATATATCTGTACCAGGGGTCTAACAATTCAATCAAAAAAATATCCCCCCGGATAGGTGATTCCTCAGGCACAACGTCACCTGACTCAACCGGAAGTTCTGAAATAAGTTCTGCGAAGACCAATGACTTCTTGGACTTTGCTGAAACGAAGTCTAAGTCAAATTCTTGGAGGATGACCATCCATCTACTAATTTTTCTGTCGATAACTCATCGTGTCAACATGTATTGGAATGGATTCACGACAGCAACGATGGTGGTCTTGCAAAATAGAACATATTGACGGAACCGTTGAACGGCATGAACTGCCGCCAACACAAGTTTTTCTAGATGGGAATAATTAAGTTCTAGTCCTACGAGGCCTCGGCTCAGGTAATAGATCACGTATTCTGAAACCAAATCATCTTCCTGAACTAAAACCATGCCTATAGTTGACTGTGCAGCAACCAGATATAATAGGAAATCCTTGTTATAATTAGGTGGTCGTAGTAGAGGCGCAGTTGTGAGGGCGTGTTTTAATGCATCAAAAGAGCGTTGAGCGGCTTTTTCCCAGAAAAAGGGAACATATTTCTTCAGTAAACGCATAAAGCCCTTTGTGATTTCGACATAGTTGGCAATGAAGCATCGTAATAAGTTCACCTTGCCTTGAAGACTTTGAAGTTGTAAAATTGTGCGTGGGGGGGGAAACTGGACTATTGCCTCCACCTTAAGAGGATCCACCATGATCCCTGTTTTTGATACATTGAAACCTAACAAACGTCCTGACGTGACGCAAAAGCTGCACTTGTTGGGATTCAAGCGAATCCTGAAGTAGCGACAGCGTTCGAATATTAGTCTGAGGTGCATAAGATGATCCTTTCTCTTGCGAGAGCGTGATGCTAAATCATCTAGATAGTCCTCGACTATATGTTTGAGATCGTGAAACGCAAAAGACATGGCCCGCTGGAAAGTGGCTCTAGCATTCTTGAGGCCAAAAGGCATCTTACGATAGGAGAATGTACCCCACGGACAAATGAATGTCATTTTATGTTGGTCCTCAGGTTTGATTTGGATTTGGTTATAGCCTGAAAAACCATCCATGAATGAAAAGGCCTCACAACCGGCACATTCATCAATGATCTGGTCAATGAATGGGGTTGGATAATTATCTTTCGGACATGCCTTGTTCAAATCACAGAAATCAGTACATACATGAATCGTGCCTTGTTTTTTATCGACCGGCACGGGATTTGACACCCATTGAGTCAAATGAATAGGGTAAATGAACCCTGCCTTGAGCAATTTCTCAACCTCACTCTTGATGGCTGCTGCTTTCTTAGGATTGACTGGACGAAGTTTTTGTCGAACAGGCTTGGCATCCGAATATGTCGTGATTTCATGTTCAATTATTTTTGGATCGATACCTGGCATTTCCTCACAAGACCAGGCAAAAACGCCGTGGAATTCTTTGAAAAGATCTGTGTAAATATGAATCTCTTCGGGGGAGAAATCCGCCCCAACGAAGAAATTCTCCATAACGCCAGGGTTTCGGGAGATGTTAATGGGTATGGTCTCAGTGATAGTTGCCATATTCCCTTCAGCATAAATTTCCTGTGTAGCTAAAAGGTTAATAGGAAACGGCTGATATCCCGTCATGGTGATAGTGAATTCTCCTGCCTTGATTCGGTGTAACTCTGGGAGAAAATATGATATGTGATGAAGATCATCCCAAGGTTTGTCTGGACTAGTCATTGCTTCAATTACTACTTCGTCGGAAGGCAAGACTAAGTCTAACGAATCGGTAGTAGCAAGAGAATCCTGAGGCCAAATAGGCTCTGGAAGTGGGTCCAACTCTTGGGCGGGAGTCGGATCAGGGTTAGTTGAAGCTTGCTGGACTAAAGAGTATGCTACTTCAGTAGCCGACAAGGGCATGGACATGCCGGAGTGCCCTGTCTCATCCATCGTCGCTGATGGGGAAGGAAGAATCCACGGATCCTCAAAGTAAGTCGTGCGGATCGACGAAACATGAAAAACCTCAGCCTTGTGGTGACTCGATATAAACTTGACATCGTTATGAGGAGGTGGGTAATCAAAGGTACCCATCAAAGATGGGCACAAACCAACTCCTATGTTAATGACACTGGGCTGAGGATTATCAATCATAGGAACCGTGGATGCCCCCAAAGCTGGGTCAGGCCTAGAGAAGGGCAATTGATCAATGGTCACTATCTGACCCTCGTGTGGAAATAACAAGACTCGGAAAACTATAGAGACCACAGTTTGCATAGCATAAGTCCAACTCCGACCTAACAAGAGGTTATATTCGAGGGGAGCATCAACTACCTCTACTTCAACGCACACGGTCTTCCCGCCTAACTGCACGGGGAAGGAAGGAACGATGCCATGTGGTCGAAAAGAATGACCGTCGAACGCAATGAGGAGAGTAGGTGATGGAGACAAAGCAGGCTGACCAATGGCTTTCCAACATGCTAACGACATAACGCAAGTCGAAGCACCCTCGTCGACCACCGTGCGGAAGATATTCCGTGTAAAAGTTTTCGTGGGATGAGCCACTACTATCTGAAACGCGACGTGGTAAGGCAGACGAGGTTTCAAGTCGGTCATATCTAACATGATGGTACCCGGGTTACAAGTCTCAGTAGAGCCTAAAGCAGTCAACAAGGCTTTCCTCTGAGCAGGGCAACTTTGGAGGACCTCCAAAGTGGACATTGCGCAAGGGGTTTGTGATAAATCTTCCACCATAGAGTAATTATGGGCAGCCCTTGCGTTTGGGTTGTGAGAAGCTTTCTTAAATGCACCTTTTGGGATGTGTGTCATTGTTTCACCCAATGTATTCTCAATCTGTAGAGGAAGAGATGGGATCTCGGCTTCTTTACCCTTCTCAGAGGCGCTTGGTTTACTATAGTCGTGTGCTCTAGTCGTTATTAAAGCATCACCCCTAACCATATATACGTTCGCGGCTTAGGAACTGTTTGGAGGAGGGAAGGTTTCCTGGCTGCCCCCTTCGGCACTTGTAGAGGCTTGAGTTAAATTTTTCCCATGCTGAAAGGGATTAGTCAACACAGCTTGTTGTTGCTGTGTGACAAAATTTTGGGCCTCTTCAAGTCGAGGACATAGATGGGTCGGGTGAACTTTCGCACACAAGTTTCACGGATACCTCGCCTTCATTTTTTTCCGTAGATCCCTCACCAGCATTATCAGTGGGTTTTTTATCCCCCTTACCCTTCTTGCGTTGTTTTTTCTTCCCTTCAGGCTGCTGGGGGGCCTTTGGGTTAGTCATCTGCACGGAGTGTACTTCTGACGTTTGGGTAGGAGGAGTAGCCAAAGCAGTAGTCTGGTTGGCCGTTGAGTGTTGTATAGATAACTGTTTCAATTGTTTTGTCAATTGTTCAGCAGGCTTGGTTTGTGTCGGACCAACGATACCATCGGCATGTGGTCCGGCTCTCTGTCTAGTTTTATCCAGTATCGATCGTGGTGCATCCGGCAGGATGTTGTATAATAAACTAGACTGAGAATAGATGAGCTCAAACTGTTGAGTCCTCATGATGGCATCTTCTTCGGAGAAAACCCCAGAAGTTGCGACGTCTTTGGATAATTGCGGTACTAAAGACTTAAGGAACCACTCCAGCAGGAATGCTGGTGGAACTGGTACTTTGATTAGACTCTTTCAGCGTCTCCACTCTCGGATATGATCAGAGATATGGTCTATTATCGTCTGTTCAAAATTGGCAAGCAGATCTGTGCCCGCGTCGTATCTCACAGGTAACTGGAAATGGTTAAGGAAGGCCATAGCCAGTTAGCCAAAAGAAGAATATCGTGCGCGATCAAGCTCGATGTACCATTTCGCGGCACTCCCTATAAGAGTGCGTTGAAACAATCGCAATTGGACAGAGTCATCGTTCAATGAGTTAGATGAACACCAAAGATGGAAAGTAGTCACGTGATCACCTGGACCTTCGTTAGGCTTGGCCTCAAACTTTGGAATGTCCGAAGGCAACTTCGTTGGCATAGGAGGCCAACGTGGATCCTGACAAATAGGATCATTTAACAACCTTGTCAAATCGGGCAAGTGTAACATCGCCAGGAATGGTAGTTTGGGTTGTTGCTGATAGCTTGGGAAAAAAGGTCATGGAGTTTGACTGGCACTAGGTTGCCATGAAAAGTTTGGTTGTTGGCCCAGATTCTGGTAGAAACCATGGCCCTGACCAGCGTAAGGATTTTGCATCTGTGGAGACATCATTGGTTGATTCCCCATAAAGGACATAGGATGTTGGGCATTCATCGTGTTTGATGGACTTTGGGAAGGATTACCCCATGCCAGTCCCGATGGAAGAGGCACAGCAGTCTGTTCAGGGTTCCATTGGCTGTGGAAATAATTACCACAGAACGGCATTCCAGAGGAAGGAACGGATCCTTGTCCTGATTTCCAAGGTCCTTCTATATGTGCCCCCGGTGCAGGAATAGTACCCTGCGTCAGAGTAGACTGTCCAAAGATGGGGGTGCCCCCAGATGGGAAAGAAGTGGATGCAAAAGTGTTGTTACCAAACGTCCCATTCCAAACAAATGGTGACAAACCTACCGACAGAGTTTGTGTAGGTGTTCCTTGACTCCAGGCTCCAAATGAACTCGTGTGTGCAGGCTTCCCGGCGGACTGCTGATGCAGACCACCAAACGAAGGGGATGAAGGAGAGATGTGACCTCCAGCGTAAGGAACAGCATTAAAAGGGACAGCAATTCCCCCAAGTTGACCTTGCAGAGGAGTGTGAGAGCTCCCTGCCCCCAGACCCAAAGTCTGTAAAGTGGAGTGAGTGAGTGCAGGACATGTACCTGAACTAGGCATACCGTATGAGAACGGAGGGCCTGTCGCACTAGGTGTGAAGGGAGGTGTGGTCGCCGTGATAGATGGGGTCGGTCCACTATGTGACGTAGTTGTGGCTGAGACTGTAGTGGCTCGAACCGACAATGACAAGTTAGGAGATGCTTCTCTTGTGGTAGCAATGGTGGTGGGAATGGAAGAATTCCCAGAGGAAGTAACAGTGTTTCGTTCCATGACTGCGTGAGGCACTGACAGGCGTTCGCAAAACTGGATGGGTATAATGATCGACGGCCAATTATCAGTGGTTGGGGTTTCAACTGAGCCAAGATTGGCGATTGATTCCTCCGGGAGTTGTTCCGGCACAATGGTTTGTAACCCGGTTGCTTCGAAAGACCCTTGTTGGTCTAGCTTCTACCTCAATGGTGGTGGGGGTGGCTCAAGTATAACCGGCGGCAGGCCCAAGAGCCTTCGTGACCAGTGGAGCTCAGGATCCTCCACTATGTGAGAAGATCCAATACATGCTAAGGTATTCTACATGATCAAACAATAACACACACTAAAAAATAAGCCCCTACGAGATAATACAAGCAATCACTAACTATTTGGAAGAACAGTTACAACAACCAACACTAGAGCAACTTACTGGTGCAAGTGAAACTTGAAAATGGAAGCACCCTCCGGGTATACTCTGCAAAGCATGGCCCGATGTCTGTCCTAGGTACCGCGGTATACCCCCGCAGTCACCTGTGTATGTCCCTAAAAGGATTGGCAACTAGTTTGCCAGCACATGAACAGTCACCAGGCGGGTATAGTCGATAGTCGGGTAGACCACAATGAGAAGGGTATCAAGCCCGAAACCTGTCAAGGGTATCGAGAGAAAATGGTCTGGAAGACAACTGAGGACCTCGAATGGATTCAAGATCCACAAAACCCCATGGCAAATGCAAACGACGGAATCCCAAGACAAATCCTCGATATGTGTTCTCCGCTACGCTCGGTCCGGCTTTGGAGGGGTTATCTCTGCTACCTTTCCTTACACGACCTCGTATTTATCCTCTGTGTTAGAGGGGGGTCCCGGATAACTTCCACGTAACTAGACTTCTATACTCCCTATCACAGACTCCAATGTTTGGTTTTGAGTGGCCTTGGAGAGTTTCCTCTCCAACCTATTCAAAGGCCCTAGTCCTGAGCTAGTGTATGAACCCTACAAACAAAAGGTCTAATAGATTTTAAATTAGCATTGCTTTTATGGGATTTTTTATGTCACAAGGTATAAAGGTGAAACTAATGGTGTGTAAAGACTCAAAGACAAAACGAATGAAAAATGATGGAAACAAAAACTTTTACTGAATGCAAAAATCAACAACTTTTCACAAAGAAAGACTTCTTTTTCTTTTCAATTTTGTTAAGATTTCATGTAGAAAACATAAAGGATTTTTCGCTCAACTATGAGCTACTTATGCTCTAAATGCACTGCCAAAACTTATGAACAAAAATACTTCTCCCTAGCTATTGATGCAACAACACAATCTTCAAACAAAGAAGAAAATGAAAAAGCGATATATATTTTTTTTATTTGAGTGCTAAATGAAGCCACAAAGGGAAAATGCCGACAAGCACAAAACCAAGAAAACAAAATAAAATTCAGGCTTAAAGTGCAGATCGCAAAGAAACAGAGAAAAGACACACAATGGCAATCGAGAAAGCACTACTTCTTACGCTTGTCTAAAAACCATAAAACACAATTTTTCTTTTTTTTATCTTTTCTATCAACTATCAACTAAGAAAACATAGGCTAAGGGTAAGAGGCCCTAACCTACTGACTGTGCAACCCTAGAATCAAACCCCTGAGAGGAACACTTCTCACCATAGGAAGAGATGACTTCCCCACCCTGATTGAAAAGAAACCTGTCAAGCCCGCTACTGTCACTGAAACAGCATGCGTTCAAACGCGTGCTGACCTACAACAGCACGCGGGTACCTACGGGCTGCACTTGCACAGGCCGCGTGTATGTATAAACTCTAATACAAAACTAAACACAGGCAGCCCAGACCTGGAAGAGGCCTCTGGTATTGATAACTAGGGTCTCCTGAAGGCTTGGATGCTTCTTCTTAACAGAAAAGAAAAATAACTACAAGAAATAACCAAATGCAATAAAGCAAACTGAGACAAGACTATGAACCAACAAGACTCAGACAAGATCCAGAAAGCCCCCTAAGAATGTCTAATTTTGACAGGGAAGAGGAGGACCGCCTCTAAAGCTCTCTGACTCCTACACGCTACTGAAACCTCTACAGCAGGCATTCAAACGCGGGCTATAGAAGGTTAGGGCATGGGTTACATGCGTACAGGCCTTCTGCAGGCCGCGTGTACCTCTGTGTGTCCCGATAATGATCGTCAAGCAACAGTCAAGGAAAAACTGGTATAAAGAACCAGGTTCCCTGCTAGTTCTGACCTAACAGAAAACAAACAAACAAAGAAACATAAAATCTAATCCTTTAAACTACCCAAAAACCTCAACTAAATCCGGAAACCCTAACAGTATCGTCCCCAGTGGAGTCGCCATTTCGTTTGTTGGGAAATAATACCCTATGGACTAGCAAACTAGGGTCTGATTTGCATGCAGATTTTGACCTCAAAGAAATGACCTTTTAACCTACCACCCAAAACTTGAACCCCTCTTTCAAGACACATGCATGGAAAGGAACTACTAACCTTTTTACTGATGTTTGGTGTAGATCCTCCGTGGCGCTTTTCCTGCCTCCTTGCACTACTCCTTCCAAAGTTAACCTGCAATCAAGACAAAAACACTACGCATGCATGCTATTTTCCTACTTGAGGGTTAGAAATTAAGCATAAATCACATAAATCATAAATAACTCATGCATTGGGACGGGAAAAGTATTCTTTTTATTATCTTCAAAATGAATCAACTTACAATCAAAGTCGAGACCGGCCACTGCTCCTTGATCCTGATCCTGGGCTCCTCCTCTTCTTTGTCCTCCAACTGCTTTGCTTTAATTATCCTTAGGCTTGAGGAAAGGCTAAAGGGTTGGGACAAATGGACTTGGCAATTGGGCAGAGTTTCTTAGCTATATTTTTCCTCTTCCAAATAGTACCCTTACCCCTTCTTTTATAGCCTAGAAGGAGCTAGGGTTTTGGACAAACTCTCAGCTATGCATGGCTGGGAGTTTCAGTTAACTGACCCATAGCTTTTTGTCCCGTCGACAACTTTCCTCTTTTTGTGCTTTGTTAGGTAAACGCGGGCTATAGTAGGCCTGCCAGCGTTCAAACTCGTGCAGTAGTAGGCCTGCCAGCATTCCAACGCGTACAGTAGTGGGCTAGGGCGCATGTGGTTTTACTTGAGAGGATTTTCAAAGAGGTTTCTCAGTAGATGATTTGGAAATGAAGGGATATGAATTGGCTTGATGCCAGGTAAGCATGTGTGGTGCAATTTAGGGTTATAACACCATCGTGAGGGAAAAAAAGAGTGTGGAAGATGGACGATACGACGACAGTCATAGCATAAGTCCAATTCCATCCTAGTAACAAGTTATAATCGAGGGGTGCATTAACCACCTCAACGTCCACCTCTATCGTCTGTCCACCTAACTGGACCATAAAGGCAGATAGAATATCGTGAGGGTGGAATGAATGACCATCAAAAGCAGTCAACATGGTCAGAGATTGAGAAACATTTGGAGAACCGAGAGATTTCCAACATATCAGGGACATCACGATGTGGCAGTGCCTTCATCAACAACCGTACGCTTGATGGTATACTTCGAGTAACCCATGTGGATTTGGAATGCCACATGGTAAGGAAAGCAAGGCTTCACATCTGTGATGTCAAACTTGATAACTTTCGATCCATTGGGATCTAGAGCTCCTAATGCAGATAGAAAGGCATTCCTCTATAAAGGACATGCTTGGAGTACCTCTAGGGCTGACATCGCACAAGGGGTTTGAACCAGGTCCTCAAAAATAGAGTAATTCTAAATAGCTAGAGCATTTGGATTGTGGGTAGAGATCTTGAGTTCTCCTTTCATAATATGAGGCGATGGCTTTAGTTTTTTGATCTGCAAAGGCATCTCTGGAGGAGGAGGAGATTCTAGACCAGGTGCAGTTTGTGGAGCACTGTAATCACGAGACCGAGTGACTACATGAACCTAAGAATTAACCATATTGATACAAAAATGGTCACTTTCTTATGACGATGGGCTTTGATTCCCATCGGCGACATTTCCCACATTTGAGGAGATCAATTCCATGTGTTGGTTATGTGGAAAAGGATTTGACAGCATGACAAGCGGTAGAGATAAGAGCCTTGCAGCTTCAGCAAGTTTGGGGCATAAATGAGTAATATGATCATCTGTACAAAGATTATAGGGAAATTTCACCTTACGCCTTTCTTTCTTGACCTCACCAGCATTATTATTCATCCTCTCATTATTACCATTTTCCTTGGGTTTATTATTATTTTTCCCACCCTTACGATTATTATTACATCCCTTCTTCTTATTCCCACCTGGTTGTTGGTTACCATTTGGGCCGATCGATGATTGCAAGGAGTGTACATCCGTCGACTAAGTGGGATTGGAAGACATAGAAGAAGCTATCCCTCCTACATATTGGTTTAGAGACAACTCTTTCAAATGGCTTGTCACTGAGTCTGTGGATTTCACATTGGTGGATCCTACAATGTCATCAGCATGAGGTCCAAGATTTTTTCTAAGGTCATAGTTTGACCTCGATGCGTCCGGAAGAATATCGTATAACATCCCAGACTGAGCATATATAACATCTAACTTTTGGGATTTGAATATTTATTATTCCTTAGATGTAACTCCGGATGTAGCAACATCCTTCGAAATAGGAGGTTGTAAAGACTTAAGGAACCATTATAAAAGAAATTATATGGGTATGCAGGTCTTGATCAACCTATTTCATCTACGCCACTCCTGGATATGATCCGAGATATGAGTGGCTTTGTCCTGGTGTAATGTCAATATAAATTCTAGGTCAGCATCCTAATGAACCGATAATTGGAAGTGGTTAAGGAAGACTAGAACCATCTAACTAAGGGTCTCGTATGCCCCCTTAGGTAGTTCAATATACCATTTATTGAAACCCCTATGAGGTTGCATTGAAATACTATTAACCGAATGGAATCGTCATTAAGGTAATTCGAAGAGAACCATAGGTGAAAAGTGGTAAAGTGATCACGAGGATCCTCACCATTCTTTCCTTCGAATTTTGAAATGTCTAAAGGAAGTTTGGTGGGAACGGGGGGCCATGTAGGATCATGACACACATGGTCGTTCTTCAACTTAGACAAGTATGGCAGGTTGAGCCTGGCCAGAAAAGGGAGATAGGGTTGTGACATTTGGCCCCAAACTCCTTGGAAATATTGTGTTTAGGGAATTGCAGGCCATCCAGGGTTCTGGTAAGCACCATGGCCCTGTCCGGGATTGTATGACCCTCCTCTAGGATTATTCATAAAGAGTTGGTTGGGCACCATTCCAGTAGGAATGTTCTGATGGTGGTTATAAAAACGACCCCCATTCGGAATGACTCCGGGTTGGGGGTTACCCAAGGTATGAAACTGGCCTCCTCCGGATGTGAATCCAGATGATAAAGGCCGATTCATCATGCCAAATGTGTTGGCCATGATCGTCATTGAGGAGGTGAGGGTAAAGGATGAAACTTGAGCATAAGATTGCCTGCTATGTTGGTTTATCCACCCAGAAGCAATAGGATTAGACCCAGGGTTAAAAGAAGGAATGCCTCCTACTGTAGGAGTCGTTTGAGGGACCTGAGAGCCACTAAACGAAAATGGGGTATAAGGAAAAGTTTTTCCCCTAAGTCCAATGCTAGCATTAGGGCCAATAGTTGGGATGGAGTTTGAAAACTGTGAAGTAAAATTCGGTATAACATAGGAAAAAGGACTAGAGGCCATCGAGATGGATTGAACATTAAATCCTGGTGAGTGACCAAGAGACCCAAATGTGTTTGTGGAAATAGGTTGAGTGTTCACTATAGGACAGATAGAAGTGATGATAGGTGCCCCCGACACTACAAACATTGTGGTTGAAGGAATCGAAGGAGTACCATTGACTATAGTGGGTGTGGGAGTGGAAGGGCTCCCAGTATCTTGATGACTCTGTTCAGTACTCATCCTTGTAGAATCACAAGTATGATAAGTGGAGGTGTGTGTACCATGTCTAAAAACTCTACGCCTTTAGAAGGAAAAGACTCGAAATCTGGTGGTAACTGTAACAAGCGACGCGATCGGCGGGGAAGTTGGTTCGACTCCACGATGACTTAAGAGTCAAGATATAAAAACAAATCCTAAGTACAACTAGTTGTTGGCCATTGGGGATGGAAGTAAGAAAAGAGTAAGGCAGAAAAGATGAAACACGGACTGTGTGGAAGACACGGTGAATGCTAATGGGTCAAAGTCAGCAGAAGAGAAGAAAAGAAGGAGCGGAGTAAGAGAAATAAAGTCATTGGATGAGGAGATCGAGGATGACAGATCATCAAGGAAGACAGATCGTGGACAACTCTGCAAGAGGAAAAATCCATTGTTGGATTCTTTGGAGCACCACATGAGAAGGAAGGAAAGAAAGGTTGGCGAAGCCTTGAAAACATGGGTCAAGTTGACCTAGGGTTTTAGACACCTAGGGTTTTGACACTTAGGTTTTGGCCTACAGTAGGATTCTAGTGCATCAAGTACATTTACATGAAAAAATGATTCACTATGGTACAAAGATTGCTTATATTTATGTAAGAACTCCCAACTCAAACAAAAGGTACTATTGGAATTGCACACCTCTCTAGTAGGAGGGCACTCGAGATTTTTGAAAACCTACCATAGGGTCAAGAAGGAATTTTTTTGGGATGGCCTTAAAACTAATGTTCAAAGGTTTGTGGCAGAATGTTTGGTTTTCCAACAAAATAAGGTGGAAACTATTAATACCCTAGGTCTTTTACAACCATTGTCCATCCCAAGTCAGCGTTGGGAGGTTTCCATGGATTTCATCACAGGGTTACCAAAGTCTGAAGGAAAGAGTGTCATCATGGTGATTGTTGATAGACTGACCAAGTATACACACTTTTGTGCACTCTCTCATCCCTTCAAAACCAGTACAGTTGTCACTGCATTCATGGAGACAGTTCAAAAGCTACATGGAAGCCCAAAGATTATTGTAAGTGACAGAGATCCCATATTCACTGACATTTTTGGACATAATTATTTTCTTGTTTGGGTACTCAATTGGCTCATATCTCATCCTATCATCCTCAGTGTGATGGACAAACTGCGATATTGAACAAATATATGGAAGGCTACCTTCATTTCTTTGTCTCTGATAAACAAACATAATGGTTCAAATGGTTACCCTTGGCAGAATGGTGGTATAACACTTCCTTTCATACTGCAACAAAAATAACACCATTTATGGCACTCTATGGATACCACCCTCATTCCATCACTTCTTCTCTAAAATAAAAATATAAGGTTCAAGCAGTGGAAGATCACATCGAGCATCAACAACAAGTTATCCAAATATTAAAGGACAACCTGACCATGGCACGGAATCACATGAAACAACAAGTAGATCAACATCATAGTGAAAGAAGTTTTGAAGTGGGGGATTGGGTCTTTTTAAGACTACAACCATACAAACATATGTCCCTCAAGCAAGCCAAGAAGGATAATAAATTATCACCAAAGTATTATGGCCCTTATAGGGTGTTGCAAAATATTGGTACTATGGCATACAAATTGGAGTTGCCTGCATCTTCACAAATACACCCAGTTTTCCATGTTTCATGCTTAAAAAAGGTTATAGGTGGCAATATCCTAATTCAAACTATATTTCCAGAACTTGACGAGAAAGTAAAAATCATATTCGATCCTGAATCCATCACTGACACAAGAATTCGCTAGCTGAGGAATAGATCCATTTCAGAGTATCTCATTAAATGGAGGAAACTATCGGCTGAAGATTCCACTTGGGAGGATGAGTCTTTTATACAGAAGCATCCAGAGTTACTCAAGTGTTGCAGACAACACTTGTCTCAAGGGGAGGCGCATGTTAAGCACTAAATAGTGTCTCATTACCCCTTAATTGGGGCATATTACATTAGTAATGTTATTTTATTTATGTCGACTTTAGTCCATTAGTTGTAATTATACCTCCTAGTCTCCTATATATACCAAGGAGACATTTTCCTTTGGAATCATCTTGTATTTGGACATTTATGTGGGCATAAGGAGGTTGCCCCCTCGAAGAGGCTTATTATCTGAATTTATCTCTTTTTCAAGGCGTTGAGTAGTTATTCTGAGGTTTTTCTATGCTATATTGATATTTGGTTCCTAACAAAGTAAAATATTAATTGTTCATTTACCATGACTAGTTCCATCACATCGTTATCATCAACATATTTTTATATGAAACAAAGCAGAGATCAAACCAACTAAACACTCCTTTTTCAACTTATATAATTATGCCATGAAACGTTTCTTAGAATTATAATCTAGGCATGGGAATGAAACATGTATTAGGGTTGATGGAAGGGATTGTAATGAATGGAAAATGTTAAGTATGATGGGAAAACACAATGGACATGCTTATACTACAATTATCTCCATTTTCATGCAATCCTTACAATTCCAACAAACAAGATTAGTCACCATACAACCATATTTTTTCAAAAAAAACAGTCTATCTCTCATTCTATTAAGTATCCATTTCGAAAACATAGTTGCGAAATGTCACACAATAGTTCTGTCATCACTTGAATTGTTCTAAAAAAAAAATCCCATCTCACTCCAAACATTATTTTCTTTTCTTAAATGATCAAAATCCATGTATTAATTCTTATTTAATACCAATTTCCATCTTCAGCCAGAACCTTACATATTACTGTCAATCATCAAATGTCAAACATTCATGTAGATAGCGCTTGAAATATCAGCAGAGTCATCAACAAACATGTGAGTCATCCAAACAAACATTTGTTTATCTGTGCTCTTAAATGATTTATTTCATTGCTTATCAAAGAACACTCAAATGATTAAATCGTAACAATCCTCGTTCAATCCGACCCCAAACTGGATAGAGATCGTTTTTGCAAGGATATGATAGAAAAACATATGCATTGAAATTACTAAATCAATATCATGGTATGATGTCGCTATTATGGCCAAAAGGTCACGAAATCGAACCTAACAAGGATGTCACGAAACAACAGGGGTTCCAAAACTTTATTACCACCAAAGCACAACCATCAACTTTTCGTCAAGGCCCTATGGGTTACTAAGAAACGATCTCAGACTCTGGTGTGACATTTTTCACAAATATAATCATAATACGCAGAGACACTGATGCCTCCTTTTTGTTTTCGGTCTCAAACAATGACCATAATCAAAATGACCAGGGTGTTATAGGATTGTGGTTTCCAATGAACAATAGAATGTCGATAATAGGAGGGCTTTGACCCAAAAAAATTTAGTTCAGACTTGGCCCAACCGAAATGTGCATGAAGATAAACCAACAAGGTTATGCATAGGGTCACATGATATTTCAAGAAACAATTTCGGGCCCGCAACACTAAAACACCAAAGACCCAAAACACTAGACGTTGAAATTTTAATGAGCCATAGATAAACGCAGACCAACATAATAAATAGGAAACCAATATCCATAACTATGGAAATCAACCATCCATCATAAAATTCAAACTTTTGTGTGTATTTTTCCAACAACAAGAGAAAAACCACCTTATTTTGTTTCAAAAAAAAACATGAAAGCATCGAATGACAAGCACAACATGTAGTTACAGATCCAGGAGTAAATTATTAATAAAAAATCACATTAGATGATAGGGAATCGAAACCCTAGTACCTAGTGTTGTGTAGGTTAAAAGGAGCCTTTGAGCGGTTGTTGCGTTTATAGGAGCTCGATTTCCACTAACGAATGAAACGAATGCCAAAACCCAAAAAGGTAGCTTTGAACAACAAGTTGGTGCATTAACTGGTGGTCACATCATGCTAGGGTGACGGCCAACATTAATCACTAGCTAAACCCAAGACAAGCCACGTCAAAACCTTAAGCAACCAATAGGTTCCAAGTAAGTGCCAACGCATTTTGAATAACATGTTACCAACACAACCACCTACCATATTAACATCATCGGAAAACAAAAATGTCCATCCTATGGTATATGCATGCAGGATGTCCCACACACGTTTGAAATATCAACATTCACTAACATATGAACTTCCAACACTTAGCTACCATAATAAAGATCGTCGGCCATACCATGCAATGTCTATAAAATATACATGTTGGATCATATCGATACGATATAAAATGTGTGTGTGGTGTGAATAATATCCTACATGCATTAAGACCTTCAACATTTTTTCAAATATAAATCATTATGCTATCACAATGTAACAATAAGGTCGGCACTATCACATCCTTGTAGCTTGATTAATATGTATTGGACCATGTACATATAGCCTATGTAATATATATAAGTGATGCGTTATGTGCATATGTATGTAGGTCACCCTTTTTTTATATGTCTAAAACTCAGCAACTAGTGGGTAAATATCATGTCGATGCATTCGTAAAAAAAACTCTTTTATCATTTGAAACAATAGCCATAAAACACCCCTTTTTTTGGAGATGATTTTTCCCAACATTTAGAATCCAAAATAATTCCCAAAGATGATTTTTGAATACCATTTGAAACCATTATTGTTATTACTTAAATCCAATCTCATATCAAAATTATCATCAAGCAAGTGATCTGTAAGTATCAAAGACGGCCATCAACAATAAATAATTTAAGTGACTTTTCCTTCAAAGGGGCTCTTCCTCGTTATTTATTTGAATGACACTATAGAGGGTCCCCACTTATAGTTTACGTAATATATATGTATATAATATATTTTTTTAAATGTGTCTGCCTTGCAATTCTTTATGAGTAGATTACTCTTTGACGATTTTGAGAGTCAACGGGTTCCTACCATCCTACCAGTGCAATCAAAATATGAAGCCAACCATAATGAAATTTTGTACCCTTCTCCTAGGCCTTGATATAGTTTGTCAAAAATTGATTGACCAAAAGGTGGCCCAATTCATTCAGACCCCTTTTGAGCTTTTTTATGTGGCTACGATCGGTGCTTCGTCCTTACAGCACATGTGTAACAATTTTCAGGAAAATATCTGCATCGCAAACCAAACATTGTCATCATTGATGTTTGTGACATCCAATCGCCTTTTCCCCCTGAAGGTGTGAAACTTCTCCTCCATGGATTTTGATAGGGCTCTCTCCCCTCCTTTGTTAAAAAAGGTGGTAGGATCCTCTCCTGATTTTGGTAGCCTTGTTATCCACACAATCAATACAGTATCAATTAACATCGATGGGTCAAACCATAATGTACCCCCATGGATGAAACTGAGTAGTAACTTAACATAGGCATTGATTTCCAGGCTATGTCCAAAGTGTGAAACCTCCAACAAATTCATTATTCCCAACTTTTTGAGTCTTGTTGTCCACATTTGCGTTTCCAGTAATATCGCTCTTTTTCCTGGTATGCTCTTAGTGCACAAGTACTTTTCCTTGGTCATCTCGGGAAACTTATGCTCATCTGTGATATCATGATATACAAATTTGAGGGATGTAACCTTTCCTAGCATGTCTCCTTCCACATTTACACTAGGTGGGACTGGTGATGTTGTCAGCAAGTATTTCCCATATGTTGGTACTTTGACTTGAGGTGCATTGTCTTTCCTCGGTGGGATATAATCGTTGTGGAAGATTTCTTGTGAAGTCAAATCTCTAGGTGTTTCCTTGACCTCTGGTGCAACTGATGGTCATTTCGATTTCTTTTGTATCATTGTTGATGGAACTCCAACCTTCGGTGGTTCCATTGTTTCATGTGACAATTTTATTTACTTGATTTGTGTGTGTGTTGGTGTTGTTGTAGTTCAGCTCTGAGTCGCTCTGGTTCTCTCTAGTTTTCTCTATTTCACTCTAGTTCACTCTCACTTGCATGCAAATCTTAGTAATAATGATTCTCGCTTGGCGACCTTCAACTGCTTTTGTGCCTTCTTGCCAACTTCTCATGTCTCTTCATTCCTTAACTCACTTGTCCAATCCACCAACGGGGTTGATAAATGGCTAAATAAATACAACTTTATTACCAAATCTATCATGTTAATTGTGCCTCGTACTGTAAATATGTCGTGATTTCCAGCATCTTTTACCATTTAAGATTATACGACATCTTTATGACCTATCATTACCACTTTGTGGTCGTCGTTTCCTTTCTTTAATTTATTTTAACGATCTTTTCAGCATCATACTATGCAACTATTCTCTCTTATGCATTTTCTTCTTTGTGGCCTTTCAATTCTGTGTATTATTGTCTTAATTGGAACAGATTCATCCTGATAGCGTGATAATCATTCCTTCTATGCAATTTATTATGCCTTTGTACTCTATAACCTTTTTCTCTTTTCTATATCTACTTTTTATTTGTTTTACTTCCTTTTTCTACATTTTATATGTTCTTTTGTGTTTTACCTTCCTACTATAGTACAGTTACTATGATACATGTGTTCTAGAGTATCCCAGATTACTACATAGACTATCAACCATATCTATAGAGTTTCAACCGACTTCCATTCACCATTCCTCCAAGGACTTCTCCATTCAAGGTTTCCAACTACACAACTCTTTCCTCTCTCACATGTTGAATCACATAGGATCCTAACCAATGCATTTGAAACTTCCTTGGATGTTGCATAAATTTATTGTCATAGAGAAATACTAATTCTCCCACTTGGAACTTCTTATGTTTAATGTGTCTATCATGTCAGGCCTTCTCTCTTGTCTTCTGCACTTACTGATGGAAACCTGTGACAAATCAATCTTCCTCAAGTTGTACCAACTGTGACAATTTCTCTTCTACTTCACATGAGTCTAAAAGATCAATGATCACTGCAACGTGCATGCTAGGTAGAATAAAATCCATTGGAATCACTACTTCCTTCCCATAGACCAACCTGAAAGGTGTCTTTCCTATCAACTTTTTACTTGTAGTCCTATAATCCCATAAAATTTCAGGAACTCTTAAGTCCCAATCATTTATCCCTACGTTGCAGATATTTTTCAAAGCACTATCTAGGATTTTATTGAAATCTTCCATTGTCCCATTGGCTCGAGGATGATATGGGGTACTCTTCTGATGATGAATTTGAAACTCCTGACTCAATGTTTCAATTGTCTTATTTAGGAAGTGTGCTCCTTGATCACTGATAAATATGCGAGGACATCCAAATCGTGTGACAACATTCTCAAAAACAAATCTCGCATTCGTCTCTGCGATGCAGTTTGTGACTGGTGTTGCTTCTTCCCATCTAGTCAAATAATTCGTTGCAATGATTATGTACCTTTCTCCTAATCTTATTACTTGTGGGTTGATTGGCCCCATAAATTCTATGCCCATTTATAAAATGCTTGCAACATAACCTGTGGGTTTAAAGGCATTTCATCCCTCTTGGATGGCTTTCCCACTCTTTAACATACATCGCATGACTAACAATATTCCTTAGAATCTTTGTGAAGTGTGGGCCACCAAATCCCCACACAAAAACTCTTTTGCACAATCGTTTTCCCTACATAATGTCCTCATGTAGTCTTGCCATGCACTTATGGGAGTATCATCCGTTTTTCATGTTCTAGCACACATTGTCTCAATATTCCGTCTGCACCCAACTTGTATGAATTCCCTGCAAATCAAGTGACAATTCATTTCTTTAACTACAAGTTGTTTCTTCTGCGCCATTTTCATGTCTGATGGAGCCATTCATGTACTTAGAAACTTCATGATGTCCAAGAAGTAATCATCCACCATTTTGACTACAAATAGTTGTGCATCTGGTAAGATGTAATTTAAATTCCCTACATATTCTCTTGCAATTATGTGCGATAGATATCTGGTCCTGCAAACAAGTTCCCTAGTTTCACCACAACCTCAAAATTGTGTTCTTGAAACAATTGTAGGCATATGGATATTCTCCTCCCCAACACTCACTTGCTCACTAAGTATTTTAATGCAGAATGGTCTATATACATATTAAAGTGAGATCCCAATAAATAATGTTTGAACTTTGGTAGCACATATACCATTTCCAATCCTTCTCATTCTACAGTGGTGTAATTCTTCTCTTCCATGGACAAATTCCTACTTGTAAATGCAATTAATTGATCTATGTCTCCCTCCACTAGTTGAGATAGTACTGCACCCAAATATATGGACGATGCATCTACATGAACATGGAACTCCTTGTCCCAATCTGGAAATATCAAAATAACCGTTGTCACTAGTTTTTTCTTTAAGGTATCCAACCCCTTCTAACAATCCTTGTTCCATTGGAACTTCGCTTCCTTCTTCAGCATATTTTCCATAGGTGTTTTGATCTGTGGATAGCCTTTGATAAACTTCCTATAATAAACTATGTGACCCTAATTTTCCCTCAGGTGTCTAACTGATGTAGGTGGTTCTAAATCCAAAATTACTACAATCTTGGTTGGATCTACTAGTAATCCCTGCTTGTAGACTACATGGCCCAACAAAATTCCAAACGGTGCGCAAAAAATACACTTCTTCAAGTTCAATGAAATCTGAGATGGTCTACACCTATCTAAAATTATCCTAAGTACTTCTATGTGATCCTTCAGTAGACTAAACATAGTCCAATCATCCAAATACACTTCAAGGAAATTATAAATAAATTCCTTGAACGTTGCAACCACAACTCTGGAAAACACTGCATGGGCATTCTTCAATCCAAAGGGCATTACTGTATACTAATAAATTCCTTACTCTATCATGAAAGTAGCATTGTACTAGTCTTCTTGCACAATTTTTATCTGATGGTACCCCAAGAATCCATCTATGAAATAGTAAGTCTCTTGGCCTCCTACGTTCTCCAGTACCTCATTTATGAATGGTGTTGGAAATGGGTCATGTAAACATGCATCATTCATCTTCCTCGTATCCATGAAAATCATGATTCCTCGTGTCTTATATTATTGCACTACCATTGGACTGATCCACTCTAACTCCTCCATGGGTTCAATGATCCCTGCCTCCAACATTATATCTATTTTGGCTTTCACCTTCTCCTTGTAATTTGGATTTAACCTATAAGGTCTTTGTCACATTGGCTTAGCACCTAGTTTCAGCAAAATCTTCATCTCGCCTAAGTTCTCATCTATCCCCTTCATCTCCTAAAATTTGTTTGGGAATAGGTCTTGATATTCACACAGTAAGTCTGCAATCTTCTCTACTATATCATCACTCCATTGATCCCCTATCTACGCAAACATGGGATTCTCTTTCATCCCAATGTTTACCTTCCACATCTTTATGGGTTGTGTGTATGCGATAGACTCAATATTTGGACCTTTTACTGCTTGTTCTCCTTCTATTTAAGGTAATTGTACCTTCTTGGGATCTTCTTCATCATGTTCTTCCTTAGCAACATTGTAGCACTACAATAACTCATAGACAGTCATTGAAGCTTTGTGCGCATTGCAAACTAGTACCACCTCAATCGGCCCTTCTACTAAAAATATTTTGGTTTGAATATCATCTAGCGTTGCATCCATTAATGAGGATACATGTTCAAAGGTGAATTTTACCTGGAATATTTGGACCAACGCGTCCCATATTGTTGTCTCTCTATGCATTTCCAATTCCAAAAATCAGTTCTTAGGAATTATGTCCAGTGTATGTATAAATATGTGCATTCATTATGTTTCCAGTACTATGCACTGCTCAACATGACTTTCTTGATTACCCTCCCCTGTATACTTATACGTAATATTTTCTACCTCAATACCAAATCTTACCTGCATTAGCCTTCTACACTGCGACCAATCTTTCACCCCCTCTCTATGTGCAACCCACCATTTGGATGGAGTCACTTTTAGGACAACATCTAGTACCAAAAACCTTTTTTGGTTGGGTACCTGCAACTCAAATTCCTTTATAAAAAATCTTATAGCAGTCAATCCATCATACATGGGTGGATCACATAACTATGTTCCAATCCAGCACAAGGATCGGTTCATGCGAGCACATCGTCTAGTTGAGGCTTCATGCATCCTATGTTTCCAATTCTCTAGACCTTCCTCTAAGTCTGATGCACATGAAACGATACTTCTCCAACTCAACACACCATCTACAGTAGGGTTAACATAATCATCCATCCACGTAGTCATGTTATACAAGTTGTCAATGCCATTTCCTCTAGTTGGATCTATGTACCTTTTTCCTTCTGCTGGATCCAATGGTGCAATAGATTTCAAATACCCGACTTCAAATAGTGTTTCCCTCCTCTTTAGATTAATGATTGTTTGATTATCAAATTCCCATTCTAGTCCCATCAATGTTGGATATGGTTGACTATCATCCAAGATCTCAATAACTTCAAAGTCTGCCACACTGTGCACCTCATTTATGTTCATAGGTACTCTTGTCAATCGACCAAACGGTATTATTGTGTGTTGATTCATGAGCCTTAACTTAAAAGGAGACCATACTAGCTTGGGTTTTCCCATCATCTCCCAGGTTTTATTTGGTAATACATTTACATCAAAACCCAAGTACAAGATAACATTATCCACATCATATTCTCCAATCTGTGCACTAAATATGAACTCTCTATTGGTCCACTTTATTTGCAGTAACTGATTCACCACCCTCTGCGTGATCTAATTTTCCCTTTATTGCGTGCAGTGATCAATCATCTCATATAGTGCATGCACGAGGTGCAAATGATGTTGATGTTTCCCAATCCTATCCAAGAACCTCTTTTCTTTCCCTCTGATATCTATCATTTTCCTGCTGAGGATCAAATGTTGGTATAGGCCCTGTGGAATTCCTTACCCATTGTTTAGTCTACTTCCCTCCATTTTTCACATCAACTCATGTTCTATCTCCTTCGCACGTAACAATTTTTGTTCTTGGTCCTTCGTTGAGTTTTTTGGCTAAAATGTTCTACACATTCTAATTTGGATTATGGTTTTGATTCCCTCTTTCTTTCCATTTCACCACTAGTTGAAGACAATCCTATGTTGCATGGTCCAATGCTCTATAACATGTGCATGTTGTACACGGATTCAGGTAGTCACAGGCTAAGTGTCTCAATTAATTACTATTATAACATATTACTGGTCATCTTCCTCCTTTGGAAAAATTTACTCTGCCTCGACCTCTACCAAAATTTCCTTAGTTCCCTAGATGAAATCCCCTCTGATCATTATAATGTGGACCACCTCCTTCAGTCACAAAATTCTCCTCTTGAATTATGTACATATATGTAGTGTGCTCCCTCATCAAATCAAATGTGCGGAAATCTTTCTCTTCATGTCTGACTCGCAAAAATTGCAAAAAACGTTCCTTGGTGTACTATGATACTTATGCAATAATGGACACTCGGTTGGATGATGTCCCCATTTCTTACATATCTCGCAATACCCCCCTCCTAGTAATGGATTTGATGCTCTAGTTGCCAAATACTACGTGAATACTAGGAATTCGTCCTTGTGATGGCCTTCAATCCTACACTTGGTACACCAGAATTGTCCTTGTTTCTCCTTCCCATTTGTAAGTTATTCTAGTTGAATTGTCAATGAATACAACTATGTTTTAACCTGTGCCATCCCTCCACTATCTCCTATAGGTGATGATTCCAATTTCATTGTAATTTCTAGAGCCTCGAGTTGCGATGCAACCTTCTGTTGAATCAAGGTTCTGCGAATATGTGGTAGAAGTCCTGCAATACACCACTCTTGATGTTGTTGATCAGGGATCTGTAAAGTTACTCTACCCATCAGATCCTTGAATCTTTGATCAAAATACCAGACCGATTCAGTCTACACCTGTTTAATCTCCTTTAGTTATGTAATGTACTGCGACTCATAATTTGGCTTCTTAAACTCTTTCAACATTTATTTCCTTATCTCTGCCAATGTCCTAGCATGTCCTATAGGCGTGGTACTCTGCATCTTCATATACCATAATAGTGCACAACCTCTAAATTTTGTTTCCAAATGAGAAATCTTCACAACCTCATCCTAGACGTTCTTATCAACCCAAATTGTCTTTCATACAAACAAATATTGTTTTGGGTCCTATGATCCCACTCCCTGAAACTCAAGTAGTATGAGGGTATTTTATACCCCTTCCATGTTACTTTTTGTAGCCCCTCCTCTTGGTGATGTTGGTTGACTCTGACTATGTGCATTTCTTTCACTACTCTTATTTCTACTACTTTGTCCTCCCTTGCTAACTATAATTGTTTTCGATAAGTCTTCAACTGTTATTTATGATTGTGGTGACGCACATGGGGTTGTGTATTTGACACAGGATATGGTATAATTAGTACTTAATGACTCTTTTATTATGGGACTGGACTGGAACTCCTCTTCCTCTCCTATTAAGTGTGGTATCTCCACAATTTTGATTATTGTGCAAGGTCCTCTTCCCTCTGGCTCACTGAGAGACTCTCCTTTCTCAGCCCCAATATTTTTCCTCTTGTACCACCTTCCTCCGTGAATTTCTATAAACTCGTCTTATTCCTCTAGTATACCCTCTTCTTTTCTCTGCATCCTTAGTCCCTCCCTTCCTTCTCCATCGCTTCCTTCATTCTCTCGTGTCCTCAAACTATCCTCTTGTCATTGTTGGAGTTACTTCACACACCTAGGATTTATTTTTCATAAGGTTTTTCCTTGTTTATTAGTCATAATTAGTCATTATCTAGTCTCCTATATTTTAGGGGAGAATATTCCACCTAGAGAATATTCTCTTTCAGTTGACACTTCAGTTTGACTAGTTGAGTTGAGTTTAGATGTTGCATTGGTTTTATCACCATGCAACATTGGGATAATCACCATGATAATTATACCTTTCCTTGGGATAATCACCAAATTGGTGCATTAACCTTGATTCCCTGAGTTAACCCCTCACTACTCTTTGTTCAGTCAATTAACTGAAGACTAGTTGACTAGTTAACTCAACTAGGTGGCAGTTCACTCCCGTAATTGCCTGAGAGACTAGACTAGGTGGCAGTTCACTCCTATAACTTTTGGTGTGTTTCAAAATCACTCTATACCACCACTATGGCACATTGTCTCTCCTCCAGTGCGCACTCATTGAGTTATACAGAGTATATCATGTGTAAATTATTCATTATTCATAACGGTTAATGGGAATTATTTCATTCTTTCTCTCCTTCTTATTCTTTCTCAAATTCTCTCTGCAAATGTGTGTATTATTTCTTATATATATCTATTATGTGTAGGTTCAATACATTTACATGGTCTAAAATTTGATGTACTACTAAGCATAAGCTACACCAAAAAAAATTGCAGGTACAAAAGATTGAAGACAACGGAAATATGGAATTCCAAAAAGAATTCATTCTTACACCTTGCAACTATTTTGCATGGAAGGAGAAAATAGCCATACATATCCAAACCATAGGGTTGTACAGGTTAACCTTGAATACAGATATAGAACCAACATCAGTCATAGAAAAATCCAAGTACTTAAATCGCATGGATGAGGCACTCGGAACAATTTGCAGTCTTATTTCTCCCAATCTCCTTTTTCATATATCTTCCTGTAAGACTCCCAGTGAATCTTGGACCACCTTGGAAGGATCTTTGGAAAATAGGATGAGATGAGGGGACACATGCTAGAGGTAGAGATGCTCACATTGGATCCAAAAAGCTTCGACAATATCCAAGATTTCTTTACAAAATTAAAGGATTTACTATCGCAACTCAAAGGTTGTGAGGTTGATAAATCGGAGGAGAAACAAATGGTTCTCACCATTCTCTCCAATCTTGGTCTTGAATTCTTTGTTTTCATATCTACATTCCATTCTGTTAGATTCTCCTCCGGGGCCACTAGGAAGATGCCTTCTCTTGAGGACTTTATCGAATCCCTGACACAAGAACAAACCAAGCTCATCAACATGGGCACAATCAAAGGCCCAATGTCGCATGCACTCACTGTGCATGATGGCAGCCACAATTATCAGAAATATAAATATAAATATAAATGTAAATCTCACGCACATACGAAGAAGGAAGGGTACACAAAACCCTTCACCGATGCCTCCGGGTCCAAAGGGGAAAAGGGAAGAAAAGGGGAGAAATGCATGTACTATCACAAAGGATTCCATTTAGAATCTACATGCATGCAAAAAAAAATAGATCTGATGTATCAAATACTTCATCAAAACAACCTTGGAGATCGCATCCCCGGAGGTGCAAAGAAGAAGAATCTAGAAGATCTAAATTCCAGGAAAGACAATTCTAGCCATGCCTTGATTGCAATCAAATCCTCTCCCTATGCTTGGATCGTAGATTCAGGAGCATCACATCACATGGATGCCTCAGAATCATTCTATTCTTCATTGGATGCATGCAAAGGTCCTCCTATTCTAATGGGGGACAAATCTTATGTTGAAGTCATCGGCAAAGGAAGGATTGGACTCACCAATGGAAGCTTCGAGAATTTTTGCATGTTCCCAAAATTTCTGTCAACCTTCTCTCCATGTATAAGATGATGAATTCTGACACCAGAAAGAAATTCATATTCACACCAAATTTCATGGACATCTACGACATGAAAAACAACTCCACGACTGCTACCGGTGAGGTAAATCATCAATCTAGATTGTATACTTTTTCTGAATTCATTGAACTTGATTCTTCTTTACTTCTTACTCATGTCGATGAAAGTAGTAGGATATGCCATGAAATGTTTGGACATTTGAATTTTAGATACATGCAACAGCTTCACAAGCACATATTGGTTGATGGTCTACTAGACATCCATTTCTCCAAGGAAGTATGTGAGGGATGTGTTCTTGAAAAACACCCTCAAGAGAAAATCGACAAAGGAAAGTCTCATCGAGCTTCTGCACCTTTAGATATGATCCATGGTGACCTTATGGGTCCTTTTCCACATCCATCCATCAGCAAAGCGAGGTTTGTTCTCATTTTTTTTGATAATTTCTCACATTTTACTTGGATCTACTTTTCAGGAAAAAATTCGAGGTATTTCAACACCTCAAAGATTTAAAAGCCTTGGTTGAGACAAAGTCCGGAAATAAGATCAAATTCCTCCGAACTAATAACAGAGGAGAGTATGTAAATAATTAGAACCATAATATTTTCCTTGAGGCAGGGATTCAGTTGCAACATACAATTCCCTATACTCCGCAGCAAAACGGAGTTGTTGAGCAGAAAAACATATCTCTAAAGGAGATGGAATCTTGCATGTTGCATGCAAAGTCTCTACCACAGAGACTATGGGAAAAAGCACTTAACTGTGAAACATACATCTAAAACTTATCTCCCCAAATATCTGTCAAGGATAAGACCCCCTACGAGGCTTGGAGCGGCCTCAAACTGAAAGTGACCCACTTTCGCATTTTTGGTTCACATGCATGGGCTTAGATTCCCTCTGAAAAGAGGAAGGCACTTGATCCATAGAGAATTGAGTGCATTTTTTTTAGATATCCCGACGGTGTGAAGGGATATAGGCTTATTTATCTTTCCTCAGACTGGATCATCATTGAGAGAAGTGTCCAATTCAAGGAAATTGTCTCGCATGCACCTCAGCAGCCGCATGTAGACACCTTCATTCTTCCACCTTTCTAAGATGATGAGCATGCACATGCCGACTCTTCTTCAAATGAGATTTTTGATTCATAGGACTTAGATGAATTAGATTTAGATTTAGTACAGTCAAATGCAGTTTCATAGCATCCAGATGCAATTGCAGAGCCAAAGAAGAGGCCCAAGTTGGTACAGACTACTCTTCAGGTTGCAGGGGATCTTGTTGGTGATCCATCCGATACTAGGAGGACTCGATCTGATTTTGAGGAGCCTCCTATTTCACTCACTACCACTAAACCATTGCCCTCTTGGCATATTTTCTTGGTTCAGTCTTCAAATCCACAGTCTTATGGTGAGGCTCCTGGAAATCCCTTTTGAGAATCCTCCATGCAGGAGGAGTACAACTCCCTCCTCAAGAACCAGACTTGGGATCTGGTTGCCCTTCCTTCTAGGAAGAAACTTATCAAATGCAGATGGGTCTATAGGACCAAGAGCACAGCGGATGGATAGATTAGAAAATACAAAGTTAGGCTTGTTTCCAAAGGCTTTCAGCAGGTTCATGGTATTGACTATGATGAGACCGTCACTCCAGTAGCGAATATGGATTCCATATGATTAGCACTTGCCATTGCGGCAGCCAAAGGATGGGAAGTCCATCAGATGGACATGAAGAATGCATTTCTTCATGGTGATCTCTCTATGGAGATCTATATGGAGCAGCCTCATGAATTTATGCAGGACTCATCTTTGTTCTATCGACTGAAGAAGTCCCTTTATGGCCTCAAGCAGACTCCGAGGGCATGGTATTCCAATATGAACTCCTACCTATTTTTATAGAATTTTGTACATTTTAAATCAGACCCGAATTTCTACATGCTCAAGACGGATGATTCACTTCTACTCTTAGTTTTGTACGTATATGATTTGTTGATCATCGGTTGCTTGACTTCAACGATTGCAGCAGCCAAGAGGATTCTACATGACAGGTTTTTGATGATGGACATGGGTCCGCTACACTTTTTTCTTGGACTCGAGATTAGTCAAGATGCATCAGGCATCAAACTGTCTCAGACCAAGAATGCACAAGATCTCCTTGAGATATTTCACATGATAGACTGCAAGTCTACTCCAACTCCTTTCCTATCAAGATTCAAACTTGAGGATGGTAGGGAGACTCCACTGGCTTATAGCACACTATACAAACAACTAGTGGAGAGCTTGTTGTATCTCACACTCTAGAACATACGTCTCCTATGCAGTTGGCATAGTTTCCAGGATCATGCAGGAGATGCATGAGCTACATTGGCAGGCTACAAAGCATATCCTTTGATATGTACAGGGCACCATTACCTTTGGGATTCATTATGCAGTAGAATCTACATTATATCTAATCAATTTTATTGATTCTGACTGGGTTGGTGATAGCACTGATCGCAAGTCCACATTTGGTTACTCACTCAGTCTTGGTTATAGGCCTATCTGTTGGTCGATCAAGAAGCAAGATGCCACTGCTCTATCTTCATCCGAGGCAAAGTACATAGGGGTAATTAACATAACCATTCAGGCTATGTGGCTACAACATTTTATCACTGAGTTGGGAATTCAATTTCATCGGGCGATCGTCATCTAGTGTCACAACCAGAGCACTCTGAAGTTCTGTAGAGATCCTATGCATGCGCATAAAGTCCAGGAGCCAAGGCGCGCGGCCATCCCCTTTGGGATACTCTGTGATTTTTTAAATAGAAGTGGGTTTTTTATATGGTTTAGGGATTTTTTTTATGATTTTTTAAGCCTGTAATAGTGGATTTTGGCCATTTTGGGGAGATATTGGGCTCTTTTTGAGCCCAAATTTTAGAAGGAAGTTGGGGATGGATAACCAACTTCAGATATATAAAAACCAGGCATGTTTGAGGCCATGGAGGACAATCAGAGGATATTTATTCTGAAGCAAAGCTAAGCCAAATCTATTTTTATGCAGGGAAGTTGTTGAGGAGCAAACGCTTGCGGGCCATTTCTAGGAGCTTCGATCATCTGTTTTGCGTGTCGTTTCTTCTGTTGGGTTCTAGAGATATGGAAGAACATGACCAGATCATTCTTGTAGCCTAATGGCACTGCTGCAATGTACTTTTTGAGCTTTAAATAGAAATAAAGAAGCCTCTCCCACTGAGACAAAGGCCCAGAGACGTAGGCAATTTTGTGTCGAACTCTGTTATCACTTCTCTTGTTATGGTTTGTTGTTCTTATTTCTTCAGTTCAGATCCATATATTGTTTTGTGGCTGCTATGTTCCTTCATTAAATTCATCCTCTTTCATTCAGATTCTTAAATGGTTAATTAACGCATGCAATTAAAAACTAAACCACAGTCATTAAAAGATCTTTTTCGGATCAAGTGGTATCAGAGCTAGTTGACGTTTGGATTTGAGTTTTGCATGTTAACCAAGGAAAAGCTACAGCGTGGTGAAGGTGAGCTTGTTGCGAATAATTCATTAATTGGATTGAGAAAGAGAGCTTCTCACAGCGAGAAGATGGCATCGAAAGAAGGGCTTTCTCAGGATGAGAAAGAGTTTCGGAAAACTTTCCTTGCTATGTCAGAGATGGTGAAAGTTTTGTATGAGGATTACTTGGAACAGAAAAGACCAAATCTGGGTGAATCTTCAAAGGGAAAAAGTGAAGAGGAAGAAGATCCTCCTCAGATTCCTCCTTCACCTCCATCATCACCTCCTTCTTCTCCTTCTTCTTCAAGTTCAAGTTATAAACCTAATGCAAAGAAACATGTTCATAAGCATAAGAATGAAATGCCATTGTTAAAAATTGATGTTAAATTTGAGTTACCCATATATGATGGTGAAGTAAATGCAGAGAAAAATGACAATTAGGTCAGGCAGATGGAGGTTTACTACAGTGTGCAACAGATCAAGGATGAGGCAACACAAATCAAGTTGGCATCTTTGAGACTTGCAGGTACAACTCTCATCTGGTGGCAAAGAAAGTTGAAAAATGGAACGGAACAAGTGGGTAATGTATTTCCATCATGGAAAAGATTCATTTATGCACTTAGGAAACAATTCTATCCTTTGGGTTATAAAGAAAAATCATTAATTGAATGGAAATCTTTAAAACTAAGAAAAGGACAAACAATGAAAGAGTATACAGATGGCTTTCAAAAAATGTCATTGATGTTAAATATCCCTTTACATACACAGGAACCCCTTATGAAGTATATAGAAGGTTTACCTGCACATATTAGAAACATTGTATTCATGTTTGGACCCACTAACCTTGATGAGGTTTCTGTTCAAGCTGTGTATATTGAAGCAGGAAAAGTAGGTGTGTCAGGGGAATCCTCGTCTTCAAGGAAAGAGGACAAGAGGAAATGGCATGGAAATAATTCAAATGCAGTGACGAGGAAGGAAGGGAAGCCCTCTTGCAAGCATTGCAAGAAAGAGGGACATGATGAGGACAGATGTTGGCAGTTTCATCCCAAGAAGAGGCCAAAGTGGTTCAAGGAAAAGAAGGGAATGAAAACAGTGGCAACAACAACAAGACCCACAGACTTGGGATCAGATTCAAGTGATGAATCAAAGATCTCATTGGTTGGCATGACAGGTAAAATTGGTGAAGGCATTGATTGTAGAAGTAACTTGTTTCATATAAGGACCATCATGCGACACACTAAGATAGACACATTAATTGACAATGGATCTCAAGCTAATCTAATCTCTAAAGAATTGGTTAAGAAATTGGGGTTAAAAACACAAACTCATCATAATCCTTACACACTTAAATGGATAAGCTATCATCATCAAATGCACATAACAAAGCAGTGCACAATCAAATTTGCAATTTCATCTAAGTATGTGGACGAGGTAACATGTGATGTAGTGTCGTTAAGTGAATGTGGAATGGTATTAGATAGTCCATACTTATATGATCGTAAGGCAATCTTCTACAGGACAAAGAATTAATATCAATTAACCAAAGCAGGTCAAGATTATGTCGTTCATGCTCATCATGTTAAGGCAAATAAAACACTTCAAACAATGGAACAATTAAAGAAGACGGTGCAAGCAAGCAACAAACCAATAATTGTTTCAAATGAAGTAATTGATATTAAGCAAGAACAGGAAATGATTGTTGAATGGAAAATCAATCATAAGTTTCTTCAAGATAAGCTCATGTCGTGCAAATATTACAAGTATATCAACTCATTTGAAGTCGTCTTTTTTATGCTATCATTAGTAATGTTGTCTACATGGATGATAGTGGCTTCAGTAAGATGTAACAGGGTTCAAATGGCTAACAATATGATGTCATTTGTCATGATTGTGTTACAGTTGATCTTGATGAGACAAGTGCACAGGACAGAGTTTAGAGACAGAGGACAAGTCAAGTGGCCTATCCTGAGCTTATTGACTGGTCAGTAACCTTTTGGGGACCAAAAGGTCCTTTAGTGGGGAGGTGGGATCCAAAATCGAATCCAGGAGCCTGACAGGGCTCAAAAAGGCTCAAAAATGAAAGTTCTCATAATCGGAAAAAACCAATTCCATTGCGACCGGCTCATCACACTAATTCTAGCCATATATTCACTTTCTCAAATGGGTGTCGTATGAGAGATTTATCGCACTCTAAGCATTTTCCCAAACAGGCAAAAAGTCAACAGGTCCAGTCAAATGTTGACATCAGCATGACATCAGCAGTGTTGACATGGCAGAGGTAGTTGGAAACAAGTAGCAGCCTGACAGAAGGTGACTGGTCAGTGACAGGAATCCACCCAGCAGTTGACAAGTGGTCTTTGTTTGGCAAATTGTTGGGTGCCACGTGGCCCAGTCATGGGCTGCCACGTGGCACCATGATATTGGTTAATGGTTGGTGGAAAAAATTTATTTGGAGTCCATGGGGGTCGATCCCATGACCTCTTGGAGCAGCCCAAATCTTGGCACATTCCCTATTACCAATGCGCCCTTGTGATTCTTGTAATACCCAGCTCACTTTATTGTAAATAAAGTGAAATAAAGTTGCAATGAGGCAAAAAGGGGTTGAGGCTAAGCCCCAACCAATGGTCTAAACATTGCATATGAACTCAACCCAGCAAAGGGGAGGCTCCTCCTCATGCGCAGGATCAAATGGATAAGCACCAACCCAAGGATCAGGGGATATCCCATAAGACTAGGGGAGCGTGCTCCAAAAGGTGCTTAGCCCAGTTAAGGCACCCTTATTTTAGCCTTTGATCCTATGCATGTGCATAAATACTAGGATCCAAGGTGCGCGGCCAGCCCCTTTGGGATACTCTATGATTTTTTTAACAGAAGTGGGTTTTTTGTATGGTTTTGGGATTTTTTTTATAATTTTTTAAGCCTGTAATAGTGGATTTTGGCCATTTTTGGGAGATATTGGGCTCTTTTTGAGCCCAGATTTTGGGAGGAAGTTGGGGATGGATAAAGAAATTTAGATCTATAAAAACCAAGCCTGTTTGAGGCCATGGAGGATAGTCAGAGTAGAGTTATGTTGAAGCAAAGACAATCCAAAGCCATTTTTATGCAGGGAAGTTGTTGAGGAGCTGACGCTTGCGGGCCATTTCTGGGAGCTCCGGTCATCCATTTTGTGTGTCGTTTCTTCTATTGGGTTCTAGAGATATGGAAGAACATGAATAGATCAGTCTTGTATCCTAATGGCACTGTTGTGATGTACTTTTTTAGCTTTGAACAGAAATAAAGAAGCCTCCCCCACTGAGACAAAGGCCCAGAGACGTAGGCAATTTTGTGTCGAACTCTATTATCACTTCTCTTGTTATGGTTTGTTGTTCTTATTGCTTCAGTTCAGATCTGTATACTTTTTTATGGATGCTATGTTCCTTCATTAAATTCATCCTCTTTCATTCAACTTCTTAAATGGTTAATTAACGCATGCAATTAAAAACTCAACCACAGTCATTAAAAGATATTTTTCGGATCACCGGTGAACAATATCTTCTATTGAATAAATGAAATAGGATGAAACTGTAAAACTGCATAAATGAAACACTTGCTCGAATGGTGGTAGCTATCTCTGAGAAGATATGTGGCTTCTACAAGAATCCGTGCGAGAAGAATTATTAGAATGACTCTCTAGAGGCCTTTTTAACATTACTCATGAATTCCAAAACCCTAGACATCCAAAAACCTAACCCTAGGAGATGAAACACCAAAAGTTATGTGGGCCCCTATGGGTAAGTTGGTACCTCAACTTCCCGAGGTCGTAAATTTTGCATACAACCTTCGTTTTAGGTGTGTGATAGCCCATAGGAAAGGTCTTTTAGATAACTACACATTATGCCATCAAACTCAGACTTTGTCTACAATTTGACTATGGCGAGCCAAAAAAAAAAACAATGTTTAGGGCCCCAAAACATCCCTGGGCGTACATCAAGATGTGCTGACATGAAAACATACAAAATCAATCATTTGGATTACGTGGGAGGCCACTAGTATCCACTTGTGTAACGTCCCCAACCACCGACCCCTGTCGGGTAATGCTACCCAAACAACTGTATCCTTACCTTTACTGCTCTGATACCAATTGGTAACGTCTCCAGCCACCGACAGGTCGGACAATGCCACAAAGGATCATATATATGTGTGTGTGTGTGTGTGTGTGTGTGTGTGTGTGTGTGTGTGCGCTATAATTGATGAATATTTCCTGTGAGTACTGCATGTATGCATTTATTGTTATTTCCACATTAATATATGTATGAATTACTATCAATTCCAGCAAGAGTCTGTATGGTAGCAATAATTATTTGTTATTTGTTTTAAATCCACATATATATATATATATATGTGGATTTAAAACAAATAACAAATAATTATTGCTACCATACAGACTCTTGCTGGAATTGATAGTAATTCATACATATATTAATGTGGAAATAACAATAAATGCATACATGCAGTACTCATATATATGGATTTAAAACAAATAACAAATAATTATTGCTACCATACAGACTCTTGCTGGAATTGATAGTAATTCATACATATATTAATGTGGAAATAACAATAAATGCATACATGCAGTACTCACAGGAAATATTCATCAATTATAGCACATGTACATATGCACAACATGTAATTGAACATAGGCATAGGTACTTATCTTTCAATTACAATACACCAACTGTGTGCAGAACTTCCACGAACCTCCTAGCCTTAGACCATGTTGCTCATCATGCTCAGCAGTGGGTCACCCCCGAGATGGGACTAAGCTCCACCCAAGGTAAGGGAATCCTAGACTAGGTTGAGGTTATAGGAGACTGCACAGTGCAACTGGAAGGATTCTCTCCAGGAGCCTTCTTACGCCCACTACTCACGAAATCTCATTCCCCACGTGTTTGTTCTACCCCAGGAATATGCACCTTCATTGTTCCACAGTCCATCGGTTGCTCCACTTCCCCTTTCAGGGTCTCAGCAACAGGTTGGATCAAGAATTCTCAGAGCTCTGAAGCTAGTGTTGGACTCTCTCTAGTAGAAAATCACTTCCCAACAAACTCTCTCACCTGGAAAGAGTTTCCCACAGGCCTGACAACCTTCCTTTTCAACCACGGGCATGACAACCTGCTTCTTCAACCACGGGCCTGACAACCAGCTTCCACTCAGTTTCCAGCATGGTGAGGACAACAACAAATCTCAATAAATATCAAGGAATGGCAGCAACCACAATTCAGTAACGCACAAAACGGTTTTGGCAAGTACAGATTTGTTGGGCTTCACAGGAACACACAGTTCAGCTTTACGGTTTACTGGTTTCAGAGATGTGAGAAAGATGTAGAGGTCGACGATGGAGACCAAGCAAGTTAGGTGGAGGATGAGAGAATGGAATGTGAATCCCCCAAACAAGTTGACTTTCCAGCTTAAATTGCATGTGCCTGAGCTGACACATGTCGCCCATGAGGCACGTTCCCTTCCATTTGGAAGTCACCTGTCCTCCCAAAGGAACTTTGGATAAAAACATATCCTTCTAATAAGATTTTGGAATAATAATAAATTATTGTTCTCTTGGACGTAAGACCTTAGGCTTAGCCCCTCTTTCCAACCTATCATCCCCCTCTCCCTTACCCAGCCTAGTGGAGCTTCATCCCCCATCACTATTTCTTCGTGGTTGGTCTGCACACACCGACATATAAATTTTATTAATGATCTGCATAATTACATATACAAAAATTAGGCTTATGGCCTTTAACACCTAGGCTCTCTGGACTAATAACACATAATCCTACCAGCTTATCAACACTTGGCTCAGCAGCCTACAAACATTAGTACATTTCACAGGGGCTCGGCCTGGGGTATTACAATCCCCTCCCCTTATTTTTTCACTTTCCTCAGTGCAATTTATTTACACAACATCAGCAAGATTTTCAAAATCTTCAAAAAGATGTGGGTATTCTACCCACATAGTATCCTCATGCTCCCACATCGCATCCTTGGGACCATAAAATTTCCATTGGACCTTTACAAGCCCTATGGTTCGATTCTGAAGTTGTTTTCTCTTCTGGTCGATTATGTGCATCGGATGCACCTGTAAGATGCCTTCTTGCTCCACCTAAATCACATTCCAATCAATCACATGATTAGGATAAGTTAGATATTTCTTAAGCAATGAAACATGAAATACATAATAATCTTCCGCGTAGTGCCACAATTTACCGTGCACACTGGCACGCTAACGTTTTCCCGCGCAGTGTCAAATTTACCACGTGCGCTAGTACGCCAACCTTTTCCATGGACACTCCCTGACTCCAATTTTGGTCACTTCGAAGTTACTTTTCTATGAATATTCACTTCAATTTCACCCCTCTGGCCCATCCAAGCTCAGTGTTGAACTGAAGCTCCGATACCATTCTGTAATGTTCCCCCGACCAACCTCAAGCCAGGGTACGCCACTCTAGAGCAACCACTCATGCTCTGACACCAGTCGGTAACATTCCCAACCATCAAGCCGGGCCATTCTACTCTAGGGAACACTTTCGTTCCCATACTGTGAAACATATAGTAGCATACCCAGTAGTCAACTAAGCAATGCCACATAAATTTACTCTTTAAACTGCATGCAACTAAAACATATACATACAACACGCTCGCGGAAGATTTACATATAAACATAAACAGACAATTACTTTCTGTAACATACGAATTTTATATAGAAATAACAGTAACTACATATATGCATCATGTACAGGCACACAAGCAATCGTAATCACATATATGATAAAATTGTAACATAGGCATGTAAATAACAAAACAGCATATCATTTTATCATACAATTGGTACTTATCTTAGAAATATTGTCACCAACTTCTTACAGACCATCCATGAACCTCTCAGCCATAGACTACATTGTTCATCACTCTCAATAGTGAGTCACCCCCGAGTTGGGACTGAACTCCACCCAAGGTAAAGGGTTTCTATCCAGGCTAAGGCTCATGGACAACAGGAAAGACTCTGTCTCAGGTGATCACTCAACTAATATCCTACAACCTCTCATTCCCACATGCATGTCCCACCCAAGGAAGTGTGCCCCTTCTCTGCTCAAAAGTCCCTCGGCTGCCCCAATTCCCTTCCAGGGCTTCAGCAACAGGCCGGACAGGAAGTCTCAGAGCACTGTAGTTGTAGTTTAGCACCTTCTGGAATCAATCCCCAGCAATTCTCTCGCTTAGAGAACTGCTCACAGTCTTGACAACCTGCTTCTTCAATCCCACTTCAAGATAACTAGGTACACCAACCAAAAGGGTGTGAAAACAGGCTTCGAAATGGTGAAATGGTTGTCTCAAGGATAATGGAATGTATGAGTGAAATGGCCATGGAATCATTGACTGGATAACCTAGTGTGTACAAGAATTACTATGAACTCTTCGTGAAAAGTGATGGTGAGAATGATGGTCGTCCGGCTGCTGGTAAGGTATCTGTGAAAAAACTCCCAATGAGTGACGTTCCCTCACGATATGAATGCATGTCCCCAACTTGACACTTGTCATATCAGAAGTTACTTTTGTCAACTTGTCCCCAACTTTAGAACTTAGGATAAAATAATTATCCATACTTTATGTTCAAGGAAATATTAATATAATATTCCGATGACTTTTGGCCCTCCCTTTCCCTAACTGGTGAAGTTCAGTCCCCCGTCTCTTTTATCGTGCTCGTTCTGCGTGCAGTGATGTATTTTATATTAATCATGATTCATGTACAAAGTAGGTGCATTGGCCCTTGACATCTAGGCGTTCCAGCCTAATACCAAAACATAAGCATTATGGCTTATAATACTAGCTCACCAGCCTATAATGCATATCATATACATAAAGGTTTGCTTACCTTAATATTGTGTGCACTTTAGTTACTGCACGTGGTATCCACTGGCCTCAAGGTTGTGCGTTCTTTAGTTACTGCGCGTGGTATCTTGCGATGTGCATATTACATCATTTTATTGCACAGTTCATGTGCACACTATACTACATGATGTGCATTATCAAATGAGGTTAAAACAACTCACCAGCTTAAGTATATTTATATTACATTTACAATTGGGTTCGGTCGAGGGATATTACAATCCCCTCCCCTTACATTGTCCTTAGGTCATCATACACCCATATATATCAGAGTTTTCAAAAATCTTCAAAAAGATGCGGGTATTCTATCCACATTGAATCTTCATGCTCCCAAGTAGCATCCTCAGGATTGTACCAGGTCCATTGAACCTTTACAAGCCCTGTGGCTCGGTTCCAGAGCTGATTGACTTTTCGGTCCAAAATGCACACCGGATGCACTTGAAAAGTGCCTTCTTGCTCCACCTGAATAACATTCCAATCAACAACATGATTAGCATCAGGTATGTATTTCTTTAGAAATGATACATGGAATACATTATGAACAGACATAGATGCAGGCAATGCAATCATATAAGCAACTGGACCAATCCTCTCTAGGATTTCAAATGGTCCACAAAATTTGCTTGCTAACTGGGCACAGTTTCCCAGCTTTAGGGAACTCCTGTTATCTTTCACTTTCAGGAAAACATGATCACCCACTTTGAATTCTTTGTGGATTATGTTTTTATCAGCATAAATTTTCTATCTGTCTTGGGCAGCTTTCAAATTATGCTTAATTTTTAACATTTGGTCCTCCATCTCCTTAAGCAACTCTGGCCCGACTATTGTTCTATCAACTGGGTTATCCCAACTCACTGGAGCATTTCAACTTCTACCGTAAAGTGCTTCAAATGGGCCCATCTTCAATGATGCCTGATACCCATTATTGTAAGCGAATTCTACCAAGTGTAGGTAGTCTTCACATTTCAATGGTTTGTCCATCACATACATTCTCAGTATATCTTCTATCACCCTGTTCACTCTTTCTGTCTATCCATCAGAGTGAGGATGATAAGCTATACTAAAGTTTAGATTCGTTCTGAATCCTTTGAACAATCCTTTCCAGAAATTCGAGGTGAATTTCGGGTCTCTGTTAGACACAATCATTTTAGGAATTCTATGCAATCGTGCCACTTCCTTCATGAAAATATCAGCTACATCTGCTGCCTTGTGAGTAGTTTTTAGTGGAATAAAATGGGAAGCTTTCGTAATCTTGTCCACTACCACCATGATTGAATCATGTAGCTTGGTTGTTCTAGGCAATCCCATAATAAAATGCATTGTCACCACTTCCCACTTCCATTCGGGAATGGTTAAAGGGTATAGCAACCCTGCAAGGTGCCTATGTTCTTCTTTAACCTTCTGGCATTCCATACATCTTGCGATCTATTTTTCGATCTCTCTCTTCATACCTGGCCAAAAGTATTGGCTCTTAACCGTTGCTACAGTTTTTTGATATCCGGGGTGCCCTGCATAAGGAACATTATGAATCTCATGCAAAATTATACATTTCAAGTCCTGGACATTTGGTACGAAATTTTGTTCTTGTGCAGCAGTATTCCATCTACTCCCAACTTATAAATATCCATATGTTGTGGTGTCTTACCTTGTTGTAATTTTGCTATCAATTCTTTGTATTGCAGGTCTATATTTCCAGCCTCCAGAATTTTTCTTTTAACATCAGTCTAGTACATGCTAATTGATCTAGCACATAGTTCATGCACCCTCCTGCTGAGTGCATCAACCACTTTATTTTCTTTCCCTTTGATATGCTTTATATCAAAGTTGTATTCGCTTAGAAATTCTAACCATATGCTTTGCCTAGCATTTAGATTTGGTTGGTCAAATAAATATTTCAAACCATTGTGATCTATTCTTAGCTCAAACCTTTTCCCATGAGGTAGTGTCTCCATTTCCTCAGGGCATGTACTATGGCTGCCAACTCCAAATCATGAGTGGCATAGTTTCTTTCATTCTCTTTGAACTTTCTTGATTCATAACATATCACGAATCTATTTTGACTAAGGACTCCACCAAGTTCTTCATTACATGCATCTATGCATAGAATGAAATCTTCATTTGGATCTGCAATCCTTAGTATTGGACAACTTGTCAATAATTGTTTCAAATGTCAGAAACTCCTTTCACAGTCTGATATCCACTGAAACTTCATACCCTTTCTTTGCAAGGAAGTGATTGGGTGTGTTATCTTTGAGAATACCCCAATGAATATCTTGTAGTAACCTACAAGGCCCATGAATGATCTGACCTCTGTCACATTATTTGGTACTGACCATTCTCTAATGGCTTCTATCTTCTCAGGGTCCACTACTATCCCATCTTTTGAGATGATATGCCCCAAATAATGAATTTGTTTCTGATAAAATGAGCACTTGCTCAATTTGGCATACAACTGATGTTCCCTTCATACTTGCAACACCCTCCTCAAATGATGTTCATGCTCTTCCTCTGACTTGGAATATATAAGAATGTCATCCAAAAAGACAATGAAAAACTTTTCCAAATACTCTCGGAAAACACCATTCATTAAGCACATGAAAATAGTTGGTGCATTTGACAACCCAAATGGTACCACTGTGAATTCATAATGACCATACCTTGTCCTGGAGGTGGTCTTGTTGATATCTTCTTCTTTAATTCTTACCTGATGGTATCCTGATCTGAGATATATCTTTGAAAACATCTTTGCATCCTTCAATTGATCAAAGAGATCATCGATCCTTGGCAGAGGATACTTGTTCTTGATAGTCACTTTATTCAACTGTCTGAAGTCAAGGCACAATCTTAACATTCCATCTTTCTTTTTCACAAACAAGAATGGGGAACCCCAAGGTGATACACTTGGGCATATATACCCCTTTTCAGAAGTTCTTCAAGCTGCATTTGCAACTCCTTCAATCCTGGTGTACTCATTCTGTAAGGAGTATTTGATACTAGCGTTGCTCCAGGCATCAAATCTATAGAGAAATCAATGTCTCTCCTTGGGGTTAGTCCTGGTACTTCCTTGAATACATATTCAAACTCTTTCAGGACTACATAATCCTCCAAATTTGGCACCTTGTCTTTAGGTGTCTCCTCCATATGAGCTGCAAAAAATTTGACATCTTCTTCTATAACATTTCTTCAGTTGCAATGCTGAAATTTCTCTAACAGTTACTGCTCTGGGAATTCCCTGAACTTTCCTTTGGTTCCCTTATTCATCCAAGCAAGTGAATTCTTTTTCATGACAATCGAATAGATCATGATGTGGGTCCAACCAATCCATCCCAATTAAATAGTCATAGGAACCTAAAGGTAAGATGTTCAAATATGCCTTGGTATTCAGTCCATTCATGTCTATGAGGCACTACTTAACCATCTCATTAACTTTTCTTTTGGCTCTTGTAGCCAGTTGCACCAACCAGGATTTCCCATGCTTTCTTCTTGGCAATTACAAATTTTCCACCATCTTAGGGTCTATATAACTATGACTAGCTCCTGAATCAATTAAAATAGCAAGGGTTTGGTTGTTGATCATACCTTCCACTTCATTCATGTGGGACTAATACTCTGCTTGCTTGTTGTCTAGTGCTACATAAATCCTTGGCACATATCTTCTCATGTCCTCTAATGTCTCAACTCATTGTACATTGTGAACAGCTCTACCTTCTTCACCTCTGTGAGGACAATCTCTGAACCTATGGTCTCCTTTACAACCCCAACATTGCATAGGTGGTTGTCTTGGCCCTTGACTCCCTGTGTCAATCACTCTGGTTTCCTTATGTGTTTGTTGCCATTGTGGATTATTTCTGAAGAATGGTGGCTTAGATCCCTTCTTCCTCTAATCCATCTTGAATCTCTTATTGTATTCCCAATCCTTTTGGAAACCTGGCCTTGCTTTCAGCTGGTCATATAAGCATTTAGCTCTCCTTATGGTCTCTTCTAATGTCTTGGGATCATCATATTGTATTTTGTCACTAATGAACGATGGCAATCCACTTAAATACCTTTGAATCTTGACTGTCTCATCCTTAATGAAAGAGACATACTTCAGCAGTTCCAGAAACCTTCTCTCGTATTCATCTATGGTCGTACTTCCAAGCTTGAGTTCAAAGAACTCTTTCATTTTCTTGTCATAGTATCTCTTAGTCAATTACTTCTTCTCAAAATACTTCTCGAATTCCCTCCAAGTAACACTTTTCTATACAATGTGGTGTACCTGCACAAGTTGATCCCACCACATGGAGGCCTTTCCTTTGAGTTGATAGATATTGATTCTACCTTCTGCATGAGAAGAATAATTATGCAATTGAAAATACTTCCTCATGCCTAGCAACCATGTTTTGGCATCTTCATCCTTCTTGTGCTCATCATCAAATGTAGGAGGTTTGATTTTGTTCATTTCTCCTCCCAGCTCATCCACCCCAGATCTCTTATACCTTCTGACAGGGGATAGACTTGAGTTGTTGCATGCTCTCTTATGGGAATGCCTTTGGGGATGATGGTGATGTCTACTAGCACTTTTTACTTTTCCTTTCTCCTCTGAAGATTTTTGACTCTCAGATTTACTTGAGTCACTCTCCTTAACCAATTTCTTCTCTATTATGTTCAAACCTTCCAATAGCTTCATGTTGAAGTCATCCTGTTGCTATTTGGATTTCATAAGCCTTTCATTATCAGCTTTATGGCTTTGGACATCCTTCTGCAAACTCTTAATGGTCTCAGCCATATTCATATCTTCATTCCTTTCTTCTCCATGTCCGTTGGAGTTTGTTCCTTCCATGCCCAAATGGACATCCATCCCTCTACTTTTCTCTAGATGACTACAATTCCCTTGTGCCTCTTCCATTCCTATGGACTCTGCACTGGTCTAACCTGACCAAGTTGTTGTTAATTCTGCAAAATGTGTAGCCATCGAAACTAATCAGGCTAACAATTCAGCAATTCATGAGAATATGCACCATTTCGATTTAACATACACATCAACATTATCACTCCCGGTTTCCTGGTGTTATCACCATGACAATTCTATATAAGACCCAAGTCTCGAGAACACAAATGCGCAGTGCCTTCCGAGATACGCTTGTGCAAGAAGGTGGCTTGTCAAAACCACTTTCGCCAAGACGCGGTATCATGTGTCTCAACATGTCAAATCCACCACTCGTGGAGCGGGCGATGGCTAGTCAAATCACCCTGCTTCAATCGTTCGGTACTTCACAGCCATGTGAGGTCAGTTGAATTCCGCCATGTAACGAACTCAAAAGATAATCATTCAAAATGGATTGGTAGATCATGGAAACCCAACGCTCTTGTATGTAATATGTATGCACTTCATAAATGGAGTTCTATAATTACCACTTCCCAAGTATGAAGATATCTACATATCCATAACCGAAGTAAATCCAAACTACTCGACTTCCCACTCTTTGTAAAGACACATTTCGGTATCCCCAACCTGAGGTACATGGACAAGTCTAAGTCCAGTGAGACTAGTTATTCGAGAAACATGCTAGGATTTCTTGCAAATAAGGAGGAAAGGGTCCTTGCACACATTCTAGCAACTAAGTTCCACATAGAGTTGGTTATAGACTCATGATTGGAAGTCAGGCTGAATCCCACTATAAAGGATTTAGTCATCAATAGGCCAACCGCTAAGAAGAAAAGGAGTAAGTGGCATAAGAAGGAGGAATCTACGGCTGAAGCGGTCGAAAGTGTTGGAGAGAATCAACCGGTCTGGTTAGACTCTTATTTAAAGGTGGAGATCGCTAAGCTGAAGTAAGTCTTCAACTAAGATAAGCATGTCTCAGTGAATTTTGAACATCTGGTAACGGAGGTAAAGAGTACAAGAGATGATAGGCATGTTCTTCAAATGACCCTTTTTACAACAGGCTAACTGTTGTCCTCACCCTTTTGTAATTTTGTGATTAATACGATTATATAAATACAGCAATGGATTTTAGTATGTTTTATTACAATTTATGTCTGGTGATGTTATGAATCTTGTTTTATTTTATAATAAGTGTTTCTTGTAATCTTATATTTTATTTTCATCTGTCTAAATCGGAGGAAATTTAAAACTCAGAATTCTTTTTAATTAATGCTTCGATGCGGTTATGTGTTTCGTTTTCTTTTATTATTATGCAATTTAAACTTAGACTCATCACCTTCCAAACGACTTCGCGCGCATTAACTTGACCTGTTCATTTATATTTATCGTGCATAACAATATTACAAGGTAAAATGCTTCTCTGTGCACATAAATCTACTATGCATTTCTTCTTCGTCGTAGTGAATACTTACGCGCACTACTCTGGCATTGTGTGCCAATACCCACTGCGTACAGTTTTGATACCGCACACTGATATTCCACATGCATTTTCATCTTATGCATGCACCATGTCAAGTTTAACATATTCCATAGTGCTCAAATATCTGTGCACACTACTGAATACACCGTCGCGAAACAACTTATACTCATACTTATGTGCGTACTAACAAAACTCCTCTGCGTTAAGAAATACTTGTGCACCCCATGTGCACCTTACTATGTGTGTTCTTACTGCACAAGGATAATTTCAGCACGTGCATCTACACATAATAATCTTCCACGTGGTGCCACAATTTACCGCACACACTGGCACACCAACGTTTTCCCGCGCGGTGCCAAATTTACCACACGCACCAGTACGCCAACCTTTTCCATGGACACTCCGTGACTCCAATTTTGGTCACTTCGAAGTTACTTTTCTGTGAATATTCACTTCAATTTCACCCCTATGGCCCATCCAAGCTCAGTGTTGAACTGAAGCTATGATACCATTCTGTAACGTTCCCCCGACCAACCTCAAGCCGAGGTACGCCACTCTAGAGCAACAACTCATGCTCTAACACTAGTCGGTAACATTCCCATCCTTCAGGCCAGGCCATTCTACTCTAGGGAACACTTTTGTTCCCATACTGCGGAACATACAATAGCATACCCAGTAGTCAACTAAGCAATGCCACATAAATTTACTCTTTAAACTGCATGCAACTAAAACATATACATATAGCACGCTCACAGAAGCTTTACATCTAAACATAAACAAACAATTAATTTTTGTAACATACGACTTTTATATAGAAATAACAGTAACTACAGATATGCATCACTTATAATAAATTACCCATAAGCACACAAGCAATCATAATCACATATATGATAAAATAATAACATAGGCATGTAAATAACAAAACAGCATATCATTTTATCATACAATTGGTACTTATCTTAGAAATACTATCACAAACTGCTTACAGACCATTCATGAACCTCCCAGCTATAGACTACACTGTTCATCACTCTCAACTATGAGTCACCCCCGAGCTGGGACTGAACTCCACCTAGGGTAAAGGGTTCCTATCTAGGCTAAGGCTCATGGACAACAGGAAAGACTCCATCTTAGGTGCTCACTCAACTAACAGCCTACAACCTCTCATTCCCCACATGCCTATCCCACCCAAGGAAGTGTGCCCCTTCTCTACTCAACATTCCCTCGGCTGCCCCACTTCCCTTCTAGGGCTTCAGCAACAGGCCGAACTGGAAGTCTAAGAGTGTTGTAGCTACAGTTTATCACCTTCAGGAATCAATCCCCAGTAAGTCTCTCACTCAGAGAACTTCTCACGGGCCTGACAATCCACTTCTTCAATCCTACTCCAAGCCAACCAGGTACACCAACCAAAAGGGTGCATAAACAGGCTTTGGAATCGTAAAATGGTTGCCTCAAGGATAATGGAATGTATGAGTGAAATGGTCATGGAATCATTGACTGGATAACTGAGTGTGTACAGGAATTACTATAAACTCTTCGTGAAAAGTGATGGTGATAATGATGGTCGTCCGACTGTTGGTAAGGTATCCGTGAAAAAACTCCCAATGAGCTAAGTTCCCTCATGATATGAATGCATGTCCCCAACTTGACACTTGTCATATCATAAGTTACTTTTGTCCACTTGTCCCCAACTTTAGAACTTAGGATAAAATAATTATCCATACTTTATGTTCAAGGAAATATTAATATAATATTCCCTTGACTTTTAGCCCTCCCTTTCCCTAACTGGTGAAGTTTAGTCCCCCATCTCTTTTATCATGGTCGATCTGCATGCAATGATGTATTTGATATTAATCATGAGTCATGTACAAAGTAGGCGCATTGGCCCTTAACATCTAGGCATTCCGGCCTAATACCAAAACATAAGCATTCCAGCTTATAATACTGGCTCAACAACCTATAATGCATATTATATACATAAAGGTTCGTTGATGTTAATATTGCACTCACTTTAGTTACTGTGCGCAGTATTCGCTGGCCTCAAGGTTGTGCGTTCTTTAGTTACTGTGTGTGGTATCTTGCGATGTGCATATTACATCATTTTACTGCGCATTTCATGCGTGCATTATGCCACATGATGTGCATTATCAAATGAGGTCAAAACAGCTCACCATCTTAAGTATATTTATATTACATTTACAATTGGGTTCAGTTGAGGGATATTACAAGGATTTCATACGAAAAGACTATGACAAACTTGTCTAGATATTCCCTGAATAGACCATTCATTAGGCACATAAAAATAGCGGGTGCATTTGATAACCCAAATGGAACCACTGTGAATTCATAATGACCATACCTTTCTCTGAAGACGGTCTTGTTGATGTCTTCATCCTTTATCCTTACTTGATGGTGCCCTGACCTGGGATCTATTTTTGAAAATATCTTGGCATGCTTCAACTGATCAAAGAGATCATCAATCCTTGGAAAAGGATAATTGTTCTTTATAGTAACTTTATTCAACTTTCTGAAATCGATGCACAATATTAATGTCCCATCTTTCTTCTTCACGAACAAGACTGGGGCACCCCAAGGTGACACACTTGGGCATATATACCCCTTCTTCAGAAGTTCTTCAAGCTACAATTGCAGTTCTTTCAGCTCTAGTGTACTCATTCTGTAAAGGTTTTTTGACATTGGAGTTGTTCCAGGCATCAGGTTTATAGAGAAATCAATATCTCTCTTTGGGGGTAGTCCTAGTACTTCCTGGAATACATCTTCAAATTATTTTAATACTGCATGGTCTTCAATATTTGACACCATATCCTTAGGTTCTTCTTCCATATGAGTTGCAATTATTTGGCAGCCCTTCCTGTAACACTTCTTCAGCTGCATTGTTGAGATTTATCTTATATTCACTGCCCTTGGGATTCCTTGCACTCTCCTTGGGTTTCCTTCCTCATCCAAGCAAGTGAATGCCTTGTTACGACAGTCTAATGTGGCATGGTGTTGGTCCAACTAATCCATCCCAATTAGACAGTCATACGAACCTAAAGAAAAGATGTTCAATTCATCCCTTGTGCTCAGTCCATTGATGTCCACTGGACAGAACTTAACCAACTCAATGAATTTTATTTTGGCTCCTATAGCCAACTGCACTAACCAAGATTTTCCATGATTTCTTCTTGGCAAATGCAAACTTTCCACCATTCTAGGATCTATAGAACTATGACTAGCTCCTAAATCAATTAAAATAGTAATGGCTTGGTTGTTGATCATACATTCCACTTCAATCATATGTGACTGTAATTATTAATGCTTGATGTCTAGGGCTGCATAGATCCTTGGTATTCTACTGCCCGTGTCCTCCATTATTTCTTCTTGTTGAACATTGTGGACAACTCTCACTTTGCCATTTTTTGGGGAACAATCTTCGTACTTGTGGTTTCCCTGACAACCCCAGCATTGAATGGGTGTTTTCCTTGGCCTTCGTCCCCCTACCTTAGCCATTCTCTTCTCTCTAAAATATGGTTGTCCTTGAGGACTGTTTCCAGAAAAGGGAGGTTTGTTTCCCTTCTACCTCTTCTCTTTCTTGAACTTCTTCTTGTCATCCCAAGCCTTCCGGAAAGTGGGATTTTCTCTTTGTTGCTCATATAAGAATTTTGATCTCCTTATAGTTTCTTCCATAGTTTTAGGATCATCATACTGGATCTTGTCACTGATGGAAGGTGGCAGTCCACTCAGATACCTATGAATTTTGACAGTCTCATATTTGATGAAAGGGACATACTTCAGCAATTCCAAAAAACTTCGCTCATATTCATCAATGGACACACTACCCAGCTTGAGTTCAAAGAACTCTTTCATCTTTATGTCATAGTACCTCTTAGTTAAGTATTTCTTTTCAAAATACTTCCTGAATTAATTCCAAGTAACAATTTTCTCTTTAATGTTTTGCACCTACACAAGTTGATCCAACCACATGGATGCATTTCCTTTCAGTTGATACATTGCAATTCTTCCTTCTGCATGAGAGAAATAGTTCTGCAACTGGAAATACTTCCTCATTCCAAGAAGCCATGTCTCAATATCTTCCTCTTTATGGTACTCTCCATCAAACGTAGGAGGTTTAATCTTTTTCATTTCTCCCTTCATTTCATCCACTCCAGATCTCCTATGTTATCTGGTAGGAGATGGGCATGAACTACTGTGTGCCCTCCTCTTAGAGTTCCCTTGGGAGTGATGATGGTGTCTGCCAACACTCCCTAATTTCCTCTTTTCATCGGGAGACTTGTGACTTCCTGATTTACTGGAGTCACTCTCCCTATCCAATTTATTTTTTATCCTTTCCAGGCTCTGTATCAATTTTATGTTGAATTCTCCCTGTTGATCCATGGCTTTCATGAGCTTTTTGTTATCTTCTCGGTGAGTCTAGACATATTTCTGCAATCTTTCAATGATTTTCATCATGTTTCCCTCCTTATCCATCTCTTCTCCATGCCCATTGGATTTTCATCCTTCAACTCCCAAATGGACATCCATTCCTCTATCTTCATTCTCTGAACTGGAAGCATTTTGTGTCTCCTCCATTTCTCTGCACTAAGCGGAAATTCAGTTCGGTTCTGACAATCGTTAATTCTGCAAAAACAATGTGCAGTCAACCAAAATTTACTAGGCCAATAGTCCTTAACAAATTCCACAGTATTCATAAACCAATCTGATTCAAAGAAAACTCTCATATTTCATTTTGCGGTTCTCGATCAGTCAAGAATCTTCGTGGGTCTTTCCTTTCTGAGCTCTGATCTATTCTGCAATAATTTTCTGGAAGTATCCCCTTTCTCTTATCCCCCAACCCATGCGACTACAGGTTGTGGCCAAGTGCTAGGTCGATAGGCGATTATTCAGGACTTTGGGCCTCCGTCTTTGAAAGTTTTCAAATCACATCACAACAATTTTCTCGGAGTTATGGATTGACGAACTTGGGAAGTAGAGTGGATCAACATTCCACGACTACCCAGCATCCAATGGATAGCAATTACTATGGAACCTTAGGCATCTGAGCTCTAGGACTTCAAAGCTTCGGACCTTTGGGACTTCGGAGGATTTCACATCCACACACCCGCAACACCCCAAACCATTAATCTCTGAACACTTCCATGTCAACTTTGGTGACATTATTATGTCCCGTCACCTCAACGTTATGAAAAATTTTGAAAGTTCTTCCTTTCGTTCCCTTATGAACCATTCTTATGGAGTGTCATGTCTCTGGACTTCACAAATGGTGCCACACATCCACTGGGGCCCACGGTTTTCGTGCTTGAACTAAGATACTGAATAGTCACGTCACTTAACGCCTTTCAAATTGCGGGGGCATGCAACGACGGTTTGGAGTAACCCACCTTTCATCCCGTAATTCTTTTGATGCTGACACGTAACCCCCCTAGTAAAACCATGGTTTGGATTGCGGGACCTCCTTGGGGAATTAACTCCCATGCAACCTTGGTCCCCGCAATGCCTCCTTGTCGTCGATCTTGATGTATAGTGATCAATGCTAGTGTGGGTCTGTCGACCTTTAACTACGTTATGTAACCTGAGGTCCAACATAGTACATATGACAACATTTCAGGTGGGGACACATTGCAGGTATAAGGGAGGTCCATGTCACCTCTAGGTGACATCATCATGACTCGCTACTTCGGCTCTTCGGGGCTTCGAAAATTCAGGCTTCGGGAGTTCTCGCCTTTGCACACACTAATTCTCCCCAACGCCGAAATCCTGAACAATCCAATCTGCTGACACATGTCCCTCTTTACGGATGGTCCTGTTTAACTCTAAACTTCAAAGCTTCGGGGGATTTTACCCTTCACCACAATGTTTTCCCCTTTTTAACTTGGCTTGATCGAATGGTAAGGCTTCTCCCCAGATCTATGGTGTATATCTCCTCTAGGACTTCGGAGCTTCGGGCTTCGGCCCTTCTCTTATTTTTTCACCTAACTTCATCGAAGTCGCGAAGTCTGAAGGGCTTCTAGGTTAACCCTCTTGTACTTTCTCTAGATCTAACGGTCGTGAAGAATTCCCCTTCTCCCCAATAGATCCTGTGGCCCCAACACCATGAATGTTATGATTTCTTTCTCTATGGCCATTTCTTAAACTTGTTACTCCTCATGTGTTTCGAATGAAGTCCAAGTGTTCTTTCAACGCCCTTCTAGCACTCTGTACATCCAAAATTCTCTGGACTTCCTACTCAAAATTTATCGTTCATGGCCCATCCAGGTTCTAGGTAGGAACCATGGGATCTAAACTTTAATTTTATCCATTTCGACAACTATTCTTTTTCGAAACTTTTTCTTCAACTTCCACTAGCATGGCCCAACTAGGCTCAGTGTTGAAACCATGGATCTGATACCAATTTGTAACGTCCCCGTCCACCAACCCCTATCGGGTAACGCTACCCAAACAACCTTATCCTTGCCTTTACTTCTCTGATAACAATTTGCAATGTCCCTAGCCACCAACAGGTCAGGCAACGCCACAAAGGAACATACATATACATACATACATACATACATACATACATACATATATATATATATATACACATAGCATGCATGTCTAATGGATTTAAAACAAATAACAAATAATTACTGCTACCATACAGACTCTTGTTGGAATTGACAGTAATTCATACATAGATTAATGTGGAAATAACAATAAAAGAATACATGCAATATTCATCAATTATAACACATGTACATATGCACAACATGTAATTGAACATAGGGATATGTACTTATCTTTCAATTAGAGTACACCAACTGCGTGCAGACCTTCCACAAACCTCCCAGCCTTAGACCACGTTGCTCATCACGCTCAGCAGTGGGTCACGCCCGAGCTGGGACTAAGGTCCACCCAAGGTAAGGGAATCCTAGACTAGGCTGAGGTTACAGGAGACTACACAGTGCAATCGGAAGAATTCTCTCCAGGAGCCTTCTTACGCCCTCTACTCATATATTCTCATTCCCCACATGCCTATTCCACCCCGGGAATATGCACCTTCACTATTCCAAAGTCCATTGGTTGCTCCACTTCCCCTTTCAGGGTCTCGGCAACAGGTCGGATCAGGAATTCTTAGAGCTCTAAAGCTAGTGCTGGACTCTCTCTAGGAGAAAATCACTTCCCAGCAAACTCTCTCACCTGGAGAGAGCTACACATAGGCCTAAAAACCTGCCTCTTCAACCACGAGCTTGACAACCCTCTTCTTCAACCACAGGCATGCCAACCCACTTCTTCAACCAACTTCCACTCAGTTTCCAGCAAGTTGAGGACAATAACAAAGCTCAATAAATCTCAAAGAATGGCAGCAACCACAATTCAGTAAGGCACAAAATAGTTTTGGCAAGTATAGATATGTTGGGCTTCAAAGGAACACACAGGNAATTTCCAGCTTAAAATGCATGTGCCTAAGCCGACACATGTCACCCATGAGGCACGTTCCCTTCCATTTGGAAGTCACGCGTCCTCCCAAAGGAACTTAGGATAAAAACATATCCTTGTAATCATCTTTTGGAATAATAATAAATTATTGTTCTCTTGGACGTAAGCCCTTAGGCTTAGCCCCTCTTTCCAACCTCTCATCCCCCTCTCCCTTACCCAGCCTAGTGGAGCTTCATCCCCCATCACTATTTCTTCGTGGTCAGTCTACACACACCGACGTATAAATTTTATTAATGATCTGCATAATTACATATACAAAAATCAGTCTTATGGCCTTTAACGCCTAGGCTCTCTAGCTAATAACACATAATCCTACCAGCTTATCAACACTTGTCTCACCATCCTACAAACATCAGTACATTTCAAAGGGGCTTCACCTGGGGTATTACAACTCTATCATCATCCCTAAAAGACTCCTTCTATATTGATTTTCAATGGTTTATTTCTCCTTGAAAATTTTTCATACAAAATTATCAACTAAAATGACCAATGGATAATGACTACCACATGTTTGTAGATTCAAGAATTTCTAAAAATGTTTTGGATTTTCCTTTACTATTTTAAAAATTTTGTACTTGTTTAACCTCACAAAGTTACTCTTTAACTTCTTTACATTTAAATTCAACTTTTTTTCTCCAAATGTGCTTTTAAAGCCTAGTATGAGGGAGCTGTTGATTTAAACTAGTGACCTCTAGAAGGAAAAACGTGTTCTTAACCATTAGGCCCACCCAAGCTATATAGTAATTGAAATTAAAACATTTATTGTTCCATAGATAAGCGATTTCATCCTACTATGTGGATAATTCCTTTAGTTTTTAATATGGAGTTGACAAGTGGCATTTATCAATCAATGTCAACCATAAATAAAATATTTCAATATCAACTTTATATGTGTGTATGTGTGTGATCTTGTAAATAAATTGAAAATAAACCAACAAAGGTCCATCTTAACTCCACATCTATCATGGGTAGCTACGGATCAAATCCCTCGAGGTGCAAATATTTCCTCAAGTGTTTTTAATGTAAAAAAAGAGTTTTCACCTTGAGGGATTTAATCCCTTGCAACATATGATATATCTAGAGTTAAGATGGATTTACACTGATATAATAAGATTTTCTTCAAATATATTTTCTATACATCAATTTTCACTTACATACTTTGTTCAACCATTAGATACTGGAAAATGAATTAACCATAAAGTTACCATTTTACTTCTTCACATCCAAATTCAACTTTTATGTAACAAGATTTTCTTCGATAATATATTCTATACATCCCTTTTTTAGTTACATCCTTTGTTTAACCATGAGCTATTGGGAAATTAATTGAACCATAAATTTGTGCGAAATTGTTTGAAATTGCTCTTCTCTTGTTTTTTAACTTTTGAAAACTGTTTGAAATTGTCCTCCTCTAGTTTTAAAATTTGCAACGTACATCATATAAGGTAGAAATCGACAAACAATATGAATCTCAAATACTTGGATACATACTATTTGATCTGTAAATATCCCAATATTTAGAGCATTAAATGCTATGCTAAAAGGTACATATTGGAATTTGGTGCATCACATAGGATAGAAATGGACAAACAATATGCACCCCACACCAGAGCATTTAATACTATATACACTCGAATATATACCATCTGATATAAAATACACACACACACACACACACACACACACACACACACACACACACACACACACACACACATCTGAATATATAGAGAGCATTAAATACTCTGATGCAAGGTGCATATTGGTACATCAAATTGCGTAGAAATGGAAAAAAAATATGCACCTCACAACACAACATTAAATACTCTATATACTCTGATATATACCATCTATTCTAAAATACCTATAAATCGGTATATATCTTAAGAAATAGTCTAAACGTTCTACCTTTTGGTTCTTTTCAAACAACTTTTTTCGTTTGATTTTGCTCGAAATCTGGTGATGAATGTTGGATCTACATATTTGAGTGGCTAAGTTTGTATAATCCAAGTGCCCCGTGGGTTTTTCAACACGTTGAATCCATTTATGCATTCAAAAATGCAATTTAAACAACAAAAAATTGTGGTTTTGTCCAAATTTACATCGTCAGATTACGGCCAAAAAAACCAAAAGTAGAACATTTAGCCAATGCTTATATCTTAATATACAAAGTATTAAATGCTCTACTGCAAGACGCATATTGATAGCAGTAGAAATCACCCTTCTCTAGTTTCTTAACTTTTTCATAGTACTCAAGAGATCATCACATCGTACTCTAAGTGACCATTATCCGGCCATTGAAATTTATGACAACAATTTACGCAATCAATAGAGTCCTCCTCTGCAAACTCCACTTTTTAAATTCCAAGTTCCAACTAATGCTACCATTCTACCAACCTTTCTGAAAAGGCACATCTATATTGATATACACTTTGCATGGAACGTATTTGTCCTTCTTGAAAGGTTGCTACTTGTCCTAATCGTCTGCCTATAACTGGAAGACTCCATTTATTTTCACGAAGACAATACCTGGAGATGATGAAATATTCACTTGTTGGATCGACATTCATACGCCTATATTTTTCCCATAAACTAAATCTCTGGAGTCCATACTCGTAATGCCTCATCCTGGTAGAATGGTTTAGTTCAATGAACAAGATACAGAAAATGTCAAAGCCACCATTTTTCCTGGCTACTTTTGGGGAAACAGAAAATAAGTAGGAAAACCTAACGAGTTGATATATATTTTCTACCTAACATAAAATCTGATGGTTTGAATGTGGAAGAAAAGTTGACCGGTAGAGGAGATAGTGTCGTGATTTTTTGAAAGATCAGTGATCATTGCAACGTGCATCCTAGGTATAATAAACTCCATTGGAATCATTGTTTCTTGCCCATAAACCAACCTGAAAGGTGTTTGTCCTGTCAAATTTTTACTTGTAGTCTTGTAAGCCCATAAAACTACAGGAACTCTTAATTCCCAATCATCTCTCCCCACGTTGCAGATTTTTTTCAAAGCATTCTCCAGGATTTTATTGAAATCTTCCATTGTCTCATTGGCCTGAGGATGATATGGGGTACTCTTCTAATGATGAATTTGAAACTCCTCAGTTAATGATGCAATTGTCTTATTTAGGAAGTGTGTTCCTTGATCACCGAGAAATATGCGCAGACATCCAAATCCTGTGACTACATTCTCAAACAAAAATCTCACAGCCATCTTTGCGATGCGGTTTGTGACTCGTGTTGCTTCTTCCCATCTAGTCAAATACTTCGTCGCAGTGATTGTGTACCTTTCTCCTAATATTCTTGCTTGTGGGTTGATTTTTCCCACAAAGTCTATGGCCCATTTATCAAATTCTTGCAACATAACCTATGGGTTTAAAGGCATTTCATCCCTCTTGAATGGCATTCCCACTCTTTGACATACATCACATGACTGACAATACTCCTTAGAATCTTTTTGAAGTGTGGGCCACTAGATCCCTATGCACTAAATATTTTGCATAGTCTCTTTTCATGCATAATGTCCTCTTGTAGTCCTGTCACACACTTTTGCGAGTATCATCGGTTTTTCATGTTCTAGCACACATCGTCTCAATATTCCATCCGCACCCAACTTGTATGAATTCCCTACAAATCAAGTGATAATTCATTGCTTTAACTACCATTTGTTTCTTCTGTTCCATTGTAATGTCTGACGGAGCCATTCATGTACTTAGAAATTTCATGATGTCTGAGAAGTAATCATCCACCATTTTGACTGCAAATAGTTGTACATCTGGTGAGCTCTCATCTAAATTCCCTACATCTTCTCTTGAAATTATGTACGATAGATGATCTGGTCTTGCATTCAAGTTCTTTGGTTTCAACACAACCTCAAATTTGTATTCCTTAAACAACAGTAGGCATCTTCATATTCTCCCCTCCAACAATCGCTTGTTCACTAAGTATTTCAATGTAGAATGGTCTATATACATATTAAAGTGAGATCCCAATAAATAATGTTTGAACTTTGGTAGCACATATACCATTTCCAATCTGTCTCATTCTGTAGTGGTGTAATTCTTCTCTGCTATGGAAAAATTCCTAATTGCAAATGCAATTGGGTGATCTATGTCTCCCTCCCCTAGTTGAGATAGTATTTCACCCAAAGATATAGACAATGCATCTACATGAACATGGAAATCCTTGTCCCAATCTGGAAAGATCAAAATCGACGTTGTCACTAGTTTTTGCTTTAAGGTATCCAAACCCTTCTAACAATCATTGTTCCATTGGAACTTCGCTTCCTTCTTTCCTAGATTTTCCATAAGTGTTGTGACCTATGAATAGCCTTTGATAAAATTCCTATAATAACCTATGTGACCCATATTTTCCCTCGTCTATTTATCTGATGTAGGTGGTTCTAAATCCAGAATTATTACAATCTTGGTTGGATCTACTAGTAATCGTTGCTTGCAGACTACATGACCCAACAAAATTCCAAATGGTGCGCAAAAAATACACTTCTTCAAGTTCAGTGAAATCTAAGACTGTCTACACTTATCTAACATTATCCTGAGTACTTCTATGTGATCCTTCAGTAGACTGAACACAATCCAATCATCGAGATACACTTCAAGTAACTTATAAACAAATTCTTTGAACGTTGCAACCACAACTCTGGAAAACACTGCAGGGGCATTATTCAGTCCAAAGGGAATTATTGTATACTAATAAATTCCCCACTCTATTGTGAAAGTAGTATTGTACTAGTCTTCTTGTAAAATTTTAATATGATGGTACCCCAAGAATCCATCTATGAAATAGTAAGTCTCTTGGCCTCCTACGTTCTCCAGTACCTCATCTATGAATGGTGTTGGAAATGGATCATGTAAACATGCATCATTCATCTTCCTCATATCCATGCAAACCATGATTCCTCGTGTCTTCTTGTCTTTCACTACAATTGGACTGATCCACTCTAACTCCTCCATCGGTTCAATGATCCTTGTGTCCAACAATCTATCTATTTCGTCTTTCACCCTCTCCTTGTACTTTGGATTTACCTGTAACATCTTTGTCGCACTAGCTTAGCACCTAGTTTCAGTAGAATCTTCATCTCACCTAAGTCCCCAGCTATCCCCTTCATCTCCTAAAATGTGGTTGGGAATAGGTATTGATATTCATGCAGTAAGTCTGAATTCTTATGTACTGTCTCATCACTCCAGTGATCCCTTATCTATGCAAACTTGGGATTCTCTGTCATCCCAATGTTTCCCTTCTGCATCTTTATGGGTTGTGTGTATGCGACGGGCTCAAGCTTTGGCCTTTTTATTGCTTGTTCTCCTTCTATTTAAGGTACTTTTACATTCTTGAGATCTTCTTCATCATGTTCTTCCTTAGAAACATTGTAGCACTCCAATAACTCATAGACAGTCATCAAATCTTTGTGCGCATTGCAGACTGGTACTACCTCAATTGTCCCTTCTACTAAAAATATTTTTGTTTGAATATCCTATAGCACTATGTCTATTAATGAGGATACATGTTCAAAGGTGAATTTTACCTTGAATATTTGGACCAACTCGTCCCATATTCTTGTCTCTCTGCACATTTCCAATTCCAAGTACCAGTTCTTCGGAATTGTGTCTAGTGTATGTATAAATCTATGCATCCATTATGTTTTCGGTACTGAACTCCATAAGGTCATGCACTACTCAACATAAATTTCTTGATTACTCTCCCCTGTATACTTATACATAATATTTTCTACCTCAGTACCAAATCTCCCCTACATTAGCCTTCTACACTGCGACCATTCTTACACCCCCTCTCTATGTTAAAACCACCATCTAGATGGAGTCACTTTTAGGACAACATCTAGTGAACAATTGTTTTTGTTTGGGTACCTGCAACTCAAATGCGTTTACAAAAAATCTTATATCATTCAATCCATCATACATGGGTGGATCACATAACTCTGTTCTAATCCAGCACGAGGATCAGTTCATGCGTGCACATCGTCTAGTTAAGAATTCATGCATACTTTGTTTCCAATGCTCTATACCTTCCTCTCGGTCTGATGCACACGAAATGATACTTCTCCAACTCAATGCACCATCTACAGTAGGGTTAACATAATCATCCATCCACGGAGTCATGTTATACAAGTTGTCAATGTCATTTCCTCTGGTTGGATCTATGTACCTTTTTCCTTCTGTTGGATCCAATGGTGTAGTAGCATTAAAATATTTGACTTCAAATAGTGTTTCCCTCTTCTTCATAATAATGATTGTTTTATTATCAAATGCCCATTCCAGTCCCATCAATGTTGGATAAGGTTGACTATCATCCACGATCTCAATAACTTCAAAGTCTTCCACATTGCGCACCTCATCTATGCTCATAGGTACTCCAGTCAATCGACCAATCGGTATTATCTTGTGTTGATTCACGATCCTTAATTGAAAAGGAGACCATACTATCTTGGGTTTTCCCATCATCTCCCAATTTTTATTTGGTAATAAATTTGCATCAAAACCCAAGTACAAGATAATATTATCCATGTCATATTCTCCAATCTTCGCACTGAATATGAACTCTTTGTTGGTCCACTTTCTGTGCAGTACCTGATTCAACACCCTCTGGGTAATGGGAGTTTCCCTTTCTTGCATCCAGTGATCAATCATCTCATATAATTCATTCACAAGGTGCAGATGATGTTGATGCTTCCCAATCCTGTCCAAGAATCTCTTTTCTTTCCCTCTGATATCTCTCATTTTCCTGTTGAGGATCAAATTTTGGTATAGGCCCTATGGAATTCCTTACCCATTGTCCAGTCTTCTTCCCTTCATTTGTCACATCAACTATTTTTCTAGCTCCTTCGCACATAACAATTGTTGTTCTTGGTCCTTTGTTGTGTTTTTTGGATGAAATGTTCTGCACCTTCTAATTTTGATTATGGTTTTGATCCCCTCTTTCTTGTCATTTCACCACTAGTTGAGGAAAATCCTATGTCACATGGTCCAATTCTCTATAGTATGTGCATTGTGTACACAGATTCGGGCAGTCGCGGGCTAAGTGTCACGATTGATTACAATTATAACATATTATTGGTCATCTTCCTCCTCTGGAAAAATGTACTCTGCCTCGACCTCTACCAAAATTTCCTCTGCTCCCTCTATTAAATCCCCTATGATTATTATAATGTGGACCACCTCCTTCAGTCACAACATTCTCCTCATGAATCATGCACATATCTATAGTTCTCTCCCTCATCAAATCGAATGTGTGGAAATCCTTCTCTTCATGTCTTACTCACTTGAAAAAATTTCAAAACAAGTTCCTTGGTGTACTTTGATACTTATGTAGTAATGGACACTTAGTTGGATGATGTCCCCATTTATTACAAATCTTACAATACCCCCCTCTCGGTAATGGATTCGATGCTCTAGTTGCCAAATATTGCACGAATACTGGGAATTTTTCCTTGTGATGGCCTTCAATCCTACACTTGGTACACCAGAATTGTCCTTGTTTCTCCTTCCCATTTGTAAGTTCTACCAGTTGAATTGTCAATTCATCCAACTACATTTGAACCTGTGTCATCCCTCCACTATCTCCCATAGGGGATAATTCCAATTTCATTGCAATTTCCAGAGCCTCAGGTTGCGACGCAACCTTTTGTTGAATCAAGGGTCTGTGAATATGTGGTAGAAGTCCTACAATAAACCACTCTTTTTTTTGTTTATCAGGGATCTGGAAAGTTGGTCTACCCATAAGATCCTTGAATCTTTGATCAAAATACTAGACTGATTCATTCTACACCTATTTAATCTCCTTTAGTTATGTAATGTATTGCAACTCATAATTTGGCTTCTTCAACTCTTTCAACAGTTATTATCTTATCTCTGCTAGTGTCCTAGCATGTCCTATAGGTGTGGTACTCTGCAGCTTCATATACCAAAATAGTGCAGGACCTCTAAATGTTGTTTCCAATTGCTCAATCTTCATAGCCTCATCCTAGATGTTCTTAGCAACCCAAATTGTCTCGCATACAAACAAATATTGTTATGGGTCCTCTGATCCCAGTCCCTGAAACTCAGGCAATCTGAGGGTGTTGTCTACCCCTTCCATGTTTCTTTTTTTAGCCCCTCCTCCTGGTGATGTTGTTTGACTCTGACTATGTGCATTTCTTTCACTACTCTATCCTCCCTTTCTAACTATAAGTGTTTTCGATAAGTCTTCAACTATTATTTCATATTGTGATGATGCAAATGGGGTCGTGGATTCGATACAGGATTGGGTCTAAGTAGGAATTAACAAATCTTCTATTAAAGGAATGGACTGGAACTCCTCTTCCTCTCCTCTTAAGTGTGGTATCTCCATGATTTGGATTATTTTGCAAGGTCCACTTCCCTTTGGCTTACTAAGCAACTCTCCTTTCTCAGGCCCAATATTTTGACTCTGTTATTAGATAAATTGGTAGGTGCGGACACTAACTGATCTCCCTAGATTCACCTAGGTCTAGAACAAAACATACCAGAACATGATGCTTTCCTTAAGTTTTAGATATTGAATTTACTAACTAAAGAGGGATAGGTGACATACCGTTTAAACGTCGATTCCTCTTTCCATCGCCATCCTAGATCCGTTCCAACGCTCATACAATGATGAACCTGCAAAAAAACGCAACCAACCAAAGTGATAGTAATATCATAAACTCAATATAAACCTATGTACACGATCAAGGAATCATACAATAAAACACAACAAGCTTTATAGGAAAGAATCATATTATTGTATCATATTAAATGTGAGATTACAACCATGGCCTTGATGTCGTAAGGTCCCTTCCAACTGTCCTTCATTCCCCACACACTTCCACTCCAAGAATTCTGAGAGCATAGATATGATAATATTCACAATCTATCTTGACAAAATGGCTCATCTAGCCAAGCTAACAAACTCCAAATCTTAATCCAATCCAAGCTCCCAAAATCAAAAGCTAACCTTCTTCATGAGAGCTCCTCTCCTTTTATAAGTTGAAGAGGATAAGGTGAGGAGGTTAGGATGATCCCACTAAATCATGAAAGTGAGTAAGATCCAAACCATTCAAATGCCACCTCACCATGGAAGTTTCTCCTTCTAGAAGCATCGAGAAGATGCTCGTTTTTCCCACGTATGAGCATTTTCGCACCCTGCCTATATAGCAACCTGCAAACACTTCGCGACCTAGCTATGGTGCAGCCTGCAAAAATTAGGCATTTTCGCATCCTGCCTATATAGAAACCTACAAACATCCTCTTTAATAGGGTTTTTACAAAGGAGAATGCAACTTATTTTCTCAGGAAAAGTTATTCTCCCTTCTTTCTTCAGGAACTCAGGCCAATGACCCCTCTGAAGGCAACAGATAGGTTTACATCATTAATGGTCATAGGGATGACAAAAATAATGTGTAACAGAGAGCCCCCCAAAGTATGAAGTTAGAACAGAGTGATAGCTGACATACTTTTTCGAGTGTGTGTAGGGAATAAGAAACACATCGGTCGGAAACCTGCCAACAAATAAGGAAATACAGTATAATAATATATCATCACTAAGGTAGGAATTCCCATACTCAGAATACAAATGACTCAAAGCATAAATGATGACATGCAAAGATCCATGTCAAGTAAGACAGGTCATGGCCACCAAACATACACTGTGGATCCATGTCGATATGACTCAAATATGAACATAGCCACCAAAAATACACTGTGGATCTATGTGTTAAAGACTCAAATTTGAACATAGCCACGAGACATATAATGTGGATCTATGCAACAGTACAAACTGAATATACTCCAACGCAATCTGAATCTGTGAGAAAATGTTTAGGGTCTTCATCTCCACCACTCTAAGTACGAATCTAACCATGTGAATACATGTGTTGAAGTCGAACATGGTAGAAACCGCTTTATTACTGGTCAATGATGAGAATCATTAACAAGTGTGGGGGAAATCACCATTAATGTCAATGACTCCCAAGGTACTCTAGTACAATCCAATGAATGTGAGTTAATGAGCTGAAGTCGAACACTCGGCAGAATCTCCCGATCAGGGGTCAATAATGAAAACCCATTGTCGAAAGCGAGAAAACCTGTCATTGAGGAATGCAAGTTCTAAGTTACCAATTGGTTTCTAAGTCTAATTCCTGGATAATGAGTTGAAGTCGACAAGAAAAAACTCGTCACAGGAGGGCCTTAATGTATCCCACATCAATGAAACGAAACAAGTAACAAGATTTCATGTAGATCAGAGTAACAAGTGATTCAGGATTGACTCAGGGATGGCCGATGAAATAGAAGACTTAAAGACTGCAGACATGGCCGCCACAATAGAAGGCTTTCCAGGTTGAACTTCTCTTTGAACATATTGACGACACGACAACTGTCTTGGAAAATACTGACTCAACAACAGGGATCACAGACCAATTTGTAATATTATAAAGGAGTATGACCAAGAGATGAGCGGATTTTCCAACCTAGACACAAAGAGATTGAAAGGGTGTCATGTTCAAAGGTGACTCTTCCATGGAATACAAGTTTAGACACATTTCTTTCCCAATTTTTCCCCCACCATTTCTGGTGAGTACCTCTTTATTTTTACGCAAACTTGAGGAGGATAACATATGCTTGTCAATTTAAGCTCATCCTTCGAACGAGTCCTTCGGAGTATGTTTAACAAACCCTAAGAAGGAGTGGTTTGGTCCCATATGGGCCTTTCGATGTTTGTTTAACGAGTCCAAAGAAAGGAAACTCAGGGGTTTTTCATGTTTAGAGAGTCTGAAAAACACGTAAAGAGAACTCTCTCAGTTCCTTTTTCGTAAAGTAGTCTGATGAGACCGAAAAAGAGATAAACTATCACTCAATAGATGTTTTCTTCAAATACTTTAATGAGCGTGAAGAGAAGAAGGTCACTCAACAATATTTTCATGTTTAGAGAGTCTGAAAAGAGCTTAAAGGAAACTCTAGGGGGTTCCTTTTTCGTATAACCTTTACGAGTCCGAAAAAGTGATAAAAGTATACTCGGTTACATTGTCATTGATTTACAAGCACGAGAAAGAACAAAGTCTAAGATCGGTAAATTATTCTCATGTATTTACGAGCATGAGAAAGAACAAAGACTAAGCTCAGGATTGTTTTCATTTTTACGCAAGCTTTAAAACAAAACAAAACTATGCTTGGACCTGGTTTCATTTTTACGCAAGCTTGAACTAGAGGAAACTATGCTTGAGGTAAGTGGTTTCATTTTTACACAAGCTTGAACCATAGAAAACTATGCTTGCGACTTCCCAACGCATAACACATGGATGGTTGGTACTTAGCCCGCAGATTAAGAAGCTAGCAATTTAACTTTAGCATGAAGTCCAGAGGTCGAAGCCAAATGCCCCCCAACCTTCGTTTCATCCAACTGCAAATATGAATGAAATGAAGCTTCAAATAATAGATGAGGGACTTGACTCGAACAGAGAGGGGGAAAAATCTATTTCATTTTTAAATGAGCTTGACACAGAAATAAGAACTATGCTCGTGAATCCAGGTTCAATCCCCAGACCTTTGTTTCATTTTTTAACGAGCTTGACACAAAAACATGAACTATGCTCATAACCTCTGTTTCATTTTTTAACGAGGTCGCCACAGAGAAGCAAAAAACTATCCTCGCAACCAGTTTCAGTTTTAACGAGCTTGAAATTAGAAAATCATGCTCAACGCTGGTTTCATTTTTTAATGAGCTTGAAATCAGAAAATCATGCTCAAATACCTTTGTTTCATTTTTTAACGAGGTTGCCTCAGAGACGTAAAAAACTATCCTCGCAAATGGTTTCATTTTTTAACGAGCTTGAAATTAGAAAATCATGCTCAAGGATGGTTTCATTTTTTAATAAACTTGAAATCAAAAAATCATGCTCAAAGACCTCTATTTCATTTTTTAACGAGGTTTCCTCAGAGACGCAAAAAAATATCCTTGCAACTCTTCTTGATCATGGATTCCAAGAGGACAATGCTCCAGAAGGACACCATGTTAAGGGACCAAACTCGGTCATCGCTTCCAAGAGATCTTCACTAGACGAAAGGAACACACTCTGGAAGGAACACATGTCGAGGGTTGTGATAGGGGTAAGGAGATCAGGCTCTAAAGACACTATCGAAGAGATAACCATGTTAACTACCGGATCTAAGTCACTAGAAGTTGAAGCCATGGGAGACAACGCCACATAATTGACCTATGGTGGGGGCGATACCGTCTATATATAAAAATCATTTAAGGAAGCAATCCAGTCAGGGTCAATGAACAAAAGATGATCAACAGTCACAAATCTTCCATCCTGAGGGAAATATATCACACGAAAAAGAGTAGACACAATAGCTTTCATGGCATAGACATAATCTCGCCCAAGGAGTAAACAGAAATCCAAGGGGTCTTGGACTACCATGACATCAATAAAGATAGTTTTCCCTCCCAACGTTATAGGAAACTGAGGAAGGGTCCCTAAAGGTTGACTAGTTCTTCTGTTAAAAGCTAACAGATTATGCATAACCGACACAAGCTGAGGAAAACCCAAAGCTTGCCAAGCAAAAGAGGAGAAAATACTAATGGATGCACCTTCATCTATCAGTGTCTGAGGAACATCTCGACCACAAACCTATACTGTAATCTGGAAAGGAATGTGAGAGGGAAGACGAGGTCCAATTAGCGCACCCCAATCAAAACGGATGGCCTCATTACTTGGAGGGGGTTCCACGGGAGAAGAAGGAATACCCACCGACATGGTAGATTCTATATCAACAAGAAAAACATGGGCAGTATCGGGTTTACTCTCTAGCGGGAGAGTAGGATCGACCAATGGAGAGATCAGATCGACCACTTAGGTTTCATTCTCCAAGGGGAGAATAGGGTCGACAGGTGGAAACAGATCGACCACTTGGGTTTCACTCTCTAACGGGAGAGTGGGATAAACCGAGGATGGGATCGGATCGACCGCTTTAGTTTCACTCTCTGAGGGGAGAGCGGGATTGACCGAGGATGGTATCGGATCAAACACTTTGTCAACTGGTTCAACTAAGGATGTGACCAGATTGACGACATGATCAACCGGATTGACCGGTGAAGGGACCAGAGTGATCATTCCATCAACTATAAGGGGGTCAAGAGTAAGCTTGCGATAAGCGGCTGGAAGTTGAGGCTGTGAAACAGACATGTCTTCCAGGAATTTCGAGGCTTCTTCCATATGAGGGAAAAGGTGAGTTAGATGACTCCCTTTGCATAACATGCATGGGAACTTGACTCTACTTTTCTTCTTCCCAACGGTATTGTGACTAGTTGACAGGAGTTCATCAGCATGTTGTTCAGAGGCTGACGACATGGGTTGGTCGGGGTGTGTAGAATGTACTTCTACAACCTTGGATAGACCAGGGAATTCCTAAAGAATATGGCTACCCTTACAAAGCCTGCAAGGGTACCTTGGGCTTACAAGTTGTTTGGGTGATCTTGACGTCATCAACACTCCCATCACGATTAACAGTAACTAGTTTTTTTCCAACATGTTTAACAGTGGTTAGAGGTTTTGACCCTTGTTTATCTTCCTTCTTCTTAATCTTTCTTTTCTTCTTCTTCTTATTCACTGAGTTACTAGCTTCATAACTTTCACTCGACGAAGAAGATGAAACGGAAGGCGACCTTGCAAGCGGAGAATGCGGAGAAGACTGTAAGGTAGCTAGAGAGGTAGTGGGGGGGCCTAGAGGGACCATAGTGATAATAGTGGAGGTCATTCAATGTAAGGTGGACTAGGTCCACTATATTATTAAATAAGATCCACTATGGTAGTTAGATATAATAAATGGGTAATTAGATATAATAAATGTAAGAGGACTTCTTAGAAGGTTCTAC